>OY829914.1:105544748-105914748 GCA_963691935.1 Nephrotoma guestfalica
TTTTAACTGCACATATAACGATTTTAATTTATGCGAGGTAAAAGGTGAGGTTTTAATAACCACATACAAATAACGATAAACGTTGTTATTTCGGTTTTTTCAATGCGATGTCGAATAAATGTTTTTTTCGCAGAAACACAGAATTTGCAATTATTTTAAGACTAAAATTAATTTATTTTTATTTAAAGCATATTTGCATTTACAAATTTTTCGCACTGACACAAACACACATACCACTACTATATACTTGCGATTATTGTTTTGTTAAGTCTCAGATTTCGAACAAAATCGGCCCCCAGGTTGGCATAATTATAGTTCGGGTATATCCGATAAATTTTACTTTTTATTTTATTCCCCGCATTGTCTGTTACAAGTTTTTTAATGTGTTTCAGTAGATAAGACAATAATAAATTGGTTTTACCAATTGGTTTATTTTGAAAACAAGCTATTTAGCCTATCTGTACAGAGAAATTTTTGTATCATGATTATTACACTATTTGAAAGAGCAGGTGTTCAGAAACGGACCATTTCGAATGGAAATAAATGCCCTTCAAGACAACGCACCGGACATTTTGACCACTTATGGCATATTCGCCAAATCTAACGGAACCATTTCCTGTTTCCTAAGTTTAAAGTTCGCAAAAATCATATATTAACATTAACACAAGTGATTAAAGTTTTCTAATGTTTTATAGTTAGTTGGTGGCAAGAATAATATTTTAAAGTTTTTTTTCTAATTCTCGATCAATTATTTTCTAGATTTAATGACTAGATTACACTTACTTATTAATTTAATACACTAAAAAATGTGAGACCCATTCGCTTTTATTTAAATTAATAAAAATTTATTATGAAAAATTTTAATACATAATTAAAACAATTAAATTCATACGACGCAGATGATTATTATAGGAATTCTTAAGTTTACAGGGAAGCGGAAATGTTGTACGTTTTTGTATCGAGTCACTTCGTCTAGCACATATTATAGGGAATATAACACAAAATTCCGTAAAACTCTTCACTTCGATCGGATTGAATGTGTTTAGCCAACAAAGCAACATTTTTTTTTTATTTGTCATTACTAAAGCCTCAATCAGTAAACACTTAAGAGCTTAACTTGCACTCCGTTTGAACCAATTAAGCGAGCGATACGACTACAAAAAATTTATTGGTCAGTTGTTATTGGTGATAGGTATTTTCTTTAAAAAATATCAGTTAAATTTATATATGGTTTCGCTCTCTATTCCTCGTTTTGTTTGAAATAGACAATGCCAAATATAAAAAAGGTTCTACAAGAAACGAAATTTTTACATTTGCGTTCTTTTTCTTTTAAATAGTTATATAAATTACATCGAGTTCACTCTTAATCGAGGGATATTAAATCTTTATTTAAAAATAGCATTAAAATGAATGATTTAATTGTTAGGAGTGAATTATGATTAATTGCTTCTGTTAGTAAATAATACATAATAATCGAAGGAACATAAGTATAAAGACTATTTTATAAAGTAACCGCGTTTGGACGATTTTTCAAAAAAATTATTTTATAAATTGGAGCTGTTAGCTGTTTTTGCATTTTCCGAGGTGAAATTCGTTAGTTAAAATACATCGTTTTATGTTTAAATTAAAAGTATAATGAAATATTTATTTAATTATAGTTTTAAGATTACAGTACAAATATTTAATTGTTTTTAGAAAAATGTTTAGGTCCATCATTATTTACATAGGTTAGAAATATTCGAATATTTTAATAAATGCGACTACATATACCAATTAACTTAAAATGTACAACTGTAAAACATGTTATTAAATTTGCTTTCAGTTTTTACCAACTGATTTGATTATTTAGCAGTCAGCTGTGTTAAACTAATCTTTAATGTCATTGTGCATTCAAGATCAACTATGCATTAATGTAGGATGTAGCCTATATTGTAGATATCGGGCAAGATGCGATTTTGATTATTAAAAATTTATTAGTTAGTATCGTGAAGGGCTCAATAGTCCAACCATTATCTACCTTAAATAATCATCGATTTAATTTCTCGAGTAAATCTAAATTCATAGACGAAAAAGAAAATTTCTATATGCACACAACAATTATCCAATGTGCGCGGTTATTGCGTAAACTACATTTAAGACATAAAAATAACCCTTTTACCACATCCGCCATGATATTGAATTCTAGCCATAAATTGATAAAAATATGTTTTATCAAATTCAACGTCATTTGCCCTTTTTTGCGGATTAACAAAGATATTCTACCTAAAAATAATTTTAATAATAAAAGAATCAAGCAGAGATGGCAAAATTATTCAATAACTGTGTTGTAGTAGAACACGAGCGACTTGTGTTGATGCTTTATGTTATTTCTGTATGTAATACTATGTCAAGTTTTAGCCTTGAAACATGATATTATCACAATAATGATACTTTAGAAGTGCATATTAAGATATTTAAATAAATACAATAGAAATTACAAACCTTGAACTGTACAAGGTTTGTCAAAGTAACTAGATCGCAACTTCTGTTGAAGAGGCAGCTATATAAGTAATGATAAATGTAGTAACAGTTATGTAGTTAAAACAATCGCATGGTTTCAAATTAGGTAAATTAAACGAATGGAAGTTAGATGAAAACCATATACTACGCAAAATAACGTTACCCAACAACAAATCAACTATTTAAATAAACACACCACACCATATTCAATTCACCTCACATTAAAACTTAGAATTAGTCAAGATAGATAAGACAAACATTAAGTTAGACTTTTTTTACATTTGATTGATTATAAGGAATTAAATTTCACAACATTCTACTTTGCTAATACAAATTGATTTTTCTGTTTGTAGTTCTTTGCCAATTTAGTTATTGATTTTTAGCCTTTAACTATTTCTCGGTTTATTATTTTGTATTTTTTTATTTATGTGATAATATCGAAATGTGGGAGTTACACCGCGCTCATATAACAAAGAAAACACAAGAAATTCCATAACCCAATCATAACCCAACTGTGGAATCAGTGGCCAAGCTGATTTTACAATTTAAAATTACCAAAAAATTACTTTTTAAAAACGTCATTTGTAATTCAAATTAATCAGAATTAAAATACAAACACTTGAATTTATTTTGTTATTCTTTATGATGATCCACGATTTTGACCCTTTGTATCATACTAAATATACACAATCCACAAGCTATAATTTAATTAACAATTTCTATTCAGCATATTTCATTGCAAATACAAAATCAAACAAAAAATACCTAAACTCCACGGATCATTCGTCGACATACAAACCACTATTTTTAAACCTAACTGTGGCGTACGATATGTGTAGATGTAAAGGGTGTTTTTTTAAGAGGTTGCCGATTTTTTTTTTGAATAAAACACATATAAAATTATGAAATGACCAAAATTTTTTTTTATTTGGTAGATAATTTTTTGGCATTTAACATTTAAACACAATTTCTGGCATATGGCTACCACGACTATTTTTCACAAATGTCATTCTGGAGGTCCAATTTTCCAGCACTTTTTCAAGCATTTGAGGGCGTATGTCAGCAATGACACGTTGAATATTGGTTTCCAAAGCGTCAATCGATTGAGGTTTATCCACATAAACCAATGACTTCACGTATCCCCACAAAAAGTAATCGAGTGGCGTCAAATCGCACGAACGCAGAGGCCAATTCACCGGACCATTTCTCGAAATAATGTTGTCGTTGAAAGTTTCTTTCAATAAGTCGATTGTTTCACGTGCTGTATGGCAAGTGGCACCATCTTGTTGAAACCACATTTCATCCATATCCATATCTTCAAGATTTGGCAACAAAAACTCATTTAACATGGTTCTGTATCGATTTCCATTCACGGTAACGCGTCGTCCTTCCTCATTTTTAAAGAAATATGGACCGATGATCCCACCAGCCCATAGACCGCACCAAACAGTACATTTATCAGGATGCATTGGTAATTCTTGAACGGCGTGTGGATTATCTTTGCTCCAAATGCGACAATTTTGTTTGTTGACGTATCCATTTAACCAAAAATGCGCCTCACCACTGAAGAGAATTTTACGGTAAAAAAATGGATCTTCGTTCAATTGATTTAACGACCAATCACTGAATTCACGGCGCAAACGATGATCGTGTGGCTTTAATTCTTGCACCAATTGAATTTTGTATGGCACCAAACCCAAATCTTTACGTAAAATTTTCCATAAAGTCGATGGACAAAGTCCAATTTGCTGAGCACGACGACGAATCGATAAATTGTCGTTTTCTTCGACACTGGCCTCAACGACAGCAATATTTTCTTCTGTACGAACTCTTCTCATTCTTGTCGGTGGCTTGGCATCCAAAAGAGTGAATGTAGACCGAAATTTGGTAATTACGTTCTTTATGGTGGTCTCTGACGGACGATTATGTGCACCATAAAATTCACGAAGTGCTCTATAAACATTTTTAATTGAACACTGATTTTGAAAATAAATTTCCACGATTTGAAAACGTTGTTCTGGAGTTAACCTATTCATAATGATTTGCCAAACAATACTGAGTAGAAATGCCACTTTGAGCTGTCAAAACAACTGTCATAAAATAAAACGACATCTATCGGAAAAACAAACCTCCTAAAAAAACACCCTTTATTTCAATTTAGCGGTACAACAGCAAAAAATGAAAGTAAATAAATCTTGCTCGGAAATACATAAATATAATTACATAGGTATATAACAATTAGGTGCATGGAATGATACACTTTTATTCTGTCAATGTATATCAAAAATATTTTAAGAAACAACAAAATCGCAGCACAAACGATATTAGTTTTTCCACATAAAAGAACATCCTCATCACATGTTTTATATACATTCAAATGTTTTACATACATTTTTATGAAAATAACTTTAATAAAATATAAACATTTTTCTTTTTCATATATCTGTATATTGTGTTTATACACAAACCGATTTATTTAACATACGTGATATATTTTAGTTTAAAAATAGACGAAAGGCAAAGAAAGATAAATAATTACGCGACACATAAGAATAAATAATTTTACGCAAGCTTTAATTTATTTATAAAGACTGATACGTCCATACAAAAGAAAGTTGATAAAAGATAATCAACTATAGTACAAACAAATGTTATAATTTTGTAAAATTACGTCACGAGTTTATGATATATAAACATCTTACTTTTTATGCATACTACTGTGCTTTTATTCACGAAATACGTCATATTTTGGTTGCTTTATCTTTTAATATACATATACACAGCCAATCCTATAAAATATCTTTTAAGTTTTTTTTTACTATATTTTTAATTCGACAATAAATGTTCATGGAATTATAGTGGTGACGTACTATAATACGTACTATGATCCATTTGAATCTCTTGTAAAGTGGTAAGGCTAATAGAAGATAAAAAGGGGACATTTATGCGATAAAGAAATAAAATTTTGGTGGTTTTCAAACATAAAATTAATACAAACACATAAATAAAAAAAACTTAGTTACAGGTACACCAAAAATTAGGATTTAGAATTTTGAAATTACTTAACAAATATTATGGTGGTTAAGTTTATAAAGTAATTTTATTTAATTTGTAACTTTGATTTTCGTTTCATAAATAGTCAAAACTCTAGTTTCACCAAGATTTGCTGTTGAATCATTGTGCGAGAAATTTTCGAGATATCTCGCTTTTGTTGGGTATTAACTTTAGAAATTTTGCAAATTTCAATTACAAATAAGTAATATCAACGTAATTGATGAAAAAACTCGAACCAACATACTCCTTACAGAAGACGTTTGTAGATAGAACGCACAGTAGTTTAACGATAATTGTTGAAATAAAATTAATATATGTATATATAAAATATGATATATTGATAAATGTAATTATAATTATATCAATCAGAAAACACAAAAAACAAGAAAAAATCATTTTTCGTTAAAAATGTTGTGCTGCCATCTGTCAATATCTTCCGGTATGATTTTATGAACATTTACTTAGGCTCGATTTTATGAACAAAGATAAATCACAAAAAATCCGAGACTACAGATTAATCTTTAACCGAGTATTTTAATTTTTGAAGATTTTATAAAAGAAGATTAATAAAAATTTACTTTAGCTTTTATTGCAGTTTGTATTGCTGGCACACGTTTTATTAAAAAATTTATGTGAGTTTCAATGTTTATGTTTATCGAATTGATATTTAAAACAAAATTAAAAAAATTACATAAAAGTAAATTATTTTTATTTTCTGAAATTTTCGAAAACCAATTTTAATTTTTTCGGAAAATATAAAATTAAAATATTTATTTTGTATACTTTACACATTTTAAGTTTTATTTATTTTATTGTATTTTTCCTTTTGTCATCGTAACACACACACAAAACGAAATATCACAAAAAAAGTTGTATCCAGATAAATCAGAGGATAAATTAAAACTCTTCGATTTTCTTTTGATTATCGTCGTTCAGAAAATGCAAACTGTGAATTAATCCTAAATTAATCGTTTATCCGCTTTGATAAAATCGGACCCTTACTACAAATTCAACACGAATTATGGTGGATCGCGAGTTTAATACAAAAAGTTATACCAATATCAATTAAAGTTAAAAATTTATTTGTTCAAGAGCTCCACAAGAATAATGAAATTCCAATCTTCCACTACGAAATATTCTACTACGTAGTTTCTTTACCTTACCCTAAATTCATTTTGCATCCATAATGCACCTTCAAAAATGTAAAACGAACACAATAAAAGTAATAACTAGCAACTCTTTTCAGTAAAATATTTCCAACTTTCCTTATTTATATAGTGTAAACCACCTTTTAAATGGTAAAACACCCTGAAAACTTCCAGAATATTTAATTTTGCGAAAAATCACAAAGAGCCTAACTTAATTTTGGAGGATGACACTGTACGACATTAAAATCATAAGCGCAGATTTACCTCCTTCAGCTCCACAGTTAGGGGCTAATATTCCGGGATGTCTCCAGCGGACAACCGTCGAAGTAATGTAATTGGCTCAAACAAACGTTTAAATATACAAAAAATGGCAACTCAAAGTTATCAGCGGGCGGAATTAAAAATGTTTAATTCAGAAATAAACAATGCAAACCTAACTTCATCAAAAATTTTAAAAAGTGGTTGTTCTAAAATCATTTGGATCATCACCACATTATTTTTATATTGTTCCTAATTCGAACACTAATTATTTTTTAGTTATCCAAAGTATGGAGGGAAAATTGAAATTATTTCAAAATATTGACAACAATTCAACGAAATAACATAAAGTAAATGAAGTAAACCGTATTTTAAAAGTATTAAAATCCTTAACTTTCTAGGTAAATTAGGTGAATCTGTTACAACAAAAATAAAATGGAACTACTCGCAAATGTTAACATAATTAGGGCGAGCGTACTAGCGAAAAATGTGAACAACTAGTGAATTCTGTGAGCCG
Organism: Nephrotoma guestfalica; assembly: GCA_963691935.1. Lineage (NCBI taxonomy): Eukaryota > Metazoa > Arthropoda > Insecta > Diptera > Tipulidae > Nephrotoma > Nephrotoma guestfalica. The sequence continues at coordinate 105,552,225 of OY829914.1, forward strand.
AAAATGCAACATAGTAATTTAAAATGGAAATATTAAATTGATCCAGATATAAATCCAATATTTCAAATAAATTAATTGTGATCATTAACAAAAAATTATTTTGCCTATTTTATTGCACACCAATCTATACAAAGTTGGTATGGTATGCCTACACTTACACCTTGTAACATTTAATATTTATTGTTTTAGCATCCTACCTAATTAACATCCCAATTACGCTAGTCGAGTCGTTTGTCGTTCCAAGTGACTATAAAAATTATTTATATGAAAAATTAGGTAATTGCTATGGCAATAACCGACTTTAGGTGAAAAAAACAATCAAAAACTGTGACTAGCACTCCGATTCTGAAGCACACAGTCACTGAATGAAAAATGATCTTATGTAAAACTTTATGCCTTTGTTTTGAATTTAGTCTTAATTATGGCACTTCGAATTCTGCACGTAGTCTTCGTTGACATAAATTTTAAAAAAGAAGTCTTACGTAAGACAATTTGAAACTGATTTTTAGAGGGAAATGATGACGCTTTAACATGAAGATAGTTACAAAATGGCTCGATGCGATTTAATACTAGTTACGCCAACTTTTGTAAATCCCTCAAAACTTATTTGTACCCCCAATATTTCATCTATACACGTTTTGGCAAGGCAGCCGACTATGGTTGCATAGTTTCATGTTTATGGTCATAAAAAAATTGTTCGTAGTAGTAAAGAATTAAAAAAGCTATGCTTTACTAAACAATATTTTTAAGAAATTTTTTTTCCCCAACAGTCAAATTATTTGGTATAATAATAATAGATAATATAAAATGACCACTCATGGGTGGTAGGTATCAATTCTTGTGGCAGGTACCATTTTTTCACTTTAAAACTAATATAATAAGGAAAATATTAAATTAAAACAAGCCGTTGCAAGATATGTATCAAATTTTAATAGAAAACACTAACCAAGAATTAAGAGAATATAGTAGGTAGGGGAAAAAGTTCGTGGTCTTTTTCCCGATAGATGATTTTACATTCATATATCTCAGTAACCATTGATCGTATCGAGCGTATGAGTGTTTGAAAGATGACATTTTAACTTGTACTTTGACATACAAAACATTAAACTCGGAACAAAACATTAAAATGAAGTGAATAAAAAGTTATAACATTTTAAACATGGAGATAAATAAAAAAATCGATATTACAATTTTATTACGACAAAGGGAAAACGCGGAAAAGGGAAAACGCGGCTCAGAGTGGCGAAAAAATTTGTGCTGTTTATGGAGAAGGTGGTTTATCAAAATCAGCAGCAAAGAAATGGTTCAAGCGCTTTCATTCTGGGAATATTTCATTCTGGGATATCAAAGATGCACCTCGCTCTGGTCGACCAACCACTGGAAAAGTCGATGAAATCAGCAGGAAATTGAAGAAGACCTGGACATATAAGCAGTCATGCAATTGGTAAAGAACTAAATATTGATCACAAAACAGTTTTAAACCATTTGAAAATGGCTGGATACCAAAAAAAAATTTACGTTTGGATACCACATGAATTAACAGTTAAAAATTTAATGGACCGGATTTCTATCTGCGAAACGCTGCTGAAACGGAACGAAATTGAGCCATTTTCAAAGCGAATGATTACTGGTGACGAAAAGTGGGTAAGATACGACAACCAAACGGTATCAAAGCCAGGATTGACGCCAATAAAGATAATGTTGTGTGTTTGGTGGGATTGGAGAGAAATTGTGCATTATGAGGTGCTGCCACCGGGCCAAACGATTGATTATAATCTTTCTCTCTTCAACTAACGTGTTTAAGGCAAGCAATTCAGTTAAAACGTCCAGAATTGATCAGCAGAAAGGGCGTTGTGTTCCTTCATGATAACGCTAGACCACACACATCATTCATGAAACTGAGAGAGCTTGGCTGGGAAGTTTTGATGCACCATATAGTCCTGACCTTGCACCATCGGATTACCATTTGTTCCGGTCCATGTAGAACCATCTTAATGGCTTTACATTAAATTCAAAAAAGGCCTGCGAAAATGAGTTTTCTCAATTTTTCGCCTCTAAACTACAGAAGTTCTACAGTGATGGGATCATGGCTCTACCAGAAAAATGGCAAAAGGTCATCGATCAAAACGGTTTAATAAAGTTCGTTTGAAATAAGAAAATTCTTCGTTTCAATGTCACCCAAAAAAGGCCACGAACTTTTTCCCTAACTCTTTATTTACTTTCATTTCTTCTTTAATTAATCATCCTCAATACTATATAATTGAGGTAAATATGCGCTATAAAAGTTGTAAAGCATACATTCTAAAGATTATTGCATTAAAATAATACTGTTATTCACTACTACAATTCAGCGACGCAAGCATAACTTTCATAAAATATTCCCTACAAACAAAAATATTCCCTTCAAAAATTCATAAAATATTCCCTACAAACAGAATTGTAATGAAATCTTGAAATTGTTGACATAAACTAAACTGTAAATCGCAATCTTCACTTGATGCTTAAATTAACACAGTTATGATATGTATTTAGTTATCTAATAAATGATTTTCCTTTCTAACTCAACACAAATTAATTTATAACATACTACACACAAAAATTATTTTCTTATGTAAGCTATTATTCAAAATAATATTATAAATTAAAATAATTACTATATTTCAAGATATAAAACATCCACTTGACAGAAATGCTGATAAATAATAATTTTCCTAGCCACTCTTTTACCCTCGTGAATATTCAATTATTATTCAAATCGAACCAACGGTTAATATACACCGCACTAAAACACATCTATAATGTCCAATTCATATAATTCTCACAATTTGAGAATGAAAACAACTCTAAACACTATTTGTTCAATGAAAATTTACAATTTTTTCATTTTGGTTAGATAATTAAAATCAATAAAACAATCGGAAATTATAAATTGTGTATATAACAGTTAGATTTTGGCATGTTAATTTTAGCTATACACTAAACACATTTTGTATTTAGAGTTGCTATCTTTAATCGCAACTGATTTACTTGGCAGTTTATTTACTATTTATTTTATTTGCCACCCGTTTGATTATTCGTTAAAATAACATGAAAACCCAAAAAATAATATGCATCTTCAATTAACATGGATTCACTTCATTATTAAAATTATATAATCTGCGTAGTTTTAATGTTTTATTAATCTTTTTTATTGATTTGGTTTCTTAATTTAGATATTTCCACTAAGCCAAACCAGTTTTTCTTCTGAATTTTATAAACAAACTTAAAAACTTCTAATCAAACTATAAACTAATAAACTAAAAAATAATATGCGTTTGGGTAGTAACCAATAACCTTAAGTAAATTAAATAAATTTTATAAATAATAAAAAACAAAAAAAAGAACTTCGAGGGTTGTTCAATAAGTCCGGAAAATCTTTATGAAATAACAATAACTTTATGAAATAACAGGTAATAGACATTTTTACATTGTTTTTTTATTCCTCTATTTAGTCGTTTAGTTGAAAATTTAAAAACGTCGAAATTATTGAACATCGTGCTGCGATTTTAATTTGAAAGATAAACGCGATCTTGCGGTTCGCAATTATTACTAAATTGACAGTAATTTCGAATCGCAAGATCACAATTTAAAACAAACCTACGATGTTCAATATTTTCGACTTTTTTAAATTATCAAAACTCGGTTCATTAAATCACTCACAGAAATTAAATGAAACGATTGATTTGCATGATTTTTTTTGTCAGACTAAATAGAGGAATAAACAATTTGTATTACCGTTATTTCAAATAGATTTACCGAACTTATTGAACACCCCTCGTACACTTAAATAAAATTAAAACGAAAATAAACAATTCTTATTAGTCATTTTGCCAAAAAAAAAAAAGAAAATAAAACATAAACTTGTCTGCTTGAAAGTAGGTAAAAAAAATTGAAACGGTTTAATTGCATAATAGAACTTTTAATTCAAACGTCTTATTTAATGCCGAGTTAGGTTAGTGGTGTGCTTTAAATAATTTAATCACCAACATCTCGCAAGTAGGTATTTGGACGTATTTGCGAGATGTTCAACATATTTGAAATTGGAATGCGTAATATTGATATACATTCAAAATTTATAGCAAATTGGTATTCAGGATTATTTGTGATGGTTGGGTTATATTCCATAGACACACGGTTTATTGGACGATCAAAGAAATTTATGATCTATTTAATCGATGATTAATACATTTTAATCAAACTATTACTCAAAATATTGAAACATGCGCGGAAAATTGGTAGCAAAATTCTATTATTACATGAACTTGAATTATCGATTCAAGTTAATTATAAATAGGAATCCGGAAACATCGTTAATTCGTATTAATATATTTATTTAAACAAAAATGAAATATTTAACTGACCTTGTTAACTTGAATTAGTAATGTATATTGGATATCAAGAAATACCCAAAGTGCCTAGGTCGAAACACAATGTCCCTTACTTTTATTTTCCGGACTTCCGAATTGAAAGATTTCAAGTATTTTAGTTTATTTTGTCATTTCTTGGTATGCTTTACAGCTTGTGAAGTGTTTTAGGCGTTTTTGTACTTTTATAACTTAAGGCCGGGGAAATTAGAATTTTTTTAGGAAAATTCTTTCCTGTAGAAACCTAGAATACTAGAAATTTTAAGTTGAAGACTCGCCAGGAAACCCTAATGTTTTCTTACTTCAGATCTTCAAGTTCAAAATTCTTTCCTGTAGAAACCTTCAGTATAAGTGACTACTGCTACAGTTACGAAAATATTTTGCCAAACAAAAACTTTCTTTGCGGCGTATGTCCTAAAATTGAGATAATCCAGTCTAACCTACAACTTTTACAATCAATTAAGCGTTACTGAATGTTCATTAGAGTAAACTAAAGAAGTGATTTCTTGGTTCATTCTGAAAACAATCTCGTATGGGACCGGAAATGTTCGATTTTTGATATCTTCTATATTAGAGGGGCGTTAAAAATATGTTGTTAAAATAAAACATTTGCACAAGAACTAAATTACTTCCAAAATATTTAACGTGGAGCCACCAACTTAAGACTTATTTAATTGGTAATTGCTTAGGGTTCATTGTTGTTCTAAATGATTACCTCATTTCTCTATCAGTTTGAGAGGGTACAATGCTTTAAAGTAACAAAAATAATTAATTTTTTGCGACGATTTTTCTTTTATTAGTAAAACCGATGAAAACACAAATTAGTTCATTTATTTTGAGGTAATATTAGCCGTGTTTTAATATTGGAGCACTATCCGGCGCAGAAGAAAAATGTCTATTGAAACTGTAGCATTTATTCACTGATGTCGCTATACCATAAAAATGAAAAAATAAATTCAGTATTAAAACAAACATTTAACGACCTGAAATTTACCAATTAACATTCATTTTGACATGACGTTATAAAAAATAAATCATCTTGCTGCGTTTTACATTTTTATTGTGAGATTAAGTTTCTAATGGTTTAAGGGTTGTACAATACAAAGAAAATTTAAAATTTCCCTTTGAAATGGATAGTGCTCCCGATAGCGGCTGCTGATAAATAGGTAGAGCAAAATATTTTTTTATCGATCTTTAACTAAAAAGTTGAATGAAAAATCTTAGTTTAGAATTAAATAAATTAGTTATATGCAAAAATAGCGCGCTAAATATAAATTTTGACATAGAAAATTGCGTGCTCCGGAAACAGCTATGGGGCGCTAATAAAAAAAACACGGCTATTATCTGCTTTAAGCTCTGTAATTCAAGGAATAAGTATGTATTCTAATAAAAGAAAAAAATGTATGGTCCAATGTCACTTATAAATTACACATAGCTACAATGAAAAAAATTTATAAGTACAATTTTGCGAGAAAAATTTGTTTTTCAAAAAGCTTTATTTTATTTTAAAGTATCATACCTCTCAAACGGATAGGAGATGCGAGATAACTTAGATTTAAACTTAGACGTACAATAAAGCCTATACAATTCTAAGTTGATGGCTAGTTTGAACTATAATGCATATAATAATTGTGTAGAGCAAAAACCTCATTCCGCAACGGATACCATTCTACACCCAGACATTGTATATTTATACAGTGAAATTTGGTTGTAACTAATCCGAAAGAACCAAGACATCGTTATACGAATTTCGAATTTTTATTGCAAAATAAGGAAATAATAAGCAAAGCCCTCACAGGTTTCATTTACAAATTCAGTTAAAATATTACTAGAGCTAAAATTAATTACATATATTATATACTACTGTGTGCAAAAAATAGTAAGACTGTTCAAAATTTTAAAATTCTTTATTTATTTCTCCAAATCTATTTCGTCCCCCTCAAAGTAATCCCCCTCCCCCGGCCTCAATACACTTGTGCCAACGTTTTTTCCAATCCTCGAAACAGTTGTTAAAGTCAATTTCCAGAATAGCCTCCAATGCGCGTAGCGATTCACATTTAATGTCTTCAATTGACTCAAAACGGATTCCCCGGAGCGGTGGTTTGAGTATGCTGAATAGCCAGAAGTCACACGGAGCTAAATCAGGCGAATACGGTGTTTGCGGAACTATATGGGTGGAATTTTTGGCGAAAAAATCAGGAACCAATCGTGCTTTCACTTTTCTTAGGCCCAAATGATCTATCAACATGGTTTTCACTGATCCTTCCGATATTTCAACGATGCCAGTAAGGTCTCTGACTGTTAATCGTCGATTCTCGAGCACCAATTCCTTGATTTTATTAACGTGTTGATCATCAGTTGATGTTGATGGCCGATCTAGACGTGGTTCGTCGTCAACACGTTCTCGACTCTCTTTGAACAATTTGTACCAATCAAAAACACTTGCTCGCGATAAACAATTATCATCGTAGGCCTTTTGCAACATTCTGAAAGTTTCGGCACCACAAAATTGATTCCGCACACAAAATTTAATTGAACTTCTTTGTTGAATAATTTCACTCATTGTAAAAATCGCCGAATGCACTTTTTGTTCTTCAGAAAGACAAGCGTATACTAAACACTAATGATTATTTTGATGTGACATTTGGCACAGATGTCATTGCCAGTAATACCAACATAGAAAAAAAAATATTTCGACGAATGGTTTTCCGCGCGAAATTTAAATTTAAGTCTTACTACGTTTTGCCCACAGTAGTATGTCACAAAATTTAAAATTGTTAAATCTAAGTCTGATTAATACATATTCCTATTAACCAATTAAATTCAAGTAGTATGAACGTACATAATTACTGACTAAAGTGGGAACCAGCCAATAAAAACTTAATAAAAAAATTTAACAAGTCTTCGTTAAATTTTTTCTGCCACGAAATTTCTCGCCCAAGATTCAAGAATAAGAAAAACTTAAAAAATTGTACCGAAAATCTGATTTTTATTAAATAAAAGTCGAAAATTATTAATTGTATAATTAGTCAATAAATTAAAATATAAAGTTATTTGAATAACTTAATAAACAAGTTTCACTTATATATGATAAATTAGTAAATTTATGAAACCTAACCTAAAATTTTGAATGAACTGTGGAGGGGTGGGGGAGGGGGAGGGGGTTTAAAAAACTTAAAATTAAATATTAGTCGTGGCCATTCTATTATTAAATATTTGTTATAATAAATTAATCAAATTACATAAAAATCTAATCATGTTTTTATTATATTTATAAGTTGTTCTGAATCCAACCAAATTATTACACCAGCTACGTGTAATAATTTTTGACATAACTGAAATAATTTTTGTATTATTTCATTGTTATTGTTGCAAATGCGCCATTTTATTAATTACGAAATTATTGCTTGTTCAATTAAATTAATACAATTAATAAAATCTCTTACGATTATTATAATTTTTTAATAATATCAAAAATATTTCAGTATTCGGACAGCAATCGAACTCTATCAAATAATGAAAGAGACAATTATTTCACTAACGTCAAAATTATTACAAAAAACTAAATTATTACAATATTCGGACAGGTCCTAAGTTTTTATTTTTGACTAGTTTTAAGAAAAATAAAATGTAAACATTTCGTTCAATATTCGTCCAATTCTGTTGTCATTTATTTGTATCCTTTCTAATTATAAAACATTTATACACATGACTAAGATACATTTTATTCATTTATGTTCCACCACGATAGAATCGTGTTTTTCTACAAGCTAAAACCTAACCTAAACAAAAATAATGAATTAAATTGCGGTGATTGAAATCGCATATCAATCATTTTTATAATCTTAAAAACTTACTACTGTGGGCAAAACGTAGTATGACATTTTAATTTAAATTTCGCGCGGAAAACCATTCGTCGAAATATTTTTTTTTCTATGTTGGTATGACTGTCGGTGACATCTGTGCCAAATATCACATCAAAATAATCATTAGTGTTTAGTATACGCTTGTCTTTCTGAAGTACAAAAAGTGCATTCGGCGATTTTTACAATGAGTGAAATTATTCAACAAAGAAGTTCTATTAAATTTTGTGTGCGGAATCAATTTTGTGGTGCCGAAACGTTTAGAATGTTGCAAAAGGCCTTCAGTGATAATTGTATGTCGCGAGTAAGTGTTTTTGATTGGTACAAATTGTTCAAAGAGGGTCGAGAACGTGTTGACGACGACCCACGTCTAGGACGGCCATCAACATCAACTGATGATCAACACGTTAATAAAATCAAGGAATTGGTGCTCGAGAATCGACGATTAACAGTCAGAGACCTTACTGGCATCGTTGAAATAACGGAAGGATCAGTGAAAACCATTTTGAAAGATCATTTGGGCCTAAGAAAAGTGAAAGCACGATTGGTTCCAAAATCACTCAATTTTTTGGAAAAACAGCGTCGCGTTGACGTCTGTAAAACAATGCTTTCCGACTACCAGGATGTCATGAAACGTATTATAACTAGCGATTATTCTTGGATCTATGCTTACGACTCGGAAACAGACGATCAATCGGCCGAATATCGTGCCAAAGGTGAGCAGAAGCCGAAAAAACCACGTCAAAAATCAAGGTGAGATGTTGACAGTTTTCTTCGATTATCGAGGTGTGGTGCATTCCGAATTCCTTCCGACCGGCCAAACTGTCAACAAGGAAAACTGTTTGAGTGTTATGCGTCGTTTGTGCGAAGCTATTCGTAAACAGAGGCCGGAATTATGGGTCGACAACTCTTGGTTTTTGCACCACGATAATGCACCTTCTCATACTGCATTGGTTTTACGTGATTTTTTCGCCCAAAATTCCACCCATATCGTTCCGCAACCACCGTATTCGCCTGATATTGCTCCGTGTGACTTCTGGCTGTTCAGCAAACTCAAACGACCGCTCCGAAGAAACCGTTTTGAGCCAATTGAAGACATTAAACGTGAATCGCTACGCGCATTGGAGGCTATTCCGGAAATTGACTTTAACAAATGTTTCGAGGATTACGGAAAGAACGTTGGCACAAGTGTATTGAGGCCGGGGGCGATTACTTTGAGGGGGACGAAATAGATTTGGAAAAATAAATAAAGAATTTTAAAATTATGAACAAAGTCTTACTATTTTTTGCGCACAGTATTATATTTGTTCCTATATTCTGCCAAAAAAGTAACGAGAATTGACCACTTAAAAAGCCCACTTAAAGGATCCCTCAAACTGACGCGTTTCTACCGCAGCGGAAGCGGAGCGAATTATTCGCGAGTTTAAATGACAAGGCGAATTATGAATGTGCTGAAACCAACGCGAATTCGGCAGGGATTTTCACCGCTTTTACGCAGCGGATTTTATTATAGTGTTGACAGCATTTTTTCCACATTACCAGCGGATTTCGCTATTGTGTAAAAAAAAATTGAATAAGTTTGTGTCAAAAAAATGTATTTATTTGTTTATTATTTTCAATCATTTGATTTCGTGCAATTATTTTCAATCATCTTCAGTTTATTTATTTTCAATCATTTATTTCACAAATTAAAACTTTTATAATTGTATTACGTGTAACAGCGAAATCGTCGTTCATGTGTGAGCATATATATACACGACATCCGCACATACTACATCCGCTGTGGTAAAAACGCGTCAGTTTGAGGGATCCTTAAAGAATGGTAAAATTTTGTTTTGTCGCTTCGTTGGCACAACTGTCCTTTATCATGGCGTGAAGTTTGAGCGCGATCTGCCATTTCACGTGCATATGAGTGATACAGCACTTTCAAAAACGGTCGGGATGTGGAAGATTTGGCTCGCTCTGATCGGCTTCTACTGAATTTAACATCAATAAACTGGAGGAAATGGTGACGGAAAATCGTCATTTAGGTTTGAGAGATAGCCGCCGAACTTTCTGTGTCTCACGAATCAATTCGTATCATTGTACACGATAACTGGTGATAAGACATGCGTGTACGAGTTTGACATGTAAACCAGTCAACAAGCTGCGGAATGGCGCTTTCCAACTGAGCCGAAACCGAAAAAAACACGTCAAAGTCGATCAAAAGTCAAGATAATGTTGACCTTTTTCTTTAATTATCAGACGGTAAATAAAGCATATTATCTGGGTGTTATGAGGCGTTTGAGAGCAAATTGATCGAAAAATGCCAGGTTTAAGAATAAAGAAATTTCATTGTAAATTGTAATAGACTAGAGAATTTACTTGTATTAAACTTATACAAGTTTACAACAACACGCTTTACATGCAATTTTTTAAGTGAGTTTAATAGTACATTGTATTAAACTCACTTAAAAAATTGCATGTAACGGTTGTTTTTTAGAGGTTTTTTTCCTTAAATTGGCAACACTGTTTTGTTTGACAACTGATTTGACAGCTGACATTTGCTTTGTCATTAGTTTGATTTGCCATTTCATAATCAATAGACTCACGCCATAGCAACGCCTGCAAATTGTTGAAATTTTGTATCAAAATAATGGTTCTGTTCGCCAAACTGATCGTGCATTACGTATTATTCTCGTATTAATCTTGCGGTCGTCATAATCGTCCATCAGAGCGAGTAATTCGGTTAACTATGGATCGTTTTCGCATCACGTATACTCTAAATTATAATATGCATCCAATAAGATGTCATACAGTGCGTCGTACCAAATATGCAAAAGACGCTGTACAGCGTAGCATTGAGGAAGCCGCAAATCAATCAATTCGACATCGTTCTCAGCACCTGGAGATGTGTTCATCCACTTTAGGGAATATTTTATCTAAGGATCTTGGTTTACGTGCTTACAAAATTCAACTTGTGCAAGAATTAAAGCCATCCGGCCATCGCACACGCCACCAATTCGACCAATGGGCTAAAGCACAAATTGATATTGACGTAAATTTTCCAAACAAAGTTTTGTTTGGCGATAAAGCTCACTTTTGGTTGAATGAGACATGCTTTTTAACTTTTTTATACCCCAATTGGCTGGCATAAATCTTGCTGATATGTGATTCCATCAGGTGCCACATGACACACAGCACGGGATACAGAGTAAATTATCAAAGAATCATTTGATGAAAGACTAATTTCACGTAATAGTTCTGTTAATTGGCCACCGAGAGCATGTGATCTAACTTCATTAGGTTATTTTCTTTGGGAATATGTCAAGTCACTTGTCTACGCCGATAAACCCGATACGATTGAACACTTGGAACACAACATTCGGCGAGTTATTAGCGAGGTACGGCCGCAATTGCTGCGAAATGATCGAAAATCAGGTTACGCCGCATGTACGCGCCATCGACAACATAAAATTATCTATCCAAAAAAGCTAGTTTCACTGATATTCAAAATGTTTTTTTTGATCTATTTTAATTTAAACTTGTGAACCTCTAAAAAAAAGCCTTTAAATATCGGAATATTGTAAAACATAAAAATACGAAATTTGTTGTAACTTCATTTTAATGAGAAATGAATGCATTTTTATCTAAATTTTTCGTTATAATGAAATTTTAGTTCGTTAAAACGTGTATAAAGGAAATTTCGAAAAAAATATCTACATATTTTAGATCATAAAAAACAAATCGTTAATAAAATATCAAGAAATTTCCGCAATAAAAAAAATTATAATACAATAAAAATAGTATAAAAACCTCATTTGTAAAGCCAATTTTCAAAGGCGCAAAATCATTACACCAATAGATTTCACAGCTTCTTCACATCGACGGCACTATATCGACACGTCGAGATGTTCACAGATTTTTCCGAACAACCCAGCAACTGAATTTCTTGAGCACATGCATACATCGCTACTGCATTCGATTATCACCTAAATATTCGGAGAAACCTGCTACATAACACATGAGGCGGTGTCCGAACTAACTAGGACTCCTGAACCTGCGAGGGTCTCTTATAGTACAGGATAAGGATGTGTTAAATGTTCTAATTTATGAAAAAATCTACTTGAGCGAACTGTTGTTTATCCACATTACAAATCGGAGTTTCTCCTTACAAGTGCTCCATCACCATTTCAAAATTCCCGTGTTAGTAAATAATTATTATTAAAGTTAGGTTAGTTGGTATACCTCCGTTTGGTATCGTCCTTCGACATACCATGATGTTGAGGGGGTATTTCGTCTGAATATAGGTACCGAAATTCTTTTTTTTTATTAATCCATGCAATCTTTTCTGGAGCCGAAGCACTCCCGGCTCTTTCGCGGTTAATTTTTCCCATCTTACTTCACGCAATTTCTGCTAACTTGAAGACGTACGGTTGTAGGACCAATTTAAGTTACCATCTGAGCATTACTTAGCTACATGCCAGCCTTAGTACTGGACATGGAAGATGGGTCGACCCATGAGTTTTGCACGCCAATAGGGGGTCGTAGTTATGTTCCTTTTAATCACACATCATCTGTTGATGAAAATTTCCTTTTCATCCTGCCCCTATCGGGATTCGAACCCGGTACCTCCCGATCCAAACGCCAAAGCTTTAATCACTGCGCCATTTGGTCGGTACCGAAATAGTTATATTCTACTTGTGATTTCTTCGCAACAATGTTTCAGGACACATTTCCGCCTCAAAAGTAGAAGACATTAGGGACCATCCTTATATGGTCTTCCTCCCCTAGTCTATTGAATTTATTATAATTATGTTTCGATTCGAATTGGAGACCCGCCTAAGTGCATATTGTTCTTAGATTTTCATACTAGGAAAAAATTTAAGTGTTCATGATTTATAGTTTTGTACGTAATTATTACATATCGACGGCACTATAATACTATAATTAAAATACAAATCCGCATTTTGGGTATTTTTCAATAAATTTACTAAAAAAAACACATATCACGCCAACTACAAGCACAATTGGAATTTTAACGCAAACCAACGTTGTTGAGTAAAATTACACAGCCAACGTTATGATTATTTTGAATTCTATGAAATTTTCAAATCAAATTAGTGATGATTTCACTAATCATGATGCCAACAGTTGACGGACCTGAAAGGTCCCAATGACTGAGGAACTAGGACAGCCTAGTTAAAGAAAAAGTCTAAAATACATATACAATTATTGGTAAGAGTGTTGTCTAAATAAAGCGATTGCTGATCGTTAAGTGGATGGTAAAAAAAACAATCAACTTATTTTATATGTATACGGACTGATAATATTTTGGTCGACATTTCAGATAAGCCTTATACAAGTGCAAATTTACATGATACTCGTATTAATACCAAATTGTATTTATGTAACAGAGAAATCTTATGGTGGCGTTAAAATAGAAAGCTTTGTGACCAACAACGCTTACAATATGTTTATATTAAGGAGAATTATAACAGTCTTAACATATAATATAACAACTTTTATGGATGTACCGAAAAGTGTTAATAGTAAAATACTTTCAGAGTCAACATTTCTCCAAAACGTTCATAAAAAAACAGCGTGTGGAACTGCAATAAAATGACAATTTAGTTGTGGGTTCTAAAAAGCGATGCTGATTTGATGAATTTTTCAAAATGACACGAATTTCTTTTTCATAAACAGAAAAGAAAATTAAAATTAACAAAATTGTCACCTATATAATTTTTCGTGACTTTAAATTTTCCTATCAAATTAGTGTGAATACAAATTTTAAACCATTTTAAGGCGGTTTTATAGTTGGTGTTCTTTTCTTCGTTAGTTCGTTCTGACAATTTTTTCAACTAATATTCTCTTGTGAAAAAATGTAGGAGAAAAAAAATCGTCATTTTGGAGCAATATGATTGGTCGAAAAACATGTCAGAACGAACGAACGAAGAAAAGAACACTAACTATAAAACCGCCTTTAATGTATTCAATTAAATCGAAATTACGTAATTCAAAACTAATACTTAAATAAGAAAATTAATAAAATTTGCTTAATGGATTATTTTCGAACTTGCAGTTTTTTTTGACAATTTTCAACTAATAATTGTGTGTTTTGCGGAATATGTTTGAAGTTGAGTACAATTTAGCAATTCATGTGTAACTACTACAAATTGATGTAAATGTATAAAGCATTTCATTAGAATCGGAAAATGTTCGTGACAGTATTTTGTTCTAATAAAAAAGTCATGAAAAATTGTCCTTTTTTTATTAGAATCTTCCTCCTGAGAAAATGCGTGGAAATCTTTTCATGTACTAAAAAAGTACATGTAAATGTACTACTTCAATTGCAGTAATCACCAGTGGTTCACGAAGTATTGCAACGAATCAGTAAAGGCGATATTATGAATCGTTTGGCGGAGTTGGACATCTAGAGGAAGAAAAATAATATTAAATTGTTATTTATTAAATAACAAATAAGAAAATCCACGAATTATATATTATATAAATCTTGGAATCTACGTAAGTCTTGGTCATGGGCTTCTTTACAACTAGAAACTACGTAAATTGCCGCCAAAGATATTTCAAAGTACGTTTTACTGATGCTAAAAGGAATCTTTAAAATAAAATATTTATAGAATTCCGCTTTCATATTTATCGGAAAAGAGAACAATTATGATTATTACCAACACTGCAATAAATTTCTCATTTAAAAACACTCATGATCTGTTAAACTAAAAATGTTTATAAACAAATCAGTCACAATCTATCTACTAATCTCGAAATTCAGGATTCGTCCATTGAAATAGTGCCAGGACAAGAATAATCTTGTATGATTTTTTAGGTGATCACGTGTGAAATTTAAATTTAATGTGAATTAATTTCTCTTGCAATGAGAATTATTTCTGTAAATAGTGGTTTGTGTACCGGTATACGGCCAATTGAAATAGTGCGGCGATAATAATACTATTGAATGATCTTTTTGATGATCACGCTCTCACACGTATAGATCACAATTCTATTCATTAGGTTTGCCACGAAAGGTTTCAGAACCGTGTGGTTATGTTATTTTGAGTCCGATGCGAGTCTATGGTTTGTGCAAAATTTTCCAATTGGTGGAATGGTTTGGGAAATGTGAAAATGATCTAAATGTAATGCATGTAAATATGAGTAAGGAGATGCCGATAAATGTTTATGTGTATGTACGTATATATGTTCTTATGTTTATAATATTGATACTTAAATGAGAGTAGTTAAAAGTATACAAGTTTTGTTTTTTCTGGGATGAGAAACTGGACTAACTTCATATGCTTATAAGTGAAATGATGTTCAATTTTTTAGTTTTATATCGATAATTTATATAATTTATTAATTGATTTACTGTTTGGTTTTAATTAATATAATATAATAAGATAGAAGCTACTATTATTATTTGAGCAGAAAATGGACCCGGGGTTTGAGTATTTTTATATTATTGAGTTCCTGTACTCTCTATTAATAAAATTCGTTTAAATCCTATTTAACTTAGAATGGTTAATATTTTCTGCTAAATATATGTTTTATAGGGATATTATTGAGTGACAATGACAATGGATTGTGCGGTACTAATTAATTTAATAGCGATAAAATTGATGCAATCAAATCAATAGAATTATTTTTAGCTACGCAACTTTTTAATGATTAGATTCAGAAGCCGAAAATACTGTGTTGTTTTATTGTGAAATGATTGAATATTGAAATAATGATTATTTAACTGACCAACTAGGATAAGATTGCAAGTTAGTTTTTTTTTAATTTCAGATAGGTGAGGAATTACTAACTAAAAATCAAATTTCAGGAAATTCATGTTTTATAAGAAACTAATATAAGAAATTAATACATATAAATATCTAATATTAAAATGTGACTAAAGATAGGGTGCGAATCATAGGAAGATATAGATTATTAATATCGCTAAATAGTAAACTAGAATTGTGTTGTCATTGCGTTACTAATTATCGGCTATAACTAGGTGACTGTAAGCGAGCCCATTCTGTGCCGACTGATTAACCTATCCAATCTCTAAGTTTTGTTATGCGTAAAAAGAGTATACGGTGAATCCGACGACATCCGGATGATCTTGTATAAAAACTTTGTCATACATTCAAAACCAATAGATCATTCAATAACTAACACATTTTTATATCCATTAAATAGGCGCCAATAACTTAATGTTTATTATACAAATATGTACCACATAATATTAAAGCTCCAAATCCGATACACCTATCATGTTGTCTGAATTATTGGGCTTCATTTAGTATTAAAATCGAATTTACTTTTACAGCTAATTTTTTTAAATATGTGATGCACCAAATTCATTAAATATTCTCGACGTTAGTTGCACCACTTAACACGAACTCGCACAGTGGGGATACATGGATTCGCAAAATTTTAGCTTTACCTTACTACATATCGTCTTTATTCGATTTTGTAAAATGAAATATTTGATTTTTAACCCTATTAATAAATGGACCTATATAACAAAATTTTATTGCTGTTAATATATATTTAAATAAAATAATTGGTTCATACAAATTTAACACAAACATTAAAGTATTTTTATAAAATACAAAATGAATCATTTTCCTGTTGGGCAGAAGAAAATAAAAAATATTCCGAACAATTTTATTAATTGTTCCTATATGTGTATGTTTATACACGTGCTTTGTATTGAGTGATCTAAATATTTTATGATGCAACAAAAAATACGTGTCGGATAAAAATTTGATAAAAATAAATTTACAAATTTTCAAGATCAACGAAAATTTTAATACACTCCCCCATTCGCCGTCCAAAAAATTGAGAATCTTATACTATGAATATTAAAAATAGTACCTGTCAGAAACTGAGTTTCCTTTTTTATACGTGACTCTCATGTGTGAAGGGTTGATGTGGGTGGAGTATCCTCGATATTACAGATTGTGCTTTTTTTATTTTGTTTTATTTGTGAGCCTGGTAAAAATTCAATTTGCCCTTATTTGTATTCATTTGTAATTTACAATCTTTACATGCTTAATAAATAGATTCAAATAATTTCTTAATAAATAATTACTTCTCTATGATTTATTTTAAATTATATTCATTTCATTAACATTATAAATCCCTATCTAATTCTTCCTTCTATTTCAAAACTCTAAAATGAATGTATTAATTTTGAAATTGCGTGATTGCTTCTATGATAAATTGGACTATCAGTTCTTTTAGATTTTCTATATTATCTTCTTTGAGTGTGTCTATTAGCACTTTATTCTCAATTTTTTGAATTTTGATTTTAATTGCTTGAATCTGGGACAATTGTTACAAACGTGGAAATCCGTTTCCCTTAATTTACAAATGCTACACTCAT
Organism: Nephrotoma guestfalica; assembly: GCA_963691935.1. Lineage (NCBI taxonomy): Eukaryota > Metazoa > Arthropoda > Insecta > Diptera > Tipulidae > Nephrotoma > Nephrotoma guestfalica. Next base: position 105,569,864 of record OY829914.1, read on the forward strand.
CAATAGCCTCTAATCTCTTTCTATGTTTGAAAATTGTATTTACGTGTGTCCTGCTGTTATTAGTCTTGTCCACCAATTTTATTGTTCTTGGATTTTCTTACTAGGAAAAAACTTAAGTGTTCAAGATGTATTCGAGTAAAATATTCTATAATTCAACTCCGTCATTATTGTTTTTATACAAATTAACAATAATATTTAAGCATTAAATATTGGATGAAAATGGATATTTATAATGTTCGTTACTTTTTATATACACATACATTTATAAATTTTTAAAATTGAGCATTTTAAGTAGCGGAAGTTTAACTTTCATAGAATATATTTTCACATTTTCTTACAGAAAATAATTTTTATTATGTATAATAATTTAATTTTATTATTTTGTTCGAATACTTCGATAAATTGGTTAGAGTTCTTAAACTTATCATTGAATTATTTCTTCATTGAAAATTAAAATCGATTTTTCAATAGTTGGAAATTATTTGATGAGAAATGGGATTGGATCGACTTTAACAAAAGATAAATAATGTTAAACACGTAGCAAGGCTTTAACAATTAAATACGGGCTAAAAGGACATTCCTTTACAAGCGTCACTATTTCTTGGAGGACACACCAAAAAAAATTATTTTGCTAAAAATTTAGCTAATATTAGCTTTTAGCATTTCTTCAATTGAAAAAGTACATGGAACGAACGACAGCACAGATAAATAATCATTTTATTCAAAATGAATAAATAACGAACTAAGTAATAAAACACCTGGAAAGCAAAACTTCTTAAAAATTACTTTGTTAAAGAAATTATGTTTAAAAATTCCAGTAAATCACTTCCACACACTTCCACGTCACTTGCCAAGCGACAAAGCTAAAAGTTTCACTTAACTACGATAATATCAATTCAAATTGTGCTAAATTTATCTTTCTAAAAATGTTGCCATTTTATGAGTCCTATCGAAAGAAAACGGCCCTATTGTGAGAAGTTCTGTAGAGATGTTCGTATTTTATATGACTTGTTCTGTGGTTTCATTTAAAAATCCTCCGTGATCCGGTGCTATTATCCGGTACGTCAAGTCGTAAATAAGTTTAAATGTGGCATGAGACGCTTAATCGAACAGAATACGACTTCGATAACTGACGAGAGGAGTTTAATAAACACATAATTCAGTATTACAAAAGAAATTTAGTGGCTCGTGAGTTAAACACAGTGTTTAAAATGGCTTACGAAGGGTCAATACAAAAGAAATAAAAATTATCTTGAACTTGTTTATAACTGGATGGCACCCGTTATTGAAATTTGAAGATGACGTGTTAGGTTAAAATGATGCACAAATTCTATCTAAATTTTAAATTTAACCCTTTTTATAAGGGTTTGGCTAATAATTTTAAAATTGGTTCAAAACATTCATAAATCAAACTAAAATAAAGTTTAAATCAAAAATGTATACAACTTAATTTGAGTTCCAATAGTAATCATTCAGAAGGAGGTGGAGATCAAAATTTACTTCAATTAGTTATTTATTCTTTCTATAATTTCCCAAAACCAATCTTATAAGACTAAAAATGAATGAAATAAACCTCATTGAAAACAGGATTAATCCTAACCTTCTCATCTCAGATTAAACCATACTCGGCAGTTATGCAGAATGCCCTCTTAATAGGTTTGATATTTATTTCTTAAAGTATCTGCCATTAGGTAGTGTCTATGTGTTTACTTTTAGTTAAACGATTTAAATAATTATTATTAAACCTATCAAATGCACAATTCATTGCAGTCATATTCAGAGTGCAATAATTGTTTGGTTTCAATTGTAGCATAATTTTAATTATAAGACCTGCGCCGTTTCATTTCAATGTTTGTCTAAATAATAACCTTAAACGAAACTCGGATTTGGTGTGCTGCCAACTGGTAACAGATTAACATTCTTTTGCAAAAAATATGAGTAAAATATAAATAGTCCATTATTCAGAACTTCATTCGCTTATTGAAGATGCAATATATAAGTCTAAGCCAAAACCATTAATGTCTTCGAGGTTAGTGGAAGATATTCCCTGAAATCAACATTAAAATTAAAATCAAATTCCACTCAAACTTATTTTCTTACATCAATTAAATACCACCTGAATTTACACCGGTTTGGTGCCTCTGGAAAAACATTTTCATTCATTTTTCATTCTCTTTTTGACAGAATCCCTTGAAACCAACACATAAACCGTATAATAGTGCTTATATATTATATATTTTAAGTGTCGCTTATTTACTTAATCATTCCTAAAAAGCTTTCTTAGAATTGTTATTATTAAATATAATGTTTTATATCTATTTATAGAAGCAGTCTTTAAGCAATTCGATCAAAACTAAAAAATATATTATATAAAATAAATTAGAAATCAATAACATAAAAATGTATGCATGGTAATATGTTTACGCCAGAACATATCGTGGAAAAAATCGGTTCATCTGTCATATTGAATACGTGTAGTCAGGTTACGATAAAATTCTTGTTATAGACCATTATTTATCTTGAGCTTAAACCACCCAATTGATTGACTTCCATTACTCGTCGTCGAGTAATTTGCCCATAATCACCCAAAAGCACGTGCTTATAAATGAAAAGCATAATATTAATTTTTTTATAGTTTTTGTACATAGCGACATAAAATTCTAAATACAAAATGATTTTATGACGTCAAATTTTAATGAGTAATTTATTTTTTGCTATTGAATAAAAGTATAAAATGAAATGACCGAAAATGAATTATTGAACTAATTTAGATAAATTATAAAATGTAAGCAATAATATTATAAAATAAGAAATAGCTTTTCCTAAATTAAATTAACGTTTAACAAATTATATAGGTACATAAGAACTTATAAAAAGGAAGCGTATAACATTGCACAAACAAATTAATAATTCATTACTAAAGTATTAACAGTGGTATAATAGTTTTTTATATAACATTACTTCTACAAAAATAGTTTAAAGTGGATTAATTTTCATATGAAAACTTTTGGAAAAAAAATATTTTACGCAGTTCATGAAAAATCGAATTTTAATCGATTTTTTTGTGTGCCATAAAATATACTGTCGATATATATTTTATAGTACAGAAAACCCATAAAAAAAAGTCGGTGACTTAATGCCAAAAGTTATAAATTAGGATTTAAAATTTATACTTTAGTAATGATTTCATCGGATTGTACCAATTAGTAAAAATTAGATCCGATACAGAAAACTTTGAAATGTTGGAATAATTATCGACTTTTTCGTATACATCAGGAAAAACAGCCATCTTGATCTTCCAATTAAAATGGCTGACTTTTCTTACCACACAGAAATTATACATTTTTTTATGATTTATATTCCGCAGTATGATAATTTTTATTAAATTATGAAGTACTTACTGCTAATTCTCATGCCTTCGACTACGGGATTCGGTTGTTTGTTACCCTCAGCAAAAGAGGTAGTCCTTGGACGTCCACTCATATTCTTTTTAATTTAAAAAAATTCCTTTTAATTTTTTTTGCTTTTTAAATTTTCTCTATTCGTAGTTGTATTAATTTTCCTTAATTTTGTGTTATTTTAATAATAATTTAAACTAAAAATCTTTATTAAAAACTTCCAAATTCATAGATTTTCTGGCATTTCAAGTTAACACCCAAATAATACACTTTTTTCCTTTTTATTATAAAAAATTTTTCCTCTTTTTATGCTTCTCTTTTACACAGACAAAATTAAAAACACAAAATTTTTTCATAAATTAATTATTCACTATTATTTACTAATAACAATTAATTAATTAAATATTAGTTTTAAATACATTTCGACTATTAAAATTTCACTTTTACATGGCATTATTATAAAAAAAGCACGGAGCCATATCGTAATGGTAAAATTTCTTTACCATCTCCAATTTAATATTTTTTGATAGAAGCTTCAGACATTGACCCAGTATTGCCAGATGAATAGGATTTTTTTTTCGAGTTTCGAAAAAGAAATTCGCGTACCAAAAAAAAAATACTGTCAAATTAATTTCTAAACTTTATAATTTTTTTGAAGATTCGATTTTTACGAAAAACCACATTTACGTTTAATTTAAATTAATTATTTATGACACATACACGAACTATGCACTTTATAAACTTGAATCTTATTTATGACCTATTACCAATTATCTTAATACACAATACAAAAAGTAGTAATTTATTGTATGTTTCCAACATCTAATTCGTTCTTTGTAGCCACTTTACAAAATAAAAATGTTTTCGAGTAGGTACAAAAGAAAAATTGCAAATGGAAATTTATAAACTTTAATTAACACCCTTATCGACGATTAGATAAATGTCTTTTTGTTAAAAACGAAACGTAGATTTGTTAATTGTTTATTAATCACACATTTGTAATATAAGCGGAAAAAATAACAAAGTAAAAAATTTCTGCTCTTTTGTCATACACCCACATTAAAAAATCTACTAATTTTTATTTGGGTGTGTTCGGTTTTCGGGGGTAATTTGTTACGTTTGGTTCTTTTCGGTAATCGATATTTTTCAATGCGCACAGTGCCATCTATCATTTTACCGATTATATTTCGTAAATGCGGTAATTATAAATCTCGCATTTTTCAGTTGGATTGGAAGTTAGATGCAGGTGATAGGATTATTTGACGCACAAATGTGTGGGCGTATGAGACGGGAATATAAACCTTCATTCGTGTTTAAAATGCCAATATAAAGTGTGTCAAGTCAATATAAAGTGTGGTTTAAGATCTAAGTATTTGAATGAAAGAGTTTGAAAAAATACAAAGAGACGCCGAGGAAATTTCTTCACTTTCGATAGAATATTCGAGATATATTCACTTTTCTTTGAAGGAACGATGAAAGAATGGCGATTTCGAAAAGTAAATTTCAGCGACTCATCAAGAATATCGAGATCTTAGAAATAGAGTTGGGTTAAAATTATATGATAAATCATACAAGTCCTATTTATTTATCGATGGCCCCTCTGGATACACAACTTTGTGCCATAACAATATTTGGATACATGCATATTCTAGAATAAGACATTCTTAGGACTTTTGAGAAAAATACCTACGATACACTTGATTTTTTGTTTCGAGAAAAAGTGAAAAGGTGCCAAACCAAAAACTATTAGTAAATATAATTATTTTGAATATATAAAAAAATGTATATTCTACAAAGATACAACGAGGACAAAGGATTGAAATTTTTTTCGTTAATACCAATATTAAAATTTGGAAGACATCATAAACTATATGATTCATATGTCCTTTTTCAATTACTATGCTCTTTCAAGTTATTCAAGGGTATGTGAAAAGTTATTAATCGACCTCCTTAACCAAAATTACTCAACGCCTTAAAAAATATTCGAATGTGCTTGAAATTGGAGAATTCCGAACCACTAAACTTTACGCTTCATATCACCAGGAACATTTCACTTCTAAATCACCTCATAGGTACTAGTTTTGCCAAAAATGTGATACTACATGGAATAGGGATGTGAATCCAGGTAAAAATATTCTATATCTTGGACTTTGTCTCATCGAACAACGAGAAAAGCACATTAATTTTTGTAAATCTCAAAGTAAAGTTTTGTAGTACTGTGAGTTGATTTTTTATTTGTTATAAATAAAAAATTTAACCATTTCACGTTTGAAGAATAAGAGTGATAGGGTAAAGGTTCCCATATCAAACTTTATTTTTTTGGGCGTGAAAGGGTTACTGTTGAACTGAAAATATTTAAACTTTCTAAGTCAATTAAAATTCGGTTAGTAAATACACTTTAAAAATTATATTACTTATTTTATTTAATCCATCATTATCATATTTTGCATCATTTGATTTACGATTTATTTAACAATAAAAATTTCTCCATATCATGTGTTATTCTTAATTAATTCTTAAATATTAATTAAAATGATAAATAATTTTGTTTTGTTTAAGTTTTTTAATTTATGAATAACTTAAAAGTACAAACACTAACAAGCAAAATAAAATTTAAATGTAAGAATGTTAAAATAGACAGGAAAGCCAAGGCACTACAAAAATATTTATTAAATAAAAATTGCAAAATTTTGTGAAATAATATTCATAAAAAAGGGAACAAACTAGTGGTTTAACAAATACACAAAGAACAGAGCTGCGCGGAAGATCGATTCTTCAGATTTCTCATTTTCAGTGGTGGTTCGTTGGAGGCTTGCAATGAAGGATCATAAGACGTGTAATATCTATCGACTAAATGTTTACAAACTGTCCACATTACATTTTAATCAGAGTCGGATTCAATCAGATATATACAACAATTAACATGTATAAAATGGGGTTGGGATTAGCAACATGCATGGAAACTGCAAATTGGTTTCGATGAAGATGCTGGAGGAATATTCGCCGTCGTTAAGCACAGTTTACATTTATTCAGGTGTGATACTTGCGTCACGGGTCGCATTATCTGAAAAGGCATTATTCCGACAAGCAAATTCAGACCTCTGGTTTCTTGCTCGCTCAACAGTACATTTGCTACATTCCAAAAGTCGAAATATTTTCGTTTGTACCTCTTCTTTTGACATACGTGCTTCAAATTTTTAAATTGTGGTTTCTTTAAAATCAGTTTTAAGGAAATCGTGCTCGATTTTTTATTCTTCTTTCGCTAGCTTTATGTGCCTCTTTGTACGGCTGTTTCTTAGTTACACAGCAAGTTAGGTAATTTGTAAGAGCAATTTTCAAACTATTATGTAATGCAAATTAAACTTCAAATTGATATATTGTTGGACTCATTTAGCTGAGAGTTTTTTAATTTCTGTTCTTTCCGTTTCCTTTATTCCTTTAAAAATAATTTTCTATATATTGTATTTGACAAAACACAATTTGTTGAATAATGTTACGATATTGCAGTGTATAAAATTGGAAAGTCCAATCTAGAAGTCTCAAATCTAGAACTTATTATTTCTCAAAATAAGGCCAATATGAATCTTAAAATTCTATTCTGCGGGTGATTTTTGTGCAGTTTCAACTTCTTACTAAAGTTTATGAATATGATACGATAAGTGGAAACTGGATTGTTAATTGATTTAGACCAGAAAAATCTGCCCAATCCACGAATCCATTTAAAGAATTGATTTTGTTGCGTTTTCTTGTTCTTCTCGTAAATAGTTTTCTTTTTGGTTTTCGGAAGCATTGGCAAACCAGAAGATTGCTACCGACAAAAGGAAATTTATTCCTAGATTGTAAAGTTATGTAAATAGCGTTTCTGTTGGTTGGAATATGTTGGCGTAACCGGTAAGAGCCCAGCGGATGATTCATTCACCATTCCAATAAAATCATAGTTAAATTGCTACACAACTTGTAGTTGGTCCAAACGGCCTAAATTATAATGGTAGGATAAATGTGTGGATAAAATATGCGGTAAGCCTCTGTGCTATACCTAGTTTTCTTAATCCTCGTTTACTAGACTTTCAGAACAAAACAATTTTGTTATCTCTAGGTAACCTTGACATTAGCTACATGTCTTCAATAATAATATTGGAACGGGTTGCAGCACATCAAAGTTGAACATTATCAACACATTTAAAGGGCAGTCTTACAAAATATATTTCAACTTAAAATTCTTGTAACTTTTATTTATGAATTACTGGTTTTTCCAATGCTATTTTACGATTATAGTGTTAGTTGGTAAGGTAAGTGGATAAATCGTGTACAACTAATGTAACACTCGTAAACCCTGGTTTGCTACCAGAATTATGCTATCGCTCCAAATATTTTATTTACAAATTAATTTCTTCCAAACTCGAAGGAAGTATTTCATTCTAAACGCAGCTTGAGTGGAACAAATTTGTTCAATTATCTAAATATCTTCCTTAATGATTTGAGGATTTCATTACTCATTTGGAGATGCTTAGTATATGTACTTTTTTATCGGTCATTTTGTCATCGAAGAGATGAACGGCAAAGCGTTAGTACTATGTTTCAGACAAATTTATGGCGTCAGAAATCTCTGAAGAAGATGAAAAATATTACTCTCTGATTCGACAATAAAGCTGTGGTTAAATTGTTCTATTAACTTTTCTAAACTGGTCATATCTTGTATAACCTTTTCTTTTCCAACAACTTTGATAGAAATTTAGGTGTCTGTTTAGAAAAATATTGCTAGTTTATTTAGAACACGGAAATGAGTGGGAAATTCTGGCCTAGGCGTTAAGGTTTGATCACTTTTCTCTCTATTAAGGAAAATGATTTTAATTTATGTTTTATACTGAGGTTATACTGTCACTTCGTTCGATTTTTATGAAAAATTAGTTCCCTTAGTTTTTGGAGACGGTTGAATTTGGTCAACGTAATAGGATACAAACAAATTTTAAAATTCTGAATTTGGAATAATACCCAATCCTATTCTACAAACCGAAATTAATCAAAATTTGTTAAGAATTGACCGAGGCTTCATGACCGAGTTTCATTCGTGTTGGTAAATTCAAGAATTTCGTCCCGAATCTCATTTCGCATTACCAACAAATCCAATTTGAACTTAAAACTAAAGGCATGACAAAATTGTAGAGGCTCGTATTTTACTCATAGGAGTTTGGGCAATGAAAGAATTATATTTGTTCAATAATCTTTTGGTATGTTTTAACAAGCGATGTTAAGTTAGTTGAGCAATTACACTAGTACAAAAATACTAATTCGTGCTTACTCGTATTACTCAAGTCATTTATAATTAGTTGGGAATGCGTCAACCCAAAATAGATTGCAAAGATCAGCAGTTTGAATTATGCGTGCTGTATGAATATGTGATTTTCTTGTTTATAACATTATTCTATTTGTTCAAATAATTCGTGAATTAATGGAAATGCTGATAATAACCAATATAGGTATACCTATATTAGCAGTCACTTTAGTGCTCTCAAACATTAACTCAATTAAACCGTAATATGAAATAGCACACCATACTATTACGCATCCACGTCTCCTATGACTACAGTTCCAAATAATTCAGGCTTACCTAAATCATATAGATAATACTGGGAACAACGAGGGCCATCGAAATTCATTTTTTATGCGAGAGTCACTACACCAAATACACTCCAATATAAGTTTGTTGGTAAATTCTTCTTCTAAAAATAGTGTATTTTTTCTTGAGCCATTTTAGCCACTTTTCGAAACTATTTTAGAACGGACCTAGCAGGATTCGAAACGAACCGAGATTTTTAGCTCTGGCTTTAAAACACCACATACAAATTGATGGTTTATGTCTATACTATGGGCAAAAAAAATTTGCGCGATTGCTTTGGCTACATATATATTCCCTATGAACTGTTTAGTTGTTTATGTCAAATGTATGACATTCGAGTATCATCCAAATTACGTAAAAGCTGATAATTGAGAAATAAACAAAAACCTTTAATCTGCACAGGTTGTTAAGTTACTTCCAAATTGCGTAGGCAATAATATTTTATAATGCGATTTTATAATACTTAGGTCTACAGGGTATCCCATTCGGACGACTTAAATTGCATTTCAAATTTTTTAGCACGGTAGATTATCTTGAATCATATAAATGCCAATAATTATCCAAAAAATTAAGATAACTCAATTGTTTTTTTACAATTTTAAAGGCACAGAGTTCTTCTGTCTTCTTGGGAATGAAAATGTTCATCCAGTGTTTTTCATAAAGAAAACATTGGTGGAATTAAAAAAATGTGCGCAAAACAAAAAAAATCATTTAACTCGATTTTTGTTTTTTAAAAAATTATTACTCTTCTATTTTGTTGCCGACATTATTGATTCGAGCAACCATCTGCTCCCTAGTCTTCAAATATCCCCATACAAAAAAATCTAGTTGTGTTAAATAGGTCCGTTGCGACTAATCCATCGCCCTCGCTAATTTATATCAGATCAACCATGAAATTGTAGTACAGAAGCTGTATCTTCTTGATACAAGAAAGTATTTCTCACGATGAGTGGAGCTGAATCTAGCACACTAGGGCCTGTTTCATTCAAAAATTGAAGGTAGTTTTGTGAGTTTAATCTTGCAGGTAGTAAAATTGGCTCCATAAAATTATTTTCAATTGTACCGCACCATAAATTAACACTAAGTCGTCTTTGAAATGATGATTCTTGCTTAACAAGCCAATTTTCTGGTAACCACTCATGAAGATTGTGGAAATTTCTTACTCCATCCCTCGTAAATGTCGGTTCTGTCCATAAAATGGATGGCAAATATGAATGATTATGTTCCTCATTGTTTAAGAGTATGGAATGGGTGTAGTTGCTTGCTTGGAAGTGCCCTCCAGACCTTATTTTTGCTAATTCCAAGTTGTACTGAAAGATGCCTCGTGCTAATGGTGGGATCTCTTTGCACATAATTCAAAATTTGTTCGTCGACATTGATTTCGTGTTGAACCTGGCTAACATTTTCATATTCATAAGGGAACAATGTTCCTCGTTCTCGTAATCTTTTGTGAACTATTCCAAACATTCTATGATCTGGTACCAGCCTATTTGGATAACGGTTTGCGTATTCTCGCTTTTCACCACGTCACACAAACCATAAATAAAATGGATATCGGCGAGTTCTTCGAATGTGTAGCATGGCATTTTATTATTTCTGCTTACAAACAGGCTTTGGCGTTCTTGCCGATTGGATTTGTTAGTTTTTCGTCTTGTTTAATTTTTAATTACAAAATTAAGTTTTTTAATATTTTTAATGAAATTTTTAACATAAACGTGGTTCACGGTCGTCATGGACTATTTTTAATCAGTTGCATTATACCGGATATATTAGATATACCAGACAACCAGATATGGAAAGCATTAATGGAGTAGGACGTTGCTTACAAAAACATGTACCAGCTACTACCGTAATATTAAAAAATAGCAATAGTCAAACCTATGGATTTTGACAAAAACTGCATACCTCATTGCAAATGAGCTAGTAAACTCAAAATTTGGTATGTGGTTGTTAAAATTATTGTAGGGGAAATAAATAAATAAATAAACATTTACTAACGATTAAAAAGTATTAACAAATGCAACAGTCACGTACTCTATTGTTTTTTTTAAATACGATGAAAACCCGTGTTTAGAGAAAACCCGGAGTAACGCTTTTTTAATAAACCGTCTGATAAATTTAAATTTGAAATAAAAAACAGAAAGTGAATTAAATAATTTTTTTAGAACTCTGTGCCTTTAAAATTAAAAACTCTTTACAACTCTGTGCCTTTAAAATTATAGAAAAACAATTGAATCATCTTAATTTTTAGAAGAATTATTGGCATTTAGCTGATTCAATGTAATCTATCGTGCTAAACAATTGGAAATGCAATTTAAGTGGACAACGTTTTTCTTCATGGCATTGACCCAGCTACACGCCCTCGTTTGGACTCGTCCCAATGGGACATCCTGTATATTGGTAATTATTTTTAAACCAGCCATTTTGTTACTTTTAAACAAAAAAAAACTTTTAGGAATAACAAAAAGTTGGGTTGTATTTTTATTTATTTACATAATTTATTATTTTTTACTAATTTAAATAATTACTTTTTTTTATTTTCCTGTTAGTATTTTACCATAATTTATATATTTTTTTTTACTTTAGGGTTCTTATTTCTCAGAGTTAATTTAATATTATATTAAATTATTTATTTTGTTATACAAATAATGACTATTTTTAAAATTTTTTGAGTTTTAATTTTATTTTTAAAAACTAGCTTGTTCAATATTATCATAATTAATATTAATTTGATTAAAAATGTATATACTCGTATATAAATTAAATTATAAATTGTATGTTATCGTAAAATCTCGAAATTAGATACCTTGCCTGCGTTAATCTGATTCGCGCAGGGTTTACAGAGTCTACAAGTGGATAGGGCGGATATTAAATTGATAGCTATATTTATGATAATTTCGGGGTTTAATGATAACATAAATATTATAGTTGTTTTTAAAAATGAATAATAATATACAAATAAATGTTCCCATTAAATACATATCTATTTCTATCATTTTTATTTAAATTTAACTTAATTATATAATTTACTGATCTATTTTTAATTATTATTATTTTGTTTATAAATTTGTGTATATAATTATTTAAATTTATTTATATAAAAAAATAATAATAAAAAAACAAAAATTAAACGAAATTATTATATTTTAACTAACTTTTCATTTTAATATTTTAAATATATATATAATATTTGTTTGTCTGGATTTAGTTTATTTTAAATATTATTTTTATAAATATAATAATATAATTTATATATATATATAAAGGTACAATTGTTTTGTTTTTATTTTTTTTATAATTTTTTTCTGTTTTTATATAATTTATTTTTGTTTTTAAATAATATTAGAAATATATATTTTATGTATGTATATAGTAAAGAAGGAATGAAAATTAATAAAAATAAAACTAATTTAATTATAAAACTGTGGAATTAAAATTTAACGAGTTTTGAAAAAGCTACAAATTGTGCGTGAAATTTTGATTCGAACCCAAATTAATAAATATACTTAAACACCAAAATAATTTTATTGTCCATTGGAAAATCTATATATTTTTTTATTTTTACTTTCAGTCTAATCATAATCATAATCATAATAATAATAATTAATTGTAATATTTTTTAAAAAATATTTTTTTTTTGTTTTCATTATATAATATTATTTTGGCAACTTTTCCATTTCAATCATGCAAATAAAATAATTAAAAATTTATAGGTAAACAAAAAGCTATATATAAATAATAATAATAATAATGAAAATTAATTTAATTTAATATTTTGTTTTAGTTTTAATTTAATTGACTATATATATTAAACATTTTCATTTAATTTAAAAGTTTTAATCATTTTTTATTTTTGTTTTTGTTTTGTATAATAAAGACTAGTTTAAATGCATTTTATTTAAATATTTTCGTTTTGTGTTGTATTTATGTGTGTGTATGTGTATATCAGTTTTATTAATTAATTGTATAAAATAATAGAATAAATAAATATAATTAAATTAAAAAAAATATATATTATAAAAAATTAAATAATTAGAAAACAAAGTACGGATATGTGTTTTTAGTAAATACATAATAACAAAATAATTAATAAAATTATAACAAAATAAAATATTTAAAACATTTTAAGTCTATGTTTTTAATGTTATTTAAATAATAAAGTAATATAAAAATATATAGGTAAATTTAAATAAAAAAATATTTAATTAGGTGTTTTCATAAGTCTTTTTAAACGAAATTCATATACTCGACGACAGAACATAACAAGTTCAGGGGATGTATTAGGTGGCACTTGGCGATTATTTTCACGATAAAGTGGAGGTACAATTGATGGCATTTCTTCAATACCTTCTTGGAATCCTTTCAATTCACGACGATACCTAATAAGATAATTTTTAATCAGTTACGTATGTCACTTTCGTATAAGCCCACAACAATAACCTTACCTGCAATATTCACTAAATGTTAACACATAACATTTATCTTCGATGCACGCCACACTGTTGTGATCTTTGTGTCGCGATGCAAACACTTCATCAAGCGAATCGATTGGTTGCCTTCCTTGTTCGGTATGTTCTGGCCGATAATACCATAGTAGTGACATCATCATTTCACCTAAAACATAAAAGATACAAATGTTAATAAATATTAAGCAAAGATTCAACAGGAAAAATTGCCATTAAAATATTTGTAACTGAATGTTGAATAAGCAGAAGCTTTCTTGTGGGCCTTTGACTTTTGTATCGACCGGGCGAAGTTAGATCTGCGATTAAACGCACTTGCAATTTTACTTTTAAATGTAAATTTTACTGTAATTGCTCGTTTACTGTAATTGCAAGCATATATTTTTACTGAGAAGAGAGAGAAATTAGTACTCAGTAAAACAGTAATGAATATTTTTTTTTTTGGTATAAGAAACGCATTCTATCGGTTCACTTGAATAGATGCATTGTAAAATTTAATTATTTGTGAGTAAATTTCGGTGTAAGGTTTTATAGGTTTTCAACGGCAGAGAAGGAAAAAATCGATGCTTGGAGGGATTTCTAACCGCGCAATAGCTCGTAAAATCGAGCGTAGTGAGCATGCTGTGCGAAATTGTTTAAAAGACAGTGCATCATATGGGAGGCAACTACCAAGGAAGGTCGGCGACAGTTCTGAAACCGCAAGATACAAAAAAAATTCATAGGCTAGCGTCCAATTCAGCCCTTTCCACCAATAAAAAAATCAGAACAACAGCTGGACTTATGCCTGCAAATCAACAGTCCGTAGAGCAATTTTAAGTACCTCATTTTTAAAATTAAAAAATTAAGGAAAAAAACATCACTAAATTGTACGCAATTGTACGCAAGCAACAAATATTGGTATTATCTGAGCAGCACATGACTTGGGATGTGCATCCGCAAACAATGAATAATATTTGTGCCGAATTATAGTGACAATATTTAATTATGCTGCTTAAATAATAATTGTTGGTCTAATTTGCGACCCTGTTGGTTTTGATGTTCAATTTGTCGTTTAATATGTTGCTGTCTTTGTAATCGTAAATCTCGAATTCTTCAAGTCTGTTGAGTATGTGTCCTTTTCTTGCTGTATGCAAAAAATTGATGATCCATTTTTGAAGCGAATTATTACTGGAACGAGAAATGGGTTGTCCATAACTATCTTAAACGCAAGAGATCATGGAGTAAAGATGAACCGGTGCAAAGCACTTCGAAAGCCGATAATCATCAAAAAATGTGATGCTGGCTGTTTGGTGGGAATCCAAGGGAAGCGTTTTTTTAGCTTCTAAAAGCTAAACGACAAATTCTGAAGTGTACTGTCATCAATTGGACAAATTAAATGATTCACTCAAACAGAATAGGACAGAATTGATCAATAGAAAAGGCATAGTGTTCCACCAAGATAACGCAAGACCTCATGCAAGTTGGGTAAAATGCCAAAAGCTATTGCAGCTTGGATGGGACGTGCTACTACACTCACCATATTCTTCAGATCTGGCACCTTCAGATTATTACATGTGCCGGTCTCTACAAAAAATTTTAGATGGCAAAACCTTTTCTTCAAAAGAGGACGTCAAAAATGCATTGGATCAGTTTTTTGCCAACAGAGAGATCAAAAGTTATATGAGCGTGGAATTATGGTACGACCAGAAAGATGGCTATGAATATTGTTTGGAACAAAAACGTTTGGGGCTGGCTCACTTGCAAAGTTTATGAAGGAAGCAAACAATACGGATCCAACGAAGAGCTGATTGCAGGCATTGAAGCTGCCTGGGCAGAACTACAAAAATCTTTATACGATTCTCTCAAGGACAGGATCTTGGAAGAATTTTAAAGGATGGGGTAGTACACATCACTAAAAATAGCTAACAATTTGCAAGTGCGTCTAATCAAATGTACCACAGTGTATCTTGCAGATGCCAAGGCAAAATATTCAAATAAAACGAATGGTTAAAAGGTATACAGACTCCAACAAGTGTTACCATCACAAAGGTTGTTGATTCGAGTTCAACTCGAGGCAATAATTTTATTGTGCACAATAAACGTGGTTATGATAAAACTGACCCTTCAAATTATCGTTCAAAATCAATTGTGTCAACCGTCGCCAAAGTTTTTGAGAAATGCATTAACCAACATTTACATTTAGTGAAGTATCTTGAAATTAATAAACTAATTTCAGATAAAGAGTAAGAATTTTCCTGAAAGCCACTCCACATCGATCTTTTGATGTATGTCGCAAACGAATGAGGAATCTCTCCCTAGAATAACATGGAGAGGCTTCTGCAATCACTGTGATATATCAATCGATGACCATCAAGTGGATAAAAGGCTTTCTCAAAAACCGAAAGATCAACGTTGTGCTAAACGGGAGATCACAAACGACACACTCCCCAAATGCCGGAGGATCTCAGGGATCAGTTTTGTCACCGATTTTGATTTTGTTGTTGAGCCCACTACCGCCACCGCTTCCAGGTCTTCATTCTTAAAAATGAAGGTTCTCATTCTTCTTTATTGTTAAAACAAAAATGGGTGAAGTAACCTAGGTGTGGGGCGGGTCACGCTAAATGATGGCGGACCAGGGTGAACCGTGCCGTTGATCAGCCTGGCTGGGGACCCATCTAAAAATAATTGTGTCAGCCCTGAACAGAGCCCTCTGGATGCCTGGCGACCTCCAGTTGTATGTAGCCTTACTCGTGTATTCAGATCTCTGCACGGGCGAACCATCATTTTCTCCGTTACTCGTAGGAACAAGTATGGAATCTAAAAAAGAAAAAATATTAAAGAAGTGGCCAGCACTTTTCAAATGCTGGTGAAGACGGGAGGCCTGTAACTCCAGCCGTCAGGGTGCCTAAGACTGGTTCCGAGGCTTGTAAGCCAGGAACTAGTGGTAGCGGAAAAAAGGAATTATTGCTCCTTCGGCTCGGAGATACAGGACGGGGCGTTCGGCCTTCCGTGTCTTGGATAGACTGGCTACAGGAAGGAGGAACAATGGACGGAAGAACAGAGGAAATCTGTTAATTGGGCAAAGAGTTGCATAGCCGAGGAGAGAAATGTACGTAAGGAGGACCTTGGGTCTAAAAGACGGGGTTGATATCAGCGACCGCTGAAACTGACCGCAGATCAAAGATTGGCCTTCCTGTACAGGAAGACGATCGAGGAGTTAGACGAGGTATGGCCAGGAGCGAAGCTCGGCAGTTCCGAAGGCGGAGATACCGAGTAGACCTAGGGGTCTGGATTCCCACGGAGCTAGCTAACCTGGATGAATCCATGAGGATTATCCAGGTTTGTAATCCGGATCTTCCGACAGGGAACTGGAGGATTGGTAAGCAGGAGGAATAAAAGGGCAGTTTCAGATTATCAATTATGATAATCAAAAAGGTATCCCTGGTTCCCCTGCCAAAAACCAAAGGGGTTATAAACTTCGGCTTAGGTCGGGATAAAACCGAGCACCGCGCTGCCCTCCCCCCCATCCGAGAAGGTGGAGCAAGAGGTCTAGCCGGTTGAGGGAAGATCGACGAGTGGTACCTCTCCAGAGGAAACATTGCAGCTAGTTGCGAACCTAAGTGAGGGGTTAACTAGGGATTTTAGAGATTGACTATCTCTAGGCATGAGGAAGGGGGACACATCGGACTCTGAGGGAAGGGAGGATTTGAACCTCTTTAAGTTTAGGGACTGTAGAGGGAGCGAGACGGAGGATACCGTCGACTCCGTCGGGTTCAATTAACCGACGTAGCACGGCTGTCGCGATAGGGTGAGTAAATACTAGCCATGTTTTATTATTCGAGCGCTATTCGGCGCCAAAGGGAAAGTTCTACTGAAATCGCAGCTATTATTCGCTGGTGTCGCTTTTATACACGTTTTTTCCACTGATGGTAATCAACAAGTCAAAATATTTGATATTAATCAATGGACTACTATTGGAACTGGAGAGGGAAGGAATAGGCATGGTTGCTTATGCCAATGACGTAGCGATAGCTGTCTCGGGGAAGCACCTATGTATAATCGGAGATGTGATGCAGAATGCGTTATCAATCACTGTTAACCCATCTAAAACAGAGCTGGTCCTTTTCACTAGGATATGTAAAATTCCGGTAATGGTTCCACCAAGACTAAATGGTATATTCTGGCCCTTACTGATAGGGCAAGATTCTTGGGGATCCTTCTCGACAGTAAGCTCAATTGGAAACCAAACACGATAGAAAGAATGAAGAAGGCCACTGTGGCACTCTATTCTTGTAAAAATGCCATCGGAAGAAAATGGGGTCTGAAACCGAAGCTGGTGTACTGGCTTTACACGGCAGTAGTAAGGCCCATACTACTGTATGGTGTGAGTGTATGGTGGCCAGCTCTGGAGAAATTAGCATACAGGAACATGATGGCGAAGGTGCAGAGGGAAGCCTGCTTGCTCATTAGTGGGGCATTGAAAACGACCCCCACTAGTGCTTTGGAATTTATGCTGTACCTTTTCCCGTTGGATATTATCGCTCCGGCTATCAGCGATTTCCGGGTGGAAGTGCCTGCAAAAAGGACACTCAACTATAGCCGATTTTATGAGGGATGACTTGGTGAATTTTGATTATATAACACCCCTTTTGTGCTTTGGTAAGCATTTTAAGGTGATTCTCCCCTTTAGGGAGGATTGGCAGAATGGTCTCATTATGGAGACCAGGAGAGTTAAATTCTTCACCGACGGCTCCAAGCTCGATGGTAGAGTGGGAGCTGGTGTGTTCTGTGGAGAATTAAATGTAAGTCTATCTTTTCGTCTACCTGATTACAGCTGCGTGTACCAGGCTGAAGTTATAGCGATTGAAGAGGTCATGAACTGGTTGAAGTACAGTGTAATATCGTTGACTGATATCACTGTTTCACTGGCGTCAAGAGTAGCGTTGGACTGTCACACATCTCTTAACGAGATGAGTGAACACTTCAATATCCAGTTGGTCTGGATTTCGGGCCACTCTGACGTTGAGGGAAATTGCAGGGCAGACGAATTAGCAAGGTACGATATGACTCTCAAACTGGAACCAGGGAGATAATATGAAGGAAGCCCTATGTCTGGGCTGAAACGAGCAAATCATAGGAAAACAGTTGCCTTGGTAAATGCTAGGTGGCTCACCAGTCCGACTGGCAGGGCAGCGAAGCAAGTATGGTCTGAGCTGAGCTTGAACCGACTCAAGATCTTGATCACACTAAGGAAGCGTGATTTAGGTGGAATTGTAAGGTTACTTACTGGACACTGTCTTTTCGGAGATCATGCGATAAGGCCGGGTCTGGACGCAAATGAAGCTGCAAGAACGAGGAGGAGGAGACTCTTTTTCACTTCCTATGCTCATGTCCTGGGCTAGCTGACAGAAGACATGAAATACACTATGGAAAGCCTCTCTGATATCGAAAGCTGTAATGTGCGAGAGCTTTTACGTTATGTGAATAGCACTAGATGGGTTTAAAGGGAGTTTAATGATGTCGGATCTTGTGATATCACAATGGGCCAAAACGGGCGTAAGTGTGCGATAGCAACCACTGAAACCTAACCTGACCTAACCTTGATTTTGTTATACATCAATGATTTGCTGGATAGCACTGTTAAACCTATCCATAGTTTTGCAGATGACACCACATTGTACTATTCTATTTCATTCGAGGTTGAACCGAAATTCCTTCAAAACTAAATGGAAAACGGCTAGAGGTTGTGACTTCGATTAATTCCGATTTGAGTACAATATTTGAGTGGGAAGAAGGGAATCAGAAAAAAAAACAAATATGCACATTCTCGCGTAAAAGAAGTCAAAACGAATACCATTTTGTGGTAAAAGGACATGCATACTCGTGGGTTGTGACTTAATTTGTCTGCTTGGTATTCAAATTAGCATCAATTTAAAATGGAATGAACACATTGTTTCATTGGCCAAGTCAGTTTCACGAAGACCTGCATTAGTTCATGTATAGAGTATTGCTTTCATGTTTGGGGTGGATCATTTCCCTCCAGCTGCTGGATAGGAGTCAGCAGCGTACCTTACAACACTGCAGACATCTTGTAGAACCGTGCGTGTTGTACAGATTAAAGCATGGTAAATGTACTGCAGAACTAAAGGCGAAAATACCACCATTCGTTACGCCAGTAAGAGTATCAAGAAGAACCGCTAAGGCACATAGGCTTACGATGAAGCTGTCGAAAGCTCGAACTGAGGAAGCCGAGCGTGAATTTATTTATCGAACATCCAAGAAGCGGAATTCGCTAAATCACCTCTACTTGAAGGAGGGGGCAGGAGTTCTAACAGTTACAAGGAACTTTGAGGTAATCTAAAAGTTCGCCCTACACTCAATTAAAACTAAACGTAAACAAAAAGATGATACCGAATCAAGAACTCCTCCAATACTGATGTGGAGGGGAATATGGAATTAACGAAAGCAATGGTAAGCGGCAATGATAGTCATCAGATGCAATAAATGGAATTGATACATAACAAATTGAGCAGTGAAAAGTGAACAGTAAAAGTGAATTAGTGAACAGTTATACAAAGTGATAAATAGTGGTGAAATATTGAATTTGCTTAAGAAGTTAAAGGTGTTGGTAAATACAGTTTGCAACTTTAAACGGGTTGGGGTCGTTTGCCCGTTTTTCAAAAGCCCAAATTTTAAAATCACGCTTTTCAAAATTCCACTAAATCCCCAAATTCACAAAAAAATTGAAAAAGAAGGCTTTTGATAATCTTTTTCTTAGTACACACTTCGATAATCTTGTTTGCAGTACATTGTCAGTACAATGTGGTAAATGCATAAAATAGCTGTTGGTTCCGAATCAAGCTAAATTAGAATTCCACATAAGTGGTTAAGAAATTTTGATATTCCATTAAATAAGAAGAAGAAATAGCATAGTTTGATCATAGAAAAATAAGTTTACCATAGATTTCTCATTTTTATAAATCGAGAGATAAAAATGAGTTGCGTAAAACACTTCTGATAATTCCAATGTCATGATTGTATGTGTGACTTTACTTTGCGCGCAATGTAAAATCACAAACACAATCATGACATTAGAATTATCATAAGTTTTTTATGCAACTCATTTTTATCTCTCGATTTATAAAAATGAGAAATCTATGGTAAACTTATTTTTCTATGGTTTGATTAAGCAATGCCAAATCCCTTAAATGCAACCCTTCATGTTAGAATCCCAATCTAGACCGATATATCAAATATGACCATTATTGGTTACAAAATGGCCAAGTTCACCCAACACGACCAAAATCCAAATCTCCAGCCAAAATTGATGTAAGAATCCCAATCAAGCTATACAACCTAAATTTGCCCATGTAACCAGAAATGGCCAAGTTCCATTAAATCCACGTTAACATCCTAATCCAGTTGTATATACCAAATTTGACCATAATTTGCTAAGAGTTGGTTGGTTTAGTTCAGTTCAGCATGGCCGAATTCCGGAACTTTGTTCAAAACTTAAGTTAGAATTCAATTCTGCATGCCAAATTTGACAATTTATGGTTAAGGAGTGGCCAAATTCCAAAAATTCATGTTAAAATGCAAATCAAATCCCATAATTTGACCAAGATCAAGAAATGGTCGAGTTATTAAAAAAAAAGTAGATACAAAAATATTGTAAAATGTCTCAAAATTTTTTAAGATTTCAGTATAATCTGGATTTTAAAAGTCGGGATTTTAAAAACGCGGCATTTTGAATAAAGCGGGAATTTGGCAAATCAGGATTTTCTAATTCAAATCCATGTTGAACGCCCGAAACTCGTAACATTTGGTGTCAGAAGTGGGATTTTGCAGTTTCTTAACAGCCATGGTTAAAACCATAAATACCTATATATCTCAGCAAGTAAGGGATACGCTGCAGAGTCTCGGGCTTTCAACCGAAATCAATAAAAATGAGCTAGACAAGCAAGATGCGAAAATACAAGGCTAGTAGCATAGTGCTCAGTTGGCAGTACTGCTCAATTCGCAAGCTGGGACATCTTGCCAACCTGCTTAAACAGCAAAACGTGCATAAAGAAAACCTTGAGCAAATGGAGATCTTGGGCATATCTTCGCATTAAAGAGCGTAGAGGAAAAAGTCGATAGCAAGTGGAGCAAGTGGAGGCCCACCTTGAAACACATACCTCGCACAGTATTGGGATGGCTAGCTAAATAAAACGTTTTCAACAGAAACAGTTGCCGGAAGCTCAAGAGGAATTTTAAGGCCTTCGACAATCGACGGCGAGACCTCATTTGAAAATTTTAAAGTGTAGTTCCAAGTGGAAATACAGCATAATTGAAGGGGCGCTTTCCTCGAGAGAAAGCTGCAGATGTCTATCCGCAACAGAAAAGAGTTATGAGCGGATCATGACTGGATTAGGATTAAGATATGGGCAGTCACATGGAAGATGCTTTAACTCCGAAGCAAGTAACAAATACGTGGGGAGAACCTGCAAAACCTAGAAAGAGAAGTAACGAAATTGGCTCGTCAAACCTACGGAAATGCACTTGCAGATGTGTTGAGCAAGTTTATTAACTGATTCAATAAAGTTGCGCAAGCTTGATTCTGAGGATACTCCCCATCTCGATGTTTCCGATGCCAATAACCCGGACATTACATGAGGAATTGCAAGCAGCCATAGCGCCCGAGAGAAGCTGACGCGAGAGGTTAGAAACGTGAAAAAGTGAGGCAATTAGACGTTGAGAGAGACGACGAGAAAAAAAATTTGTCTCATTTAATGACTATGAATTCGAAACACTAAGTTCTATCACTTTTGAAGGACTAAGCTGGTGGAAGGAAGAAAATACCCCAAGAGAACTGTTAAAATTACGCAACTTGGAGAGGACTACAAAGCGCAGCTCTTATTACCATATAGGCATGTCGAAACTTATACGTCGTATGTTGGAAGAGTCAAATCCAGTAAAACTGCGGCGAAGGAAGAAACCACTTGACCTAATAGATCCAATCTGAATCGTCTACAAATATAGTAAAACTGTAAAGAGGACTAGCCAAAAGGCTACAACCCACCAGTCAGTTGTAATAAATAATTATAATAAATGGATCAAACGGCACGATCGACGTTTGCACAAGTTTCTAACTCACCATCTGTGAAATCTGTAGGTTTTCTACTTAATAGCAGACGCTATCTATTTAATAGCAGACGTTATCAGTTTGTTTCAAAATATTGGGATGAAAGAAAAACGTTCGCTTAACATATTTGATAATTAACTCTCATAACAATATTAAACTAGATTTGTCTGCGAAATCCAACTTTTAATTCCCCCTAGGTATTTTGTAATGGTTTTATAACATAATCTGTAAATTGTCTATCAGCAGGTCCTTCAAATAAACAACAAATGTCCAAACTACTAGAACTAACGCAAACAGTATTGGCGGATCACACGTGTTATTATTGGGGATGCAAATAAGTATTGAGGAATTTACAAAAGATGACGTATCTAGTATTAAATCGCACCTATAACTATATTCATGTTAAAGCGTCATCATTTCCCTCTAAAAAGCAGTATGTATTTCGCTGAAGTGTAAACAAGATATTGTTGTGCTCTAACAAAGTCAACCTTTGTGCCAACAAAACATAATTTGCGGGAAGCGCTGCTTTTTTGTTTTAATTTGAAGAAAATTGCAGGTGGTGAACATCGATTGCTGTGTGAAGCATATGGGAAACATTCTCTATCAATAAAAACATGTGTGTACTGGTTTCGCCGTTTTAAAATTGTCGATTTTGACACCAGTGACAAAGAACGCGAAGGGAGAACAATAAAGTTTGAAGACGCTGAAATTGGAGGCGTTATTGGACCAAAGTTCATGCCAAACTCAAGAGCAGCTCGCTGGAACTGAGGGAGTGACTCAACATTCGATTCAAAACCGTCTCAAGACCATAGGTATAGTGCAAAAACAAGGAAATTAGGTTCCGTATGAACTCAAGCCAAGAGAGGTCGAAAGCCGTTTTTTCACGGGCGAACAACTGCTCCAAAGACAAAATCAGAAGGTTTTTTTTGCATAGAATCGTGATGGGGGATGAAAAGTGGATCCACTATGACAACCCAAAGCGCAGAAGATCGTGGGGTAAGCCCGGTCATGCATCAACTTTAACCGTCAAACAGAATATTCATGACAAGAAGCTAATGCTGTGCATATGGTGGGATCAGGTCGAAGTGATGTACAATGAGCTACTCTAGCCTAATGAAACCACCACTGGAGAATGTTATTAACAATAATTAATGTAATTAAGCAGAGCATTGAAGCTCAGACGCCCACAATATGCCAAAAGACATAACAAAGTGATCTTTCAGCACGATAACAATGGAATGTCCTACCCCACCCGTCTTATTCACCAGACATTGTTCTTTCCGCCTACCACGTGTTCCTGTCGATGAATGATCGCCGAGCAGCACTTCACTGCTTACGAAGAAGCCATACATTGGGTCGATTCCTGGAACGCCCCAAAGCACGAGGAATTTTTTCGAAGCGGAATCCGTATGCTGCCTGAAAGATGGGAAAAATCGTAGCTAACGATAGATAATTCTTTAAATAAAATACATTGTACCAATTTCTCTGAATAAAGCTTCGAAGTTATACAATGCCTCAAAATTTATTTATACCCCCAATAAATGTTTGAATCTCCTCTGTAAGTGTAAGTTCTATTTAGCCTACTAGACACAATATTTTACAGCTCAGACGGGCACCTACCGTGGAAATATGTGCATAACACAATAAACATAAATAAAGAATTCACAAAAAAGTTAAGGGAACATCTGAATCAATTCAATGTGCAAGACTATAGAATCATTTTAGGAAACCTAAGTCGTAGTATATTCGTCCGTCAGTCCGGATGTAAGAATTGTAATAGGTGCAATATACACTTTATACATTTTAAAATTATGCTGAACTACAAAAAAAAGAAGAAAAAGATGTAGGGATCTCATAAATTTGTTCGGTACAAATTCAATATTGCCGACAGCTCATTGAAAGGAACATGTCATAGAAGGAAAACCGTGAGTACCGCAATAAAGCTTGCTGTGCAATGTTTTTCATACCATTCTTTATGAACACTTAATGATGCCAAATTAAATGAATATGAAAGTGATTACAATTACAAACAAGTGTTACTGGCTAGTGCCGAGAGTAATACAATATAAACTGAGGGGTGGTGTGATTCATACATATGCCCGTGTATTCCCTATCATACCTAATGAATTGTTATAATTGCCTTATCGATCCAACAATGATTGAGTGATTCAGGGGCTAGTTTAAGTGATTTGATTACGCGATACCAACAACGCATTGTCCAAATTACATTTATCAGATAATACAGCATGTCACATATCAATCGTATATTGAACAATAAATAATAAATTGTAGAAAGAGTCAAATAGATAAGGCGGTTAAGATCAAAGGTAAACATTTTAATTAAACAAAATAATAATGAATAATTAATTAGATTAAAACTTACCATCCTCTGGATTTTCCCATAAATAAGCCACCTTCGCCACGTAGGGTAGTTCAAACCGTTTTCCACCAGCCCGCAATAAGACGCAATCCCGCGGCCTTATAACATCACCCTCACTATGACGCATGGCCGGATAGCATGTTCTCGAAACTGGAGCGTCATCACTCTGTATATAATAAACGTGTAACATAAATATTAGTTTGGTATACGAACACGAAAATTTCAATCTCTTACATTTAAAAATATTTTGCCCTGAAATGGTTCACCCTCCCATGACCAACCATTACTCCATTTTGGTATCGAATTTGTTCGTCGTGGCACAAGCACCTCTTCAACCTGTTCGACATGTTTCACACGATGCCTTTTTTTATTAGAAAATTTGCGTGTTCGCGAACGATTACGTTTTGATGTTGTTGTTACAATTGTTGTTGTGACTTGTTTCGTTTTATTCGTTTTATCACATGCAATTAAATTATTATTGATGTTATTATTGTTGTTATTATTTTCTATGTTTTCATTAATAATTAATTTTCGTTTACACTTTTTGTTACTTGATTTGATTTTTTTCGATTTTTTACCCTGTTTACGTTTCTTTGATTTAGGCATTTTGAGAGGGGCTTCATCATCATCATCATCATCATCGTCATCTTCGATATTATTATCGCCATTGAGAATTGTTTGGGATATTAAATTATTATTATCACTATTATTAATACCCGTAACCGTGTCTGTTGGTGATGTATTATCATTATTCAGGAGAGCATCATGATGGCAACGATTTGCTTCCACTGAATCGGTTATCGTACCGTCTACTGCATTATTACTACCATTACTATTATTATTGTTATTTCGACTCGATTCTGACTTCGATCGTGATTCTGGCGATTTTTTTGATTTTAGTTTATTTGATTGTATAACTTCCGATTCGGAATAATAGCCACGTGCTGCTATCGATTCAGGTATTGAATCATTTGATTTTTCCAACATTTCCGTTAATGCCTCGTTATTTGTTTCTTTTGTTGTCACAAATTTATTATTTTGATTATTATTATTTGTAATAACATTATTACTAGTACTATTTGTTTTGTTATTAAAATTATTGTTAGTGCTAATTTTATTGTTGTTATTATGATTACTGGTACTGCCGTTACTAATATTACTACTAGTGCTAATAATTTTTGATTTTTTGTTAGGAACCATAACAACTTTGCGAACTTTCATTAACATGCGATGTTTACCAATTTTGCCCGATTTCATATTAAACCGTTGCATCATTTTACTATTATTATACGACGTCCTGTCTAATTTTGTTGGATAACTATTTAGCGAGGTCGACAAATACGATTTGTGTTCAGTCCGTTTAATTAAATTTTTATAACCTTTGAACGATGTTTTCTTAATGCTAAATGTGTGATTTGTTTTCGTACCACCGCCCAGTAGTAAACGTCGCCGTTTCGTTGCTGACACCGAATCTATCTGTACCGATTCTTCTTTATCTAGATCGCTTTGATCATCAATTAAATTTACAACATTTGGTTTTTCATCGATTTCGTCTGGTTTATCAATAATCATAATCACTTCATCTTTCTCTTCTTTAACATGTTCTATTTTTATAACGTCATCCACCTCTTGTTTTATCGGTGTGTTAATTGTGTGATCATTTGGTTTATTGATATTATTACTATTATTACAAGTGCTACTGTTTGTGTTACCGCCGCACATGATTGGTGATAGTTGATGATCGTAATTTTGTTGCGTGTGAAATGCCATCATATGCGTGTGTTGACGTTCACGGACCATATTTTTACCGATGCGTGCTTTACGCACAACACTTTGTTCGACTGGTTGGGCAGCCGTTATTTGTGTTGGTGCCACAGGTAAGCCGGTAGATCCTCGAGCAGGTGATACACTGATTTCCGGTTCCATAACTTTACTGTTAACGCTGTAATTTGGAAGAGGTGCTAAAGCTACTTTTTCAAATAGTTCTTTTCTTTCCTTATTCGATGAATTGTCATGGAATGCTGATGGAAAATTGGTTTCTGGTTTAACGATCACTGTTGATTGATCTTCGGTTTTACACGTTGCTAATGTCGCTTCTATTGTACTATTTGTTGCGATATTGTTACCATTATTGTTATTACTACTACCTAAATGTCCAATAACTGGGCCCTTACTAGTATTACTACCAATAAGAGGCCCAGTATGGACGTTTTTTGGACACGATTGCATCGGACACGGACAATTGCTTGGGTATGGTGTTTCTGTAATGATGAAAAAGAAAAATGCATTGTTTATATCAAATATATTCAAATTCGTCCTAATATTAACCTATATAAGGTTGTAGACCTCGTGAGTAACATTGAGCTGCTCCAGGACTATAACCATAGTATGGTGGCCCTGGATAATGTTCCAGATGTTGTGGACCACTTGGTCCAGCAGGAACTATTTGAGAACCGCTTGGCGGTGGCGGGTTAGAGGGTGGTGGTTCGTACAATTCACTCGGAGGTACTTGGTAATATGTTCCGGGTATATATCGCCGGTACGGTCCTGCCGCTGGGTATACTTTTGCTGGATAATATGGTTGATATGGTGGCGAATAACACATATCCTGTGGATGTTGACTGTACGGCGAATAATAACTTGGCGGATATGGCGGGCAATGCATTTGATGTATTGGTCGTGAATATGGACCTGGTGCTTGTGGTCCATATCGGAATGTTTGTGGCCTAGGGGTTAAATCACCACCAGTTATTAAAACATCACTATCCGAACTTTCAGCAGCCGATGTTGATTGTGGTGGTTGTTGTAAATTTAAATTATCATTTTCTAGTGGTGATGATAAACCTTTACCAGAACTTTGTTGCGTTGGTAGTAAATGTGATGTAATTAGTGGTCCTGCTGGTTGGTAATATCCTTAAACGAGATGAAAAAAGAGAAAACCATTTATGTAATTGTTTTAACATTTAATGTTCGCGATACCATTTCATAAAATAATTTATTGAATTGTGTGATTACATCAATATGCAGCGAAATATCGAAAAAGCGAAAGTTATTGAATGTTTCTCTCACTACATGCTGCTGTTGCTAGTGCAACAACCAATCTTATTTACCTTTCAAAGCAAAAATATTAATTTTTTATGTAACAAGTGGATATATATATTACACATATAATTAACATTTCTGTATAATCTCCCATGACTTATGGATTTAAATGGTTATATTGTGTTTAAACCAACTTTTCAAGTTTTCTTAAATTCCCTTGAAAATTTTGTATGCGCAAATTTATTTTAATGATTTATGAAAGTATGTACATATTATGTATACAATTTAATTTTTATTGGTTTTTATTGGTGGTCTGCACACTACATATACAAATGTAGTGTATATGTTTTCAGACTCGTTAAGACCCGAAAATAATTTGAAAGCTGTTTGAATCAACGTTATCTCCACTACGGCTATATAGATTTGAAATTAATGTCAAAACAATTTGAGACACTGAAGCGGTTCAGTTCGATGGATTGAGTCAGAGCATGAAGATACGATGGTTTCGAGTTTCTATAATAAGCAAAGAGACTTGGCTGACAGGTTAGACTAATTGTTTACCTATATCTCTGAAACCATACACTTTTCGAAAAATTTTGTATGATTGATTGATTGGACTGTAGGACCAAGTACTGGACACCGGATAACGCCGGACCTATTCGTACAGCCTGTTTAAACATAACAATAGGAAGGATAGGAAAGGTTTTTGTTTGGGACAGAACGACCCGGTTTCAGACAATTCAAATCTACTTCTAATCTACTAGAGGAAGGGTAAAGGCTTAATAGGTTTATTGTATAACGATGGTATTGGTCTTCAACAATTGCTTCTCTAAATCAGCACCCTGAGAAAAATATATTATTATTTCACAAGCATCTGTAGATTTCCTGAAATTTAATTCTAAATTAATATTTTTCGGCTTCCTAAATAATATTGATTCTGATTGGTTGATTCTGAATGTACGGCCAAGTTCTTACACAGGAGCTCCCGGGTGACGCCGGGCCCACCGTACACTCTTTTTTACATATAACAAAATCGAAGGATTGGATAGGTTAATTAAGTGGGACAGAATCGGCCCGGTTACAGACACCTAGGAATAGCCGATAGTTAGTAACACAAAGACAACACAATACTAAACTACAAGGGAAAGGATAAAGGTTTATTCGGTTTAATGGTTAATGATGGAATTGGAACGAAAAATCTTTATTTATTTATTTTTATGTATTAAGCCTTCCACGTGGTCCTATCTTCCGTTCGTGCCGTCACCTCATGTAAACCTTCATCTTTTTTGATTGACTGAGAAGTGCGGAATTATCTCAGTAATCTGTTTCTAGACAGTATACTGCGGAAGACGCATACATTAATTTTTGGGTACGAATTGGTCTGAATTGGAATTCTAGTAAATTTTAGTTGTGGAGAAGCTGGATTTGACTGGGTCATTTCTTAGCGGGTTAAAGCTAAGTTTGGTTCGGGGATGAAATGGGAGAAATGACCTAGTTCCATTGAACATTATGTTAGAGTGCCAATCCAATTCTGCATACCATATTTGACAGTAATTGGTT
The DNA here is from genome assembly GCA_963691935.1 of Nephrotoma guestfalica. Taxonomy (NCBI): domain Eukaryota; kingdom Metazoa; phylum Arthropoda; class Insecta; order Diptera; family Tipulidae; genus Nephrotoma; species Nephrotoma guestfalica. Next base: position 105,599,427 of record OY829914.1, read on the forward strand.
GAGGAGTGGTAAAGCTTCATTGAGCATAGCATAATATGTCCTGTGCAGTATAATTAATCTTGGTAATTAAACGAATATTTTTTGGTGATCAAAATTAATAAAACATTTCAAATTTTTGAAATCAGCTAAATTTATTTGAAATATCCAATCCGGTAGTTATTCTGGCATTGAATAACATTGATAGTTTTCCGGGAACCATTGCCTTTGGGGTGCCTCACATTTTTTTTGCAATTTTATGAAAGATACTAATGGATTTTAGAGTAATTTTTTAATATAATTTAAATAACTAAGTTTTCAGAAAATTCGATTGTAAGTTGTGGAATTCCAAGAACATTAAATTAATAAATGGAAGCCGGAAAATATTAATTTAGAATCAAACTGGAGAGAAGCCATTATTGAAGACCAATACCATCGTTATCCATTAAACCTATTAAGTCTTTATCCTTCCTCTAGTAGATAAGAAGTAGATTAGAATTGTGTTGTGTCGTACGATCGCTAGGTTGTTGTGATATTCACAACCCCGAAGCGATCGATGCGATACATCATAAAATATAGAAACAACAACAAAACAACAAAAAATTATGGACACTGTAGAAACAGTTTACAACATTAAATTGGCCAACAGTCGTACAACGTTCGACAAATAACTCTTCAATGAATACCGGCGCTATAGATAACCGTCAACATTATTTCAATCAAAATTATCGATCATTATTCACCAGTCCTTAACATAAAATTGGCGCTGTAGCAACTCTCTCAGTTTAATTAATTAATTTAATACTGCAGAGATCGAACCTTAGGTAAACCCAAAATAATCACACATTCAAAACGAAAAAAACATATACGAATCAAATTATTAAATTTTACAAATCCATACATTCATCAAACGATATAAAACACTTCCACCTGTATTAAAGGTACATTTTAAAAAAATCAACATTCCACACACAAAATCACCCACTCATAACACATTTAATCACAAAAAATAAAATACAAATTTAACACTAAAATACATTTCTAACATGAATCTTCCAATCAAATTAATTTATTTATTATTCTTAGAGTCATACACGTCTGGCTGGCTTCAAGATAGAATATTTAAATAAAATTCAAATTATTACCCATTGAATATATTTTATTAAAACCTTTCCATTTAATCATTTCTAAATGAAAATCATCAAATATTTTATTTACAACCCTAACATTTATTAGTATACTTACCCCAAATTCACCTTGATACCCTAAAACCAATTAATAATTTATTTCTTGTAATCTATCGAATAAATTCGATAGATTTCGTTATTCGTCGACATCTACAATTGTATACAACACTATTCACATATCGATATCACCCACGAGAAACAACATTAAAAAAAACAAAGAAAAAATTCAGATCGAAATCTGACAACGATGAAGCAGAGAGACATAAGCCACAACAACAAGAAGGTCCAGCCAGCATCAAAACGCAGCATCGAAGAGCAGCACCGAAACACAAACTTAAAACATGCAATCACACAAACCAACGGAATAAAACAATGGATTGATCCAGGCCAGCCATCAACATCAGTTGCAAAAATGAATATTCATGCTAAGGAAGTGTTACTGTGTGTCTGGTGGGATTGAAAAAGAATGATTTACTACGACCTACTGGAACCTGGTTAAACTGTTCCAGCTGAACGTTATCAGGCCCAATTGATCAAATTAAGTGATGCTCTGGAGGAAAAACACGTTGTCATTGCTGGATGACAACGCTCGTCCACATACAGCAAAATCAACCCGGAATTCATCTTCTTCAAGGGCTGGGAAGTTTTACAGCCTGCAGTGTATTCTCCAGACTCGCTCTGATTACCACTTATTCAGATCGATGTCCACATATTTAAAGGACCAGCGGTTCACGAAAGTTGAAGATGTGTGATGAAATGGTTCGATGACTATTTGCTTCGAAATTACCAAGTTTCTATCGCGAAGTTATTTATCATCTACCTGATAAATAGCAAAAAAACCATAGATAGTAATGGCGGCTATTTCAATAATTAATCTTTGTATTAAATATATTTTTAATAAATTTGAAATTGTCCAAAAAAAGCCGAGTTTCTACTTGGACACCTAATAAATCCTCCAAAACTTCGATCCCCCAAAAATTGTTATTGGCATGGATGCTCCTGAGCACCCACTAATAGAAAAGTATGCCAAAGTTATCAGCAGTATTCGAAAAATTTCGACGTTATTAAATTTTCGTGTGATATTTTGCAAACGGCACTGCAATTTAAGTTTTAGGTGACGATTTTGTTTCATTTTCATATCATTTTATATATTTTGTATTGCCAGCCTATAAAATCGTGCTTTTTTGGGGTACAATTTTGGGCCAGTTTCATAAAGGTGGCATTTGACACTTTTAACACTTTTGAAATTGGAACAACTTGTTTACCATTCAATACATTGAAAAAATTTTGTAAAGCGGTCTTCAAGATACCGTGTTACCGTGAAAAAGCCGCCGAGTTGGTGAGATTAGTACCTAAAAGCGTAACCCCGAATTGATTTTAGAATATCACAAAAGAGCTTTTCCGAAGATTAAAACTGTCTATAAAAATGAACCACCATCTTATAAATTCAACAATGATTTAAAATTCGATGATAAAACCTAATATTCGTAATATATAGATGCTGGGTCACCCATTAAACAGATTACTCGTATGTATCAAACATAAATTATCGTGCAAACATATCAGACGTAAAGATATCACGCCAATTTGCCTGCTAATTAACTTATGATTTATATTAAATTAAAATAAAAAATGTTTAGGGGGCCGGCTACACAACACCACCGTAAAATATATGATTACGATAACCGATGCCTATGACCTAAAATACATGATCATCTCTGGAAACGAATTATTTACGATAAATGAATTTTCACGGTTAAATAGAAAGGAATGTTTTCTTGTTAACGAGTTTAATCCATTCTATCCGTATCATTCGAAATCAATATTGACGATTGGATTCAATGTATGTAATATACATAGATTTGATCTTTTTGGGCTTGTGTATCGTATACCGAGAGAATTGATATGTATCAAATGAAACATTAAATTTCTTGTTATTGTTTAAGATGTAGTTCAAGTGAATGTTAAAGGTATAAACATATATAGTTCTAAAATTTGTAGGCTTCTTTTTGATTTTGTCGATTTTTACAACAATAACATCGTATATTTGTGCTTCTGCGTAGCAACACTACGAATTCATAATTGTTTAAAAAAATTTTTAGCAGTACCAATTTTTAAAATTTTTTACTCTAAATGAATTAGATTGGCTGAAATTATTATATACTACTTTAGCTTTGATATACTGATTTATTCAGCTTACACCCAATTAAGTAATTTATTCATGAATAGCCAAATCATGATAACGTCTCGTTGTTTCAAAATGGCAAGTGAAAATCACTTACCCATCAAAGTTAATCAAAACTTGGGGTAGAAATCAATTGTTTATAGTATCTGAATTAAGGACCTTCGTTATTTACTCGGAAGATACTAATGAAATGACGTAAATTAAATATTACTGTTAATACAATGTAAACGCCAAAAACAGAATCATCGAGTTCTGTAGGGAATTGAAAAAAGTATTTACACTCGTGGACAAAATTAACGCATATTTTTTTGTTGTAATAAAAAAACCACCTTGAATAAAGCCTACTGCAAGCCAATCAATTAAATTTTTCAAAAATGCTTGATCAAGAGTGCATGTTGTTCGAAATGCAACGCAACGATCGGCTTTTGTACCATTGCATATCAATTATTTGTAAATGTGTTCTAAAGCAAACACCTAATAAAAGATCCATTGTAATATGGCGTCCTTTCATGAGCTGGAAGCGGTTAAAGTCATCACAGGAAGATTATACTCAAGCACAAATCGCACGAAAATTAGGAATGGACCAGTCTTCGGTTTCACGAATACTTAAGCGATGTCGAGAGACCGGAGAATATAAAAGAAAGCCCGGACAAGGACGTAATAGATGCACAACCGAGCATGATGACCGATTTTTAAAAATGTATTCGTTACGAGATCGAAACCGTACTGCTACTCAACTGAAACATGAGTTGCTTAATGCCCATCAAGTGAATATAAGTGTCACTCCAAAACGGCTCGTTCCACGGCTTCTTCCACGTCACAATCACAAATCAAGTAGTTTAGAATTTGCTCATACTCATGCAATTTGGGAAACTGATCAATGGGACACTGTTCTCTTTTCAGATGAGACCAGAATCCAATTATGGAAACCAGATGGACGTAATCTTGTATACAGAAAAGTTGGAGTACGCTACACACCGTGTAACAGAGTGGAAAATGTAAGCTTTGATGGAACTTAAATAACGTTTTGGAGTGGAATCAATGGCGATCACGTTTTGCCATAAGTCGGCTTCATAGGTTATGACAGTTTTGTGATAATGCTTGATACGCTCCAATCTACGTAGCTGAAACGATACATCAATATCTCAAAAATATCGGCATTAGTGCACTTAAGTGGCCACCAATGAGTCCGGACTTCAACCCTTCCGCGTGGAGTGACGTACACGTGTACGTCATTACAAAATACGAACTTTAGACACCGCGAGCTATTTTAGATGCTATTTGTAGAAAGTACATCCAGCACATTGTGCACAGGTATTTTTAAAAAAACCAAAGTTAAGCAAAAGAGAAAACTGAACCTATAAAGACATTATTGAACTATTTTTCCCAATTGAATTTGTTGAAACGATTGCTGAACAAGCTGATGGGAATAATTCAAAAACAGACGATACGATCTTACTTTTCTGCGATCTTACTTTTCTTCTAATAATTAGTTTGGATAGATTTGAATCTATAACCAATTTTATTCACTTTTTATTTTTTCATCAATGCTTTTGAAGGTCCAAAGAAATTATTCAAAATTTATCCTGTGATAAAGCATTTAAATAATGTATTCCAAAAATATTATTTACCAGGGCGTAACATTTCATTGGATGAATCTCTTACATTGTGGAAAGGAAGATTGTCGTTCAAACAATTGTCGTTCCACTGAAATCTGCCCAATTTGGGAAAAAGACATATGAACTTTACGAATCAACAACTGGGTACTTATGGAGATTATACCGGATAGTTTATACCGGAAAAGATTTCGAATTTACGTCATCTCTCATTACGCCAGATATGACAAATACCCATAAAATTGTTCTACAGCTCGTACAAAAATTATTACATAAAGGCCATACTGTATGGATGGACAATTTTTTTAATTCCGTAGTACTGGCGAAGGAGTTGAAGACATGGGGTACAGATTGTGGCGGAGCCCTACGCCTAAATAGGGAAAATATACCCCCTATAATAAAAAACACAAAATTACGAAAAGGAGAAATTATAGCCCAATACCTGTAAGTGTTATAGATTACAACAAAAATTTGAGTGGAGTGGATTTGAAGGATCAAATGTTAGAAGGCTATAAATGGTACATACAACTATTTAGAAGGTTACTGAATATTGGTATACTAAATAGATTCATCATTTACCGGGTGACTGACACGAAGTGTTACCAACTTCAGATTGTCATTGCTGTCAAACCAGTGATGACAGAGCGCTCAAATTTACACTAATGACAGTATATTCCATTGTTTACAAGCGTACAAGAGCATTTTAGTGGGAAATAGTCAGAAAAAAAGTTATCCGCAATGCAATTCAAGCGTAATAGTGTGATTGCTCTATATTTGGCTGGAAAACCACAGCCGCAGATTGTCAACCAGTTAAAACATCTGCATGTGAATAAAATGTTTGTGTATCGCACCATAAATCGTTATAACGATACTGGCAGCATTGCAAAACGTCATGGTGGTGGACTGCAACGCATTGCAACATCGCCGGATATTATTCGGAAGGTGAAGGCCAAATTGGCTCGGAATCCGCGCCGTAGCGGCAGAATAATGGCTCGTGAGGCGAACATTTCACTCGAACGGATGCAGCACATATTGAAAGATCATCTTGGACTAAAGGCCTTGAAATTCCATAAAACGCATGGTCTCACCGTAGCTCAAAAAAAGTTAGAGTGGAAGAGGAAATTGGCGATTTGCCGAATTTGGTTTTCTCTGGTGCGTCACCGTTCGTTATTGAGCAATATGTGAACAAGCAAAATGAACGAATTTACTTGCCCGGCCGTTCTACTGAAAATTTGGACCAACGGATTGCCACTCGGCCGAAAGCCGTTCACCGCTCGTTTTTTTGGACCGTGGCATCAAGATAAATGCTCAAATTTATCGGGATCATATGTTGGAGGGAGCGTTGAAGCCTTAGGCATAAAAACATTTCGGCCGCAGGGCCTGGACATTTCAACAGGACTCGGCGCCGAGTCATAACATAAAGCGCTCGTCACTCAAGATTGGCTGAGAAACAATGTTCCGCGGTTCATTTCCACTGCTCAATGGCCACCAAATTCACCGGATGCAAATCCGCTAGATTTCTCGGTTTAGGGTATTTTGAAGAGCAAGGTTGGGTCAAAAAAATACCAAAGTGTCGATCATCTCAAGCAAACGCTTCGCCGGGAATGGGCCAAAATAGCTCAGAGCCACTTTCGTGCTACATGTAATAGCTTTGCCGGCCGTTTGCAGGCCATAATCGCGGCTAAGGGTGGCCAAATCGAAAACTGCTAATGCAATTCGATTCTGTGGCGTTTGGTTTTGGTAACACTTCGTGTCAGCCACCCACAATTGTACAAACGCAATAAACAACAAAAAGTCGATGATTTAAAATTTCGAGTCTAACTGGTAGAACAAATTTTTGTGAAATATGTAAATAAGGTCCAGAGAAAGGTTTCAGAAAGACATTCTCAAAATAAAAATTTATCAAAACGTAGTGATCGTTATTTTATTGAAAGAATTCCTCCAACTCAACAAAAAGCTAAGCCTCAAAGAAGATGTGTTGGTTGCTACAAACGTGGACGCAGGAAGGAAACAATTTACTGTTGTCCTAATTGTGAAGCTGGACTATGTTTGAACTCGTGTTTCAAGATATACCACACACGAGAAAATTATTAATGAAACACATTAACACATTAACAAAAAGTTAAAAACAAATATTAAAATAAAAAACAATGAAACTAATATGTTAACGTTTAATTTCCTACTCCCGCAACTCGCCTAGTAATTGAAACTTTTAACTCCCACGCGGAAGGGTTAATCCGATCGAACACGTAAAGGAGATTCTAAAACGCCATATTAGAGCTAGAAATCCCGCACCCGATTCGATAGCAGAACTGAGTGTTGCAGTGCAAGAAGAGTGGAATCTGATGATAATAATACAAAGCATTCTACTTAGTATGTCCAGAAGGATGGAAGCTGTAACAAGGGCACGGGGGAGAAATACTCATTACTAGATTAATCAAACTAAATTGTAATAAAGCAAATTTTAATGTTAACCGCTTTTGAAAATTAAAAAAAAAATTGTCCGACACATTTTAACATTTTGCAATGAAAAATAGCCGTTATAATTCCATAACGCCACATTTGTGCCTCTTTCGAGAAAAATATAAATTTGGGATCATTTGATACCAGTTCCACTGAAATTGTCCAGCGGGATTTTTTTTTATTACAAAACAAAAAATAAGCATTCATTTTGTCCACGAGTGTATTTTAGTTTTAATTTAAGATGGCTAACCTAACCTTTCAAAAAATCTGCTTTGAACTTTTAATTTTTCTTAGAAAAAAGCACACTTATCAATTGTTTTATATTTTATTTAATTTCCCATAAAATTCTCGACAATTCTCCAGAACATTAATTATTTCCACCATACGTCGTACTTTTTTACATACAGGGTGGGCCAATTTTTTTTTTTTTTTGAACTAGCGGTTTTTTTGAGTATGGTAAGGGCTATGTCGCTTCTGATTTGACAGGAAGTTAGTTTTATCTTTCCGCTGAACGAAAATGGTTGTATATTCGGTTCGCTGAGTGGGTTTGCGATCGACTTGAAGAAGATGCCGATTTTGGCAAAAAAATTATCTTTTCGGATGAGGCGCATTTCCATCTTGGCGGCTATGTAACCAAGCAGAAATGTCGCATTTGGGGCACGGAGAACCCGCACGTGATCGTAGAGAAGCCGATGCATCCTCAACGAGTGACAGTTTGGTGCGGATTTTCGTCCGGTGGCATCATTGGGCCATTTTTCTTTGAAAATAAGCAAGGAGCCGCTGTTACTGTCAGTGGTGAGCGCCATGATAAACGTTTTTTGTTCCCGGCACTTGAAGAGGAGGACATAGGCAACATTTGCTTTCAACAAGAAACGGTGCCCCGTGCCACACAGCACACGTTTCAATTTATCTTTTGTGCACTGTCTTCGAAGATCGAATTATCAGCCGAAATGCTGATGTGATTTGGCCGCCTCGGAGCTGTGATTTGACGCCGTTGGACTATAATGTTTGAGGTGCCGTCAAAGATAAGTGTTATGCCGATATTGATTGACGCTCTCAAGAACAATATTCGCATTGCCATTGAAGACATAATGCCGCATACCATCGAAAATGTGCTCCAAAATTGGACCGACCGTATGGGGTACGTCAAGGCCACCCGAGGCAGTCATATGAATGAAATAGTATTCCATAATTATTCGGAAGGATTGTTCTTTACAATGAAAAAATAAATTTGAAAAAGTATTGAAAACTTTTCTGACATTTATAATAAACAATTGTTGGTCTTTCTTTTCACCAATACTAATACAAAAGTCGGGTAAATTTTTTCATGTTCTTTTACACAGAAACCGAACTTTTTTTCCAAAAAGTCGAAAGAATTTAACCTAAGTAGTAGTGCATTATTTCATCGGGGGAATAAGTAATTGGAATTTCATTTGTTCACGTCGCAACATGATTTTCGTCTAGATTTGTCCTTTGTTTTACTTGGGATATTGTTTTAGACTTGTTTAATTATCCTGACGTGAGCCAGCCAATAACTAACTTATCAAAATGCCTAAAAATAAAACTTTCGGTAGAGCTACGCTAACAAATAGTCTCTAAATTTGAATGCGGAATATCAGTGTAAGAATTAAGTAAACAAATATAAAAAAAATAAAACAGTTATAAACGAAGAGATATGTGGGCGGAAGGGGGTAACAAATGAAGCAGTTGATCGCCGTTTAGTTAGAGAGCTTATTAAATGTTCAAGACAGTCAATTTCCAATGTTTCACAAATATCAAAAAATATTATTGGAAGGCAAATCAGTAGACGGGAAGGAAGTTGGCATTCAACGATACATCACCACCACAGTGATTAACCTCACTGGCACCAACAAGAACAAGTACGTGAACAAACCATTGGATTATAGGAGAAATATTTTATGGACTGATGAAAGTTTGCGCTTGCAATCTATGGAGTTTATCTTAAGTCGTTCGTGTATTCCCGAAAAAAGGACATATACATTTATCGTGCAAATAGGCATAACGATGGGAAGCTTATGTTTGAGGTTGTATTTCTTACAATGGTGTTGGCCCTTTTGCATGATAAGGTTGATAAAAATGTATACCTCGGCATTTTTAAATGACCATGCAGATGTTTGTGGTGACAATCTCATTGGAAGAGACTGATTACTGCAACCAGACAACGCACTAATTCACACCGCAAAAATATGCCACGAATTTTTAAAAGGTTCTCGCTTCATTGTTTTAGACCGGCCTCTACAAAGTTCAGATTCAAATGTAATTGAAGATGTTTGGGCAGAAGTCAAGCGAAAAGTGGCATACGCAATCGGAAAATCGAAAGAAATGACCGAAAGAGGTTCGGATCAATTTGACTCACGAATATCTTAAAAAAATTATAGATTCAATGCCAAATCGTCTTCAGGCTGTAATAGACGCAAAGCGAGACATCTCCCGATATTAAAAGAAAAAGAATTCAAATTATATTGGATATACAATTGAGTCTCCGCCGTTTTTATCAAAAAATTGGCATTTATTGTGAAAGAACACACGCTCTTTCACAAACGGTAGGTTGTGTTTTATCCAAAATATAGTTTATCGCTAGCCACTTTTGGTCAAAAAATCTATTTTGGAAAGCACTCTGCAAGATAGCGTGCTACTGCGAAAAGCCGCGGGGTTGGTACGCTGCCTTTAGTGAGGCATAAATAAATATTAGAATAGCAAAAATTGGAATCGTCATATGATGTGAAGTGCTGCTCAGACAGGTAATGCGTCATCGATCGAAACAAGTGGTCAAAACTTCAAAATTGAGTGTTTCCAAGCAGTTTTGACCGGCGCCGCAACATGTTAATGAGCATTATCCTGCAGGAGAATAGTTTGGTCGTGTCTGGCGTAGTAGTGGCCGCATTTATCCTAGAGTGCTCGGCTCATTCTCATCAATTGTATTCGGTAGAGAGTTCCAGTAATGATTTCGTTCAGATTTACCAACACATAATACATGACAACAAGCTGATCCCACCAAATACATAATATGGGTTTTTTCCATGAATATTCTCCGCTGGTTGTCGATGTTGAAGCATAGCAAGTGGTCACCATGATTTCTTCTTTTTTCGGCTATCGTAGTGAATCCATTTTTCAGCATCAGTGACTATGCGATGCAAAAAAACCCGTCCGCTTATGCCTGGCAAGCAGCATTTTACACGAAGAAACGGCATTCCTCGGCTGCAGTTCATATGGAACCCAATTTCTCGGGTGATTTTTCTAAGCTGAAACTTTCAAATATCTCGGAAAATAAGCACTTTACGAAAAAACTGTCCATTACCAAAATTTAATAATTCCGAGGGGGACATACATTTAATGTTAAAATTAGTACCCCTCCTCCCCTTCTTGTAGGTGGGGCAGGGGTACCTTTGAAATTAAAATAGGAACCCGTATTTTTATTGCATATTCGGATTCTACGGCTTAAAGTACGTAGGATTTCCTTAAAACATTTTATTCGATTCATGATAGATGGCGCTGTAATAACGATATTAATTTTTTTTCGATTTCTCCTAACGAGAACCTATGCATACGATGCTGCAATACGTTTGAATTAAAATTAACTCGAAATTAGCCTTAAACAAAATTGTATGGCTTCTTATTAAAATTTTGTTTAACATTGTTATAAGCTCTGCCTGTTTAGCACCCCATCCAAAGGTTTTCATAGTAAGGACGACTGAAAATTTGAAAAAATGTCCCGGGTAGGACCTCATTGCAAGAAAATCATACTGTTATTGTAAAAAAAAGAAATCAAAATTGTATTTATTCAATAAAATTAGGTTCGTCGCTTATTTGAAAATTTAATTTTGTAAAATTAACAACAAACCCAATTAGAATATACCACGTGGATAAAAAAATAATTTTTTCAAAGATGGCGTCTAAAATGAAAGACAAAATTGAAATCATTCCAATTTTTTGGTTGTTCGTAACTTGGTAACGTTTAATTGCAAATCATCCTTTGAATTGTTTCACTCTGAACAGAACCTAATATTTTCACAAAATCAACAACAAAGATCAGTATCGTTTGGTCATCTATCACTGAGGATTGGTCACTAGTTGTTCTTGCGAATTATTGCGAAAATTTGTTAAAACCTCAACTCTCCGCACGTTTTGCACGGTTCGGGCTTGGAAAGTTAATCAAAATTATTCGCAATTAGTTGGTTATTTGTCATTGAGGATTGCTCACTAGTTGTTTTGGTTTGGTCATCACCACGTAACGATTTATTGCGAAATTGACCAATATAATTTTATAAATCCAAAGATCGGGATCGTTTGGCCAACTGACCGACATTGACGTCAGTTTGGTCATCCCTACATCAGGACTTATAGATCGGAATCGTTTATTAATCTGTGACTGGGTATGGGTTCCTAGTTGTTTTCGTTTCGTCATACATACGTAATGATTTATTGCGAAAATTAGTTAGAAACTCATCTTTATCAGGATTCGAAGCGTTCGGATCTATAAAGTTCACCAATACTAATAATTTTATAAATCAAACTTTCCAGACCCGAACACCTCGAATACTGCGGAAAGATGAGTTTTAATGAATTTTCGCAATAAACATTACGTAGGGATATCAAAACGGAAAAAACTATAGTGATCAATCCTCAATGGCGGATGATCAAACGATTCCGATCGTTGGGTTTATAAAATTATTTGTATTGGCCAGCTTTCCAGACCCGAACCCTTCGGAAAGATGGGTTTTTAACCAATTTAAATTTGGTTTTTTAACGATTTTTATCGAAATAAATCATTGCGGAGGGATGACAAAACAAAAACAACTAGGGAACACTCTTCAGTGACAGTTGACCAAACGATCCGGATCGCTGGTTTTAAAAAAATTATTAGTATTGGTCAGCATTTCAGACCCGAGTGCTTTGAATCGTGTAGAAAAATGAATTTTAAGGAATGATGAGTTTTAATAAATTTTCGCAATAATTCGTATGGATGACCTAAAATATTAGGCTTTGATCAGAGTGAAACAATTCCAAGGATGTTTTGCAATTTAAAGTTACCAAGTAATGAACAATTAAAAAATTTAATAAATTTCAACTTTGTGTCCCTTCCACTTGCAATTCTTTGAAAAATTTATTTTTTATCCATAATTTTGCAAAATGAAATTCCCAAATAAGCGACGAGCCTGATTTTATTGAATAACACAATATTTTTTTTTTGCTTAAATCTTTTTCCTGCATTAATAAATAATTATTTGTTGTTGTGATTTAGTGTTGGTAAAATAAGAGTAGGATTGTTGTCGGAATATTTCAGGAACGTTGCAGTATTGACGCAAATATTTAGATTATTTCCGGTATTTTGCGAATATTCCGGAATCGGTGTAAATTATACGAGAATTGGTGTTGTAACCGTCAAATTCTATACAGGGCAAAACCGTAACAATTGATGACAGCGGTAGGATTAGAAATATCAGAAAGTTTAAGTCTTGAAAATTTGACGCATAGGCGTGACGTTGTTGAAATAAATCTTCAGCTATCTGGAAAAATGAATACTGCGCAAGTGTTGGTTGCTGAAGGATTTTATGCAACAAATGAATCGAAGTTTGATTAAATGAATCAAACATTTTATCAAGGACCATTATTCACCAAAATCATTCAGAACACAATGGGGAGCAGATATTGAAAATTTGATAGTAAGGTGGAACCGGATGATGAAGGTCTTGGAGTTGGTGGAATCGAAGACACAGCAGATAAGGAGAATCAGCTGAGCCAGCTCGAAAATGAAGGAGAAAGAAACAAACCGCTCGGAATTTCTGATGCATATCAACGTATCATAATGAGTCCTTTGTTGGTCAACGACAGCCAGGAGAGGTGATGTTCATCGTGAGTGAGGATGTATGTGAATGGCCTGGTGGGGACGGTTTCGACGATTTTGATCCAGGGATTAGTTATGTAATGGAGAACGATAGTAAACCAGTCGTACAGCAAATTTTATGGGTGAATAATGCTGTGATAATGCTGATGTTGGAAGTGTTGAGGTAACGGGGAAAATTAAACACCACGACGATTTCGATTTCACAATCGAATCAATCATCTTTGGATCAGATGAAGTTCTGTTCGATAGAATATTGAAATGTATATGGAGGAGATACCGGCTAAGGCGAATTGAGATTACAGATAGTCTACCAGTTATAATTACCGTACCAGCAAGAGTAATCGGAAGCGATGATGGCGATTGGTAATTAACAGGAAGACAGCCCTGCGTGGGCCGTATGTTTTGCAGCCATGGATGAAAGAGAGATGCGTGAAACATATCTCCCAAAGTGGTTTCAGGAACTGGTGGAATGTAAATGTGAGCAAGAGCCGGAGGGCGATAGACATGAAAGAAGGCCTATGGAAGAGGTGCATGGACGGCCAGAGATTATGAGATGCGACAATGCTAAAAACCAAGCGGGTCAAGCGACGACGGGAAAGATCACCAAGAAAATGCTGATCTAAAAGGGCGTTTGCAATGGAGGCAAAGTTAGTTGTTTGCAAAGACGACAGTGTGGATGAAGAGGTGTGTGAGCAGGTGGTGCTGAGTATGAAAGAGATGCGGGGCGTGTCAGCAGTGATGGTGTGGATTCTCATCAATGATGGGATTGAGATAAAGTGGAGCATGCAGATTAGCACTAAGGTTGGATGGCGTGTGGAGGCGAAGACGTTACACGATCTATCCTACAAAGGCGGTAGTTTGGATTGTGTTCGGGACGAACAGGCTTAGATGAGGAGTAATGTTACGATCTCGTGAAATTAATTCAGCATGGACGAGACATTTATTGAACGAGAATTGGTCAATTGGGATTTGGAGAATAACATTTTGTGAGGTTAGTGCCATCTAGGTTTAGGTGGTGGCATTGGAGGTAGTTTTTGACAGTTTTGTGGTATTGCAGATTATAGTTGTCTAGAACGGAACTGTCAAGAATATTTCTTCTGTATAAATCCAGGCGAGTCTAGAATACTCTATCGGTATATAAATATGAGTGCAATGCGAAAGATTAAAAGCGAAAATGAGTAGTAAGAAAAATAATAAGTAGTGTAAATAAATAATTGTGGAAATTATTTGTACTTAGTGTTGGTACGATAGGAGTGGTTAATAAATAATTATTGTCGGAGTATTTCAGAAATATTACAGTAGTGGCGTAAATATTCAGTAAATATTTCAAAATTATTCATAGACTATTTCCGGTATATATTCGCGAATATTCGGGAAGCGGTGTAAATTACGAAAATTGGTGTTGTAACTGTCAAAATTGTAACAACATTGTTAAAAACGTTATCATCACAACAACAATGTACAGTTAAATGTGATATGAGGTTATTATCTATAGTCGTTAAAATATAAATAAAATAATATCTACTTAAAATATCACTTTACCACTTTGTATATAATTCATTTCCCATGAAATATTACTATAAACAATCCAATCAGTTTTTATTATATGCGAGTAAGAAATAGGTAAAATACACGATATTATTAATTTAAAAAAAAAAAGTTTCTGAAAAATCAACTTTCCTCTGCGCTCAATTTACCTTACCGGTAACAAGGAAAATTTTAAATAAATAAATTTACTTATTTTTCTTTGGTGTCCATTGCAACAAAAAGTTACATTCAATTGGATTTATCAATAATTTTATTTATTTATTTATTTAAATACAATAAATAAGAAAAAACGTAAACTTTACAGTCACGTTGAGAAAGATACGGATACACAAAAGAATTGTTTGGACGGTGGTAAAACGGTTGAGTGCCACATATTTAAAACGAAAGTTCAATTTTCGAGAACAAGAATAGTTTTAAAACTCTTACACGCAGCGCCGTTATATTAAAATTAGGAACTACCAAAATCTACAATATGAAAGTGTCACAAATGGCCGTTAACTTTATAAAGTTTATAGTGCAGTGCAAAGAGAGATCCATTCCACAATTCCAATTCGAAAAGAAGAAAAGTTGTTTTATTGAAATATTTCGATATTTTTTTTATTTTTTTGCTGGAAGGAGAGTTAGTGAAAGCAAATAAAAAAATTTTGCTATCACCAATAAATTTTTATTTTGTTAAATAAAATAAAAATAAAAAATTTTAAATATTAAATTTATCTACAATTTGAATGTGTTGTTGTACACTATGTACATAAACTACTTCTCATGCTTTGACTGTATTTTCGTAAGATTTAATTTAATGAAATGTTAAATGAATTGCTGATGTTATCTTAAGCTAAATTACTTAAGAGATGATAAATTATAAAATAGAGACGATGAGACGATAAGATTTTATAAGATAATCTTTTCTCAATATTATTGTTCTTGTTTGTTTATTTAATTAAGTGGAAGAAAAACTATGATTCATCTATACATAAAGTGTATACTCGAACAGAATAATCAATTTGCTGAAAATATTGTGCAAATTATATGACAGATTATCTTGTTAATATATGGGATATTATTGATTAATCTTTTTGTAACAAAGATTTTTAAGTTTTGTCATATCTTCACATACAACCTAATGATTTGGATTATAGAAAATGATATTTGTACGATTGCAATATGCCAATGCTAATACTAATGCTAAATAAAGTAAGTAGTTAATTTAGTAGATTTTATGATACAGAGGCGAATAAATTATTTTATACATGTGGAGCTTATATAGCGCATATATAAGATAAAGATCTTTACATGTGAATGTATATACATGCAGTGGTCATAAAAACGTTTATTTTGCTCGATCACTTGGCGGTTGCGAGAGAGTTTTGAGATGTTATGTGAAGAAAGCTAGTTAACTTGTATGATTATACGAGTTTTATTTAATCGATACACTAATCGGCTATCAAACCTAGTTCTCTGGCCTTTATTACCACTCATTATTACAATTTTGCCTCGCATTAATTCGTCTGCATCCGATAAGGCGTGTGTATAGGAATATATTGACCTCCGACCAATTCCTATCCTCGCCATTACGCCCGGTCATTTAATTCCCTGACATAACCCCTCCGTCATTACCTCTTCCTCAAAATCCCGCTTTTGAACATCCCGATTTTGCTGAAATCTTAAAAAATCGTCCCAAAAGTTGCGTTAGACATGTTAAAATATTTTTTTTCTACATTTTTCTTAAGAACTCGGCCATTTTTTTATTAATCTTGGTCAAATTATGGGATGTGATTTGTATTTTAACGTGCATTTTTGGGATATAGCAATGCTCAGTGGAATTTGGACATTCCTTAACCAATAAATGCCAAATTTGGTATGCATTATTGGATTTGGATTCTAACTTGAATTTTCGGAAAATAAATCTTGGGAACGAAGTTTAGGAATTCGACCGGTAACTAGGCCATTTCTTAACAAAGTATGGGTAAAATTGGTATGTACAACTGGTTGGGTAATATTTAACGAGGATTTCACATGGATTCTGGAATTAGACCATTCTAAATGGAATTTGGCCATTTCTTAATCGACCATGGTTATATTTTATATATCGGTCTATACAGGGTGTCCGGGTTTAGAATGCTAATCAAGAGGTCAATTTTTGATATCGTTTGAGATACAGGGTGTTTAAAAAATATGGCCCAGAAAAAAGTACACACAAATAGTAAACTGTAACTTACAAACTATTTATCGAATAGCAGCCAACTTAGTCTTATATGACTAGCAATTGTATAGGCTTTAAAGTAAAATAAATATTTTTTTTATAAAATTCAGTTCTTCTCAAAACAAGAACAGTCATATTTTTTTTTTACTTAATTACAAAGTTTGGCTCGAGAGTAAAAGTACTACATGGTGTTATAAAAGGTTCTCAAAATGTCCTCCTTGTGATTGAATACAGGCTAATATTCGTTCAGGATATGCCTTTGGTTTTTTCAATTCTTGGTAATCTTCCCTTATCTGTTGAGTTGCTGTATGTATTCGTTGAAATGGGTCTTCTTTTGTTGCAATTTCTTTGGAGTATACAAGCGCCTTCATCATTCCCTATGGTTAAAAATCTAATACATCGGGGGATCTTCCAGACCAATGAATCGGACTATTTCTTCCAATCCAATTATTTGGATAATTTTCGTCTAACCAATTTAACATTTCTGCTGTTGACATTTCTGCTGTTGTGACTAGATGCATCATTATGTTGGTATGTGTGCAAGAATCTACTTAAAATAGAAACATCATGAAGGAGGAGTGGCATATCGTTTTGTAAAAATTCTAAATAACGTTCACTATTTTATCTCGATGGTAATATGAATGTTCCTATCGCATTATCGCAAATTACACCAGCCCATACGTTTACAACGAAGCGGTGCGGAAATAATGTTTGTTTTTTCGAATGAGGATTTTCAGCAGCCCGTGAATGGAGATTCATCCGTCCATAGAATACGCTTCACAAAACTATCATTGTCAAAATTCCTTTCAATCAACCAATTACAAAACTATGTACAATCTGTTATGGTGGGGTATCGGCAACAGTTCTTGAACGGGTGTTGTATGGTATGAATGAAGATTCCCCTTGATTGTACTTGATGAAAAAACGAGCCTGCTTATGCTAATAGTTGGATTTACTGTTACATTTCTTCGTCGACATTCAAATGATTTGGTGAGAGTGAATGGGGCTCTGCCCGCGAATTTGATGTTGTTACGATATCTCGCAGTCTTCTATGAATATTTGGTAATACTCTTGCGTCAGGAATGCGATGAATTGGAAATCTACGTTGATATTTATTGCGAGCTCGTAGCGACTCGTTGCGATGCATTACCATCGCAAAATCCGTAAACAAAATGGATACAATGTATTTCTCTCCTGAGAACTGAGCCATTTTTTTAAATTATTTAGATTTTATGAGTTACAACACTGACACAACACTAGACAATTTCTCAAAACTAATGAAAATGTTTAATTTTGTTTTTTCAACATTTAAACAAAGGCGTTGATAATCATCGCCTATTGCTTTACTAATGAAAAAAACGTTATAATATTAACATTACAACATAAATAAAGAGGATACGTAAAAATCTTTGGCACGTGAGTACAAATAATGTATTAGGTGATTGTAGGGGAGATCATGCCGAATTAAAATTAAGTTTTTTTTATCCTTGCAATCTGTCCTGGAGCCAAGACCCTCCTAACTTTTTTGCGGTTTGCTTTTTCCGTTCTTACTTTTACGCCAGTGTTAGCCAATTCGAGGACGTACGGTTATAGGTCCGATTTTATCACCATCTGCACATTGCATAGCTCCATGCCAGCCTATACTGGCATGGAAGATGGGTCGGCCCATGAGTTTTGCACTCCGACAGGGGATCATTGATGTGTTCCATTTCATCACAGGTAGCAATCTGTTGATGAAAATTCACTTTGCATCCTGTCCCTATCGGGATTCGAACCCGGTACCTCTCGATTCAAATGCCAAAGCTTTAACCACTTGCCATTTGGTCGGTTAAAATTAAGTTAAAAACTGAATTAAAAAAAAATATTATTTTTTACTTTAAAGCATCATAGCTCTCAAACGGATGAAGATGCAAGATAACCACTTAGATTTTAATTAAGCCTATACAAGTACCAGTCAAGTAGGGCTAAGGTGGTTGTTCTCCGATAAATAGTTTGGAAGTTGCAGTTACTATTTGTGAGTATTTTTTTCTGAATCAAATTTTTTAAGCACCCGGTAAATGGTAGTAAATGGTCTTAGTATGTTTGATGTCACTTTGAAATAACTAATTAATTCAGTATTCAATTTGGGGAAATATTAAAATAGAAAATTGCTTAATTGACCCAGGCCATTTTTTCTTCATACTGAAAGGAACTTCGAATTTTTTTAACCATTTATGTAGAATTTTAATTCGACTTGATTCGGACCCAACAATTATTTTATGCATTACACTACATTTTTATCAAAAACCCACTTTTTAAATTTTTTTTATCAATTTTTTTTTGGCGTTCGACAATTCATAAAAATATAAAAAAGCGGGCTTTTGATAATCGGGATTTTGATAAGCGGGATTTTAAAATGGCGGGATTTTGAAAATCGGGATTTTGAAATTATGGTGAAATTTTGATGTCGGGATTTTGAAAAGCGGGTAAACGGCTCCAACCCATTATAGACGCCTAGCGAGCCTACGGCACAAGACAACACAATTGACAATAGGGCTAATTGGTTTAATGGTTAACACTGGTATTGTTATTGTAATGGAGTTGCTTCTTTAAATCAACACTTCAGAAAAAAATATTGCTTCACATGTATCTGGAGATTTCCCAAAATTGAATTCTAAATTAATACTTTTTGGCTTCCTAAACATTATATAACATTATTAACTTAAACTTTACCCAGCTCCTGAAATTAAATCAAATTATAGAAATGTTTATGGTACTGAAAGTTGATATCTTATGTAGTTGCAAACAGGACGGGATTAATAACAAAATAAATGAATGAAATTGTAACATAATAATTTAACGACTAGCTTATTGTTAGCTAGACCTGCATCTCGAAAACAGATAATGTAGAATAGCTACGAAATAATATTATCAACACCTAGTGAATTTCCTGAAACCAGAGGTTATTTAAATACAGGGTATCCATCCGAAAGGTTTTCAAATTTTTTTGCTGCCATTTAGGCGAATAATAACATTGACAGTTCATACTTGACAGTCCTGAAGTACAAACGTTAATTTGCCACGTTTGTGGCAATTATGGAAAAATAAAATTTAGAAAAACGCGTTTTAATAGTGAACACAAGTAAATCCTCAATCACATTAACCTTAAGAATATTACGTGAACGTTTCGGAAGGAATTTGGTGCCTCAAAGCCTACAATTTACTGGATTATCAAAGAATTTAAAGAAAAAGGGACTGTGGCAAATAAGATAAAGTGTGTGCAACACCGTATAGTCAGAACACCAGTAAATATTCCACAAGAACTGCACTTCGAAGATCAAAACGAACCTATATTTTGGATAAAAACTTGAATGTATTTCCGTATAAAATTCAATTAACACAAAAGCTGCTACCAAGAGATTATTTGCGGTGTCGTACGTATGCAAATAAGATGCTGTTGCTTGACCATGACAATTCCGATTTTTTTGAAAAAATAAATATGGTGACGAAGCTCATTTTCATATAAACGAACAAAACAGTAAATAATCCACAAATAATTGATCAATCACCATTAGATCCCTTGAAAGTGACGGTGTGGTGCGCAATTTGGGCTGAAGAGGTCTTTGAACTATATTTTTACGAAAATCCGAATGGTTCAGCTGTTACAGTCACTGGCGAATGTTATCGTGATATGATAAGGAACTTTTTAGACCAGAATTGCGTGCCAATGGTTTGTTGAACATGTGGATCCAACAGGATGGTGCCATATATTATACTGCTAGAGAAACTGTGGAATTGTTACAAGAACTGTTTCCACAATAGTTAATTTCGAAATTTGGTGATGTGGATTGACCTCCACGGTTACCCGAATTAACTGCGCCCGATTTCTTTTTATGGAATTATCTTAAAAGTAAGGTTTATGCAAATAAACCAGATAATTTTGAACAAATTAAATGGAACATTAGAGAAGAAATTAACGGGTAGGGGGGGAGTGATGTGTGGAAAGAGTGAAATTAGGGTAAAATGTGGGAAGTGATGAAAAAGGCGGACATATGTCAGACATTGTTTTTCATACATAATTTCAAATAAAAAATAAACTAAATAAATATTTTCTTTTATTTAAAAAAGTTGTATAGGCAAAAAAAGTAGTAAAACTTTCGGCCGGACACCCTGTAAAATTAACAAAGTAAATGTATGTTTCATTATGAAATTTCAGTAAAAATATTAATTTTGTAGCGGGATCATGAATGCATAACGATAATCTCAAACGGCAGTCAAATTTCATAAGAGAAATACCAACAACTTTACCGACCGGCTGCGTGGCCCAGCAAAAAAAATACAAATTATAGCCATAAAAAATAAAATTATTATTAGCCATTATTTAGAGCCATAAAAAATAAATTTCAATCGTCACTTTTACAGTAATTGAACGGACCTATAAGATTTTCCTATAGAATAAAACCGGCGGGACTGCTGCCGACACCCCTATAAAACCTGCAGCGAGATTGCGAACGCCACATGGAAACTTGCAATGCAAGAGAAAATTCATATTGGAAACAACAACAATCCACCATCCAAGAGCAGTCCATATAAATTATAACTCATTCGTCCGCTTTCTAGGAATTGAACAAAATTTATAAGATTTTATACAATATGGGCGGCAACGGCTCCTGCAAGAAAATCTCCGCGCGGCACCCACGATCCTATGCCTGAGTAAGAAGCATAACTCTGATATCCTTAATACCTAAACAAGAAAAAATCCGGCTGATTGTTTCGGATTCAACATCGGATGTTCGTGAAACAATCAAAC
Organism: Nephrotoma guestfalica; assembly: GCA_963691935.1. NCBI lineage: Eukaryota > Metazoa > Arthropoda > Insecta > Diptera > Tipulidae > Nephrotoma > Nephrotoma guestfalica. The sequence continues at coordinate 105,621,257 of OY829914.1, forward strand.
GAACAATATCGTCGCAGGCAACCAAGATATTTGATCCTCTCAGCTGGGTATCTTTTACCACAATTATCGCCTAACTCATACTTCAAGCATTGTGGGTACTCAGTGTATCGTGGGATTAAGCAAAAAAAAACATCCACCAACATCCCAACCCACAATAAATAGCTCGAAGATGACTCACTTACCCAGGGAGTTTGAAATCTCAGAAGGCTCTTAGAATCGATTGCTGTAATCATTAAATTCACGGGTTCAGCGCCGCCTCTGAGATGCTCGTACAACGTTGGCAGATGGATCTACCAGAAATACAATACTGGCATCCAAGACGAAGGTCGAACCATTGATAGCAATCAGCCTGCCACTTTTAGAGCTTTGGGCCAGCGTGATCCCCGCCAAACTCAAACATAACTTAGTTCAATCACTCAACAACAAGTTCAAATATATATGTGGACTGATAAGCAAGTAATATTTGGTTGGTTACGCTGCAAATCGTTCGTAAATCCTGGATTACGTTCAACCTACCAATTGGAATTATGTCGACACTTAGCCTAGCCCCAGAGATTGTGCGTCTTGTAGTGTCGAACCTTCATCCTTATACACAGTCATCCGCTGTGGTGGTCAGGTTCTGCTTGGGTACGAGAAGATCCCAGTCAATGGTCAAGCCAAAAAACTAGCAAGGCCTACACTGACGTACGAAAATTCATTGACGTACGAAAATTAAAATTAATGGTCGCAACGCATGCGGAAACAGTGACGTGTCATAACGACTTATACTACCTACTCGATCGAAGTTCATCCAACACACATGCACACCAAAACACTACGGGATCCTAAACATCAAAACCTTGATGCGCTCACATCATAAATGTGGTATGTGTTTTCGGCATTACTCAACGACGATCCAGCAACTGATGGCCAATCTCCCATCGCATCGTGTTACTCCATCGAGTTCTTGCATAGTGGTGTGGATCGACAAAGAGTTACACCTGCATTTTATCTATGAAAGCACTAGATTTAGAGTCGATGTACACCACAAATGCATTCATTGCATCTTTCAACAGCTTCACCGCGTCAGATCTTATCGGCAACTAGCTTTCTTGCATCAGCGGATCATTAGAGATGTAAATCCTGAGATCGTTGCATTATTGGCCCAAGATGGCACTATCTGGAATTTCTTTGCTCCAGTTTCACCGTATTTCGACGTCTTGTGGGAAGCAGGGGTAAAATCAGTAAAGCATCATCAGTGAAACTATGCTCACGTTCGAGGAATTGATGACTCTGTTATGCCAGATCGAAGTGTGCTTAAACTTGCGACCAATATGCCCCTTGTCGAATGATATCGAAATCGTTTGGTCAACTGTCACTAGTTGCTTTCGTTTGGTCAACCTAAAGAATACAACAAGTGACCAATCCTCAATGACAGTTGGTTGTGCTAATATTAGGATTATTTAAGAAATTTTTATCCAAATAGTATACTCCAATTGGATTTGTTGTTAATTTTGTAAAATAAAAGTGCCAAATGAGCAACCAACCTGACTTTATTGAAATAAAACAAATTTACAAAAACGAAATTTTATGAAAACGGTATGATTTTCTTCCAATGAGGTGCTACCAGGGATGTTTTTCAATTCTACATTATTTATTTACCGTTTAATGGTAAGTGACCAAACGATGAAAACTGGCCAATCCTGACCAAACCATTATAGTCATCATTTGTATCAAAACCTGTGGAAGGGATGCTAAAAAGACGGAGCTCTAATTTTAAACGATTCGATTTCGTGCGGAAATTGAGAGACGAGACCACAAGTTTGTGTATACGTACAAGAAGTATAATACACAATTTTCAATAACGATGTTTTCATTTGTGATACAAGTATGTGTGTGTTTATTGTGATCATAGGTATCAACATTTATCGAACCGAATGGAATTGGTTCAAATTGTTGGTGCTTCTGTAATGTGTGTTCCGCTGGCAACTATGGTGGTACAGTGTATAGAATTGAGTTGCGCCTAAACGATTACTACATCTATTTATACCATTCAGGTTGTTGCTACGCCTGCGAAGTATTATTATTATTATGACTTGCAATTTTATACACCGTCCACAGTCCGCAAATCATACGATGGTTTTGTTGTTGTATGAGCGTCCTTCTCCTGTTTTTTTTATATAAAATATCGAATATTTTTTTCTTGCTTTTGGAGGAACATAAAAACAATAAAGTTTGTCAATCATCATTATGGAATATTCGTTCGACGCATGCACTTGATAGCATGCAAGAAAAAAGTAAGGAACATAGAAACGAAATAGTGAGAAGAGAAACCAAAATATAATTATCCCAATAGTGATCGTTGGGAAAAAGTGTTCATGGTGAATTGAATTGAGTATGTTTGTGTGTGCAAATGATATACTCTTTGGTGATGTGGAAAAGACGTTAATAACCCCAAGAAAAAGTGTTCTTGGTGTTTTCTGACACACCTCCAAACCCTTATTTGCGGTGGTTTGAAAAGTATAGACTCAAAGTGTGAATTGATTAAGTAGAAATTGGTGGTTCGCTTTTCGAAATAAAACTCAGGGAATCTACTGAATAAAGAGCGCGTGTTAGTTTGGTTTGAGTATTACGCCTACATTTTTTTTTTATGCGAACCATTTGATCTAAGAAACCGATAGAAGGTAATACTAGCCGAAGTGTGAGGGCGCATGTGTTGTGTAAAGTTACGGTAACCACATCTAAAGCAACGGCTGAATATTTTGGCGGCAATTTTTCGGTGCTATCCAGAGGTATTTTCGACGCAACGAGTCCTGGTGTAAACCGATTAATCGAGAAAACCATTAACCCCGGATACGGTAGTTGGTGAAGGCGTGGCAGCAGCCGCATGGATCAGAAGCAGTGTACCACAGTAGCTACTCATCGGAATTTTGGCTAAGTCTTATATTTTCATATTTTTAAATTGCTTTCTATTGAATTTTTTTTTTGTGTTAAATTTTTTATAACACTTTACTTTGTTTACAACTTATTTTCTTCACTATTCATTTTTGGTCTTCATTATTAAAATTCTTTTTTGAGTAATCTTATTGTAATATAAAGGGCAGATATTTTTTTGTAGGGAAAATTTCCAGTTAATCAAATTTGGTTTTATTTTAAAGCAATATTTGTATCATAGGAATAGGATCCGACGCAGTACTAAGGTCGTTGGAGCGCTTCTTCACCAGATATACTCAAGATAACCTAACATATATAGCGTATTTTTTATGGGTTTCATTGCTCACAGATTACGTTCCGGGTAATGCTGATTAACTCGAAATTCTTCTATTTCTAGCTCAGTCAATTTTTGATTTAAATTCTTAAATAAAAATGTATAATAATCAATCGTAATTTTTTTTTGTAATACATTTTTTTTTATCTTTGATTTATGTACAAGGTAAATCGTTTGTTCTACCTTTACTCTTAATTATCATGAGTGGTATGGGATTTAACCAAATGGAGTGAGAGGAAAAGGGCAGTTGTGTGGAAATAAGCATTCGTCAATTGTAATTTTATGTCATAATTGTGTTGAGTCGGCCAGAGCACAACCCCACGGCCAATATTACCTCCACCTCTGAGCTAGCGGCGGAAATCATGGCGTGCTCTGGTGAACACATCGTTGTTGTTGTAATTAATATTATTATTATTATTTTTTTTGCTAACGGCAGCCAACCTCGAAGGCTGTCGTTATACCTCCACTCCTGTTTTGTGACATTTCCCCATGATATTGAGATGGGGAATTTGACAAAAAAAACGCTTAGTTTTGAAGAAAGTGAATTTATTTTGTACGTGACGTTTTAACACATTTTTTTTTTATAAAATATAAAATTCTTAACCTAAAATCAAAATATTGCGACTGGTGCGGCGCACTCTCTCATGTCATTCTTTTTGGACCAAAATAGCTATACTGGGAGTCAAAAGCCTTGCAACCCAAACAAAATGTTATTTTTATATAATAATAATTAAAGATGTTTGTTTTTTTTAACAATGGTATTAACTGCAGGTTATTAAGTGTTGTGGCTGTCTTCTATGAGGCTCCAAGATATCTTTTGAAGTATCAATTTATAGAACTCTTGTAGATGAGATACTCAACTACGATCTTTATCATACAATTAATGTGAAGACCAAATTGTAAAAATATATAACGTTTTTATTGAAACTTGATTGAATTGACAAAATGATCACTGCTTGTAACAAGAAAATGACCTATCAAACTAAGTCCTTTTCAAATAAAAATCTACCTTATTGCTTTCAATCAAATATAAATATATAAAAATCACCATCGCCTTTTTCAACAACACAAATACTAAAAAAAATTCCACCGTCTGATCGCTTTTCTACGAAAAGAAATTTTTCTCGGAAAATCATAAAATTGATACCATCGCACACACACACGCACACATTTCGATAAACGAAAATAAATAAATTCTTGTGCGAAAAACCGATTTCTTCAGCTTCCGCATTTTTCCAATCCAGAAAATTTATTTCAACATGTCAAATGCTTTTCTCATTTTGTTATTTATTTCATTTTTTTGCGATGTGTTGTATTATGTAAACATTGCAAACATATTTAGACATTATTTATTATTTTATTTAGGGAATCAAAATTTCTGAGAAATCTATTCAATTTTATTGTAAATTGGGCACATAAATGCGGACAGAAAATTTAGATATGAAAGATTAAATTGTGTTGTTCGTTTCGCTTGTTGAATTGATAAGAAATCTAAAACAGCAAATAAAGCAAACTTTATAATCAATTTATTTCGTTTCCCGTCTTAATATTATTCGATTAAATTTTATTAATATCTTGTAACATAAAATAAACGGTTTTGGATGATAAAAAATTCGGCAAACCCGTTGGTGGACCCGTTTACTTCATCTAATATGGTTTATCAATTAAGATAATATCAAATTACGATTATTAAATAAATCAATTAGAAGTTGAATTCGTTTTGCTCCGGCACAAACAACATATCGAGTATCACATAAAATATTGTTATTTATGTTATGAATGTTAAATCGATATTATGTTCTCATAAGATGTTTGAACCAAAGATTATTATGTGATACACCTGTAACTATTTATCTCTGTGTATATCATTAAATAAACGATATATAATAAAATTGGAATTAATTATATCATTTAATGGTAATAAAATAAATAATTGAGTTTCGGTTTTAACCACGTAAAAATTAGCTACCACAAAATCATAAATATACAGAGATAGTACAAAACACACTGCACACATTCACCACAGGTACCGCCTACTCATAAATCCTCATGGGGGTATGAGCGACAAGGTTTCATCAATAAATCATACATAATTTACTCTATAATTTTTATGTATTCGAACTGCGGTGTCGAAATTGATGATTTGTGTGATGTGACATTTTATATTATAATACGTTTTGACACAAGCAGCGACTTGTTGACTTTGGATTTAATGATTTTTATTAATAGGCGTATAAAAAATTTAGCTAGAAATCAAATATTTATATTTAATTGGATATGCCAATAAAAATTAGTTAATTGATATGTATTTCAAGTTTATCAAATATTTTATTTTAGCCAAAACTACATAATATAGTTTGTGTATTTTGTAAGGCAACATCATAATATTTTATGAATGGTTGTAAATTAAATTTGAGGACGACAAACAGCTGCACCTTTTGGGTGACATAAAAATATCAATTGGGGTTAAATTTAGAATTAACATTTATATGCTGCAAGACACAAAAAGGTAAAATCCTATAGGTGAGCGAGCAACGAAGTTAAAATGTTTTTTAAAAATCCTCTTAAGCACATTGCATAGAATACTAAATGATGGTTTCGGGCTTAAACCGTTCATGAAATATTTAGAAACACAGCTTGTAGCCAAAAGATTTTCTTTTTTTAAAAATGACTATTGGAAATTACAATTTTATAGCTCTTGCTTACTCAAGAATAGGGACGTGCTTAAGATCGTAACTGCAGCAGTGAAACTTTAAAATTTTCAAATAAATTTACGCTGTAGCGGCTCGGTGACTCGAGCGCCACAAAATATACTAAAGAGTTTTCCAATAAGAGTGACATGTTTCTTTAAAAAAAACACACTAATTGTTAAGGAAATTGAAATGTTTTTTATTTAATGTGAAGTACAATTGATACAATTAAGTTCTGAATAAAAGTCTTTCAAATGGCCACCACGACTTTTTCTGCAGGAACGAATTCGATGAACCCAATTTTCGAGCACTTTTTCCACTAAATCAAGTCGTATGTCATGAATAGCACGTTCAATATTGACTTGTAAAGCTTGAAGAGAGTTTGGTTTATTGCTAAAGACCAATGACTTCAAATAACCCCACAAGAAATAGTCTAATGGTGTTAAATCACAACTTCTTGGAGGCCATTCAATATCACAATTTCTTGAAATAATCGAATCTCCAAACTTTTCTCGCAATAATTCAATTGTTGTACTTGATGTGTGGCACGTGGCCCCGTCTTGTTGGAACCAAATGTTGTCAAGATCAACTTCTTCCAATTTCGGCCATAAAAAGTTGGTTATCATCGATCTATACCGATCTGAATTGACAGTAACGATGTTACCAGCTTCATTTCGAAAAAAATACGAACCGATGATTCCACCAGACCAAAAACCACACCAAACTGCCAATTTAGGTGAATGTAATGGTTTTTCATGAATAATTTGTGAATTTTCTTCGCACCAGAATCGACAGTTTTGTTTATTTACCGTACCACTCAGATGAAAGTGAGCCTCATCGGAGAAGATGATTTTCTTAAAAAATTCGTTATCGTTTTCAAGTTGATCCAAGCCAAAATCAGCAAGTTCACGACGTTTACGGTGGTCCAATGGATTCAGTTCTTGAGTGAGAACAATTTTATACGGATGCAAACCCAAATCCTTTCTCAAAATCCGCCAGGTTGTGGTTTGAGACAGTCCTAATTCTTGAGAACGTCTTGGAATCGACAAATTGCGGTCTTCAGCAACTCGACCAATCGACAATTTGCGGTCTTGCCTGAACGGCAGCAATATTTGCATTACTTCGAGCGAATCTTTGTCTTATGGCACTTCAACATTATGTAAAGAAAATGTACGCTCAAAATTTTGCAACCGGTCCCAATGTTTCTTCCGTACATAACTTAGTTTCTTCTAGTTCCCAATGGCCTTTGGATTCTCGTTAGTATGGAATCTAGATTTCCAAGACTTTCTAAAGAACGCAACCGCTCCCCAATTCTATTCTTCTATGGAAGACCACACAGCGGAAGCAGACGTTGTTTTATGGATAGTGAAGCAGTCTGATACTACCACCATAAGTTCGGGAATGCTGCAAGAAAATGTTATTTACCTTACTACTTAAATATACGATTTGTATCTACGAGAACATCTTCTGAAACAACAAACAAGTAAATCCGATTATTAGCGCGATGAATAATCGAATCCTATATAATCGCCACCTTTTGATTAGAGATGATACAAATAACAGCCTATTTATCGTAGATACAGGCGCCGTTTTACAAGTAAAGCTATTCCGGGAAAACTCATCTCTCAAAGATAATAACTTGGTTCTTTCCGCCGCAAACGGTCGGGTGATCCAAAACTTATGGAACCAAATTGTTGAACGAGGACGTATATTTTCCTCATATTTTCACAATCACGTCAGTAAACAGACCGATCGACTTACGTGGGAGACGACTACTTGATCCACCGACTAGTCTAGTGGTAAGTGCTAAGACAGCCAAGGTGAAAACTCCAATACCAATTCGTCCCACTGCCCAAAATGGTTATGCTGAACTTTTAAAGATGTTTCCCTCCTTGACCGAAGATCCAGATTATAATCGTCCAGCAAAACACCCATCTTATTTATACAGAAGGTTTTTGACTTTCTCAAAACCATGTCGTCGGGACCCGGGCATATGCCGACTGTCCTCTTCTGCGTTAGCATCACCCCTCCACATCCCCTCCATCAAAAATAAAAACAGGATAGATTAGAGACCACGTAGAGATTATCGAGGTCTAAATGCCGTCACAGGTACGGATCGATATCCGATCCCGCATATCCAACATTGTCTCTTCACATCTTAACGGATGTAAAGTTTACTCAAATATTGATTTGGTAAGGGCATACCACCTAATTCCCATTACGCCGAGGACGTGCCAACAACGGCAATCACGACCCCGTTTGGACTATTTGAATCACAATAATGACCTTACGGCAATCGGGATGCTGGGCAGACATTTCAGCGGTTCATGAACGAAGTAGTCAAAGACTTAAATTTCATATACGTCTACATAGTCGATATACTCGTGAGCCAGTAAAAATGAGAAAGAGCACAAATTTCATCTCAACCAACTGTTTGAGAGATTACTTGAATTTGGAATAAATATTCAAATTTCAAAATGAGAATTCGGCTTATCTACACTAGACTTCCTCAGCCATCAAATTTCCGAAGACGAAAATTTTTACCTTCATCAAGACGAGTCGAAGCCATCATAGAGTTTCCAGCTTCAACGTCTATAAGGCAAATTCAGCGGTTCGTGGGAATGGGTAACAATTATCACAGATTCGTACCTAAGTTAGTCGAATCGGGCCGCTGTCACCAATTGACAAACACCTGGCAAATCTGGACAAGATAATAAAGAACTCCAAAAACTTCTCTTGGCCTAATGTATGTGATGTTGCATTTGTTCAAATAAAACCAGCACTTGCTAATACAATTTTGTTGGTCCACCCTCAGAAACTCGCAAACTATCAAAAGCAGAAAGTAAATATTCGGCCTTTGACAGGGGGCTACTTGCTATTTATTTAGCAATAAATTTAAATTGCTATTTAGGTACTTCGAAGAAGGTAGGCAATTTACTGTCTTCACCGACCAAAAACCCTTTACAACAGCAATCACCTCTTTGAGTTAGAAGAGTCCCCGGCAAACTCAACATTTAGATTTTATCGCTCAGTTTACAACAGACGTGCAACATATATCAGGTAAGAATGAAATGAAAGTAAACAAAATTAAACTTTAAAATTCTAGCTAGGTCGCAAGAATCTGACAATGAATTGGGAGAACATTTTGCAAATTCATCTCGCCCTACGAATTCTAAATTTAAATTAGAGCTTACCATCTACAGAAATTCATCGACCATTTGTTCCGGTGTCCCAGAGATCATAAGTTTTCAGCGCAGTATATTTCTGTTTATCCCATCCAAGCATGCATGGTACAAGAAAACTAATTTCCACTAGATATTTTTGGCCGAACATGGACAACGATATTACGAAATATGTTCGGGATTACATTGGATGCCAGCTAAGTAAGGTCAATCGATACACAAAATCACAACCAGAACATTTCGCTTTACTCTCAGCAAGATTTGAACGTTTACACATGAACGTAGTGGGTCCTCTCGCGCTGTCCGAAGGTAATGTTTATCCTCACGATAGTTCTCATTCAAGAAAGCACTGCCGCCGCGATTGCTAAGACATTTGTCGAACAATATGTTTCAAGATTTGGAATACCCCTTGAAATAGCAACTGACCACGGCAGTCCATATGAGTCGAAACTCTTTTCTGAACTCACGCGTTCACTAAGCGCCCATAGAATACGTACGACCGCCTACCACCCACAGGCGAATGGTATGGTGGAACGTTTTCACCGACAGTTGAGAGCGTCACTCAAAGCTCGTGGAAATACGATCCATTGGAGCACTGAGCTACCCCTTGTCTTGTTAGTAATAAAAGAAGCCATCAAAGACGATGTGAAAAGTTCCCCAGCCAGAAGTATTTTTCTCCAGTATTCAAAATTCTCAATCCGTCCAACTTTGCAGGCAAACTGCGCGCGTTTCATGCGCCAAGGCATCCCAGTTGAAATACGCAAGTCAACTTCCACGACAATTTTCGGCCAAAAACGTTACAAAATTGCAAATATGTATTTGTTCGAGTAGATAAACTATGAACTGGCCTATCAAATCCTTACAAGCGTACAAAGTCGTTAGTCGATTTAGGAAACATTTTATTATAGACCAAAATGGACGTAATACAAATGTTTCAATAGACAGACTGAAGCTGGCGCACGAGGTACAAATTTCGTGGTGCATAGCAAACATTAACCAAACACTTCCTAGAAAAACTGTTCGTTTCCACTTTCCTAATATTTTCCCTCAAACTTCCTTAGCAAATTAACACCATATTACTTGGATGGGAGGTACTTCAGCGGCTCTGTGTCTCGAGCGCCCCAAAATACAAAGGGTGGCGCATAAGTATCGTTATGATTTAATTAGTGAATACATTTTTTGTTTACGTATTTTTTTCAGAATTAACTTTGAAAAACTTGGGAAATTTATGATCGAAAGACTCAGCACAAAACAAAGAACTAAAGTTGTTCAATTTTATTTTAAAAGCAGCATTCGATTATTGAGATACAAAGATCATATCGAAATTTCTTTCATGTTCGAAATGCACCTAGTGCTCCAACAATTTACCGATTGGTTCAGCGTTTTCGGCAACAAGGGGCTGTTTGTGATCTTCCGCGTGCTGGAAGACCTCGTGCAGTTCGAAATAATGTGAACATTGCTCGGGTGCTAGCAAGTATTGAGGAAAACCCCGGAACTTCCACCAGGCGACCAGTTGCTGATGTCTAGGCGGTCTTTGCAAAGAATTTTACATATGTTACACCTTTTCCCATATAAGATTCAATTGGTTCACGAGTTAAAAGAAAATGATAAGCACATATGAGCACATGAGCATAAATACGCATTCAATATAGTCGCCATTTTCAAGAATTGTGCCTAGAAAACAACGAATTTATTCACAAACTCTTAATGAGCGATGAGGCCCATTTTCACTTCAATGGTCACGTGAATAAACAATATTGCAGAATATGGGGCACCCAAAATCCAAAAATAGTTGTTGAATATTAAATGCATCCACTTAGATGTACAGTGTGGTTTGGAATAACATCAGAAAGGAGCATTGGACCATATTTTTTCGAAAACGACGAACAAGTTGCGATTAATGTGAATGGCATGCAATACCGGGTAATGATTGAAAAATTGTTAAGGCCAGAGGTAGAGAACAATCCAGAATTGTGGTTCCAACCAGATGGAGCTCTCAAAGTCCGTCCAACTATGGCACTCTTGCGCGAAATTTTTGGCGATAAAATAATATCGCGTTTTTCTGATTTTAACTGACCACCGAGTTTGTCTGATTTAACGGCTCCCAATTTTTTTTCTGTGGGGCTACCTAAAGAATAAGGTGTGTACCCATACCAAGAACCATCAGCTTAAGGCCAATATACGAGAAGTGAGGACGCTGGGGCCTAAAATTCTAAGAAAAGATATAGAAAATGCTCTGGAAAGAGGATAATTAAAAGCATAATTAAATTTTTTTATGATCGTTAGATTGTTTTACTTCATTCGTTTTTGATAAAGCATTGTGCTTTCCAATTTAAAGTAAACACAACCCAAATGGAATGCGAAACAAAATCTACTGACATGCTAATAAATTAAGATGCATTATAGTCTCCTTTAAACAATGTTGGGCTCTACTCATTCTTAGCCATGGGTTATATTTTTCCATCTAAGGCTAACAGAACCACATTAGAAAAACGGAACAAACCCTAATTTGGAAAGCAAAACATTCTCTAGTCTAGTAGTGTCATATAAATAGTTTAATGTGGGTGGTCCAATTTTTTTAATATAATATTTTATTTTCATTTAATATTTAATCTTTCAATCTGTGTTTGGGACCGAATCACTCCTAACTCTTTTGCGGTGCGCTTTTGACGTCCTACTCTACGCATCGAGATCAATGCCATCTATCAATGAGTGGTACGACCTAAGTATCAATTTAATAAGTTGAAAGTTTAGTTAAATACGCATTTGGCGCAATCATAGTATTTAGAGAGCGGAACATAACCTATTTGTAGTTGCAAGAACAATAAGCAGGAGAACTTACTGGTTCGATGGCATTCCTCCGGTCTATTTGTTGTCCGGTTTGTTAAGTTTGAATTTGTTTGCATAAATTAGTAACTGCATTTCTAAAATTTTAAATATTCAACAACATTCCTTATTCTAAACCCTGAAGTAGTTATCCATTTCTGGATTCAAATCAAATCCGGTCATCGACTGTTGAATGATTTTATTAATGTGGTCACTAAATAACATTAAATTACAGATTACATTTTCGTAACGATGATGGCTGATTTATAAAGTTTAAGAATTAATAACAAATAAATAGTTTCGGACTATTTTAGGTCTAACATCAAAAGCGTGAGCCTCCTTGAGATTTTACAGTAACACCAACACAAAAGCAGCCATATGCTCACATATTTCTCTTACATCAAACCAGGGCATCATTCAGAGTTTCTAGAAGCTATCCAGTGCCACTTCAGTCTAAACTTCAAACTCCATGTAAATTGCAAAATTAATCAAGCCAAAGACACTTTGTACGCAATTCTTCATAAACAATGCAAACTAAATTTTACTAACAAATTCTTACTACAGAAGTTAGCTATTCGACCTATGCCTATACAGGGTGGGCCATCTAACTTTTTATTTTAAACTAACGGTTATTTTGAGTATGGTAAGGGTTATGTTAATTATGATTTGACAGAAAGTTAGTTTTATCCTTCCGCTGAACGAAAATGGTTGTGTATTCGCTTGAACAACGAAATATTGAAACATTACTTCGAAAATCATGGTAATGTTGCAAAACGTGTGCGAAAATTTCGTGCGGTTTTCGGAAGAAACGAAGCGCCGGGAGCTCTATATGTGCGTTATTTTGTGAATAAAGTTAAAGAAACAGGCTTGCTAATTAATAAACCAATACGAACCAAGCAGCCAACCAAGCGTACACCCGAAATTGTTGATGCTGTAGCCGAGAATATGCATGAGTCGCCGGGAACATCAACTCGTCGTCGTGCTCAAGAATTGAACATTACACGCACGACAATGCGACGAATTCTGCATAGAGACCTTGGTATGACACCGTATAAAGTTCAATTGGTTCAGGAATTTGAGCAAAGAGACCACCCATTGCATTTTCGATTCGCTGAGTGGGTTTGCGATCGACTTGAAGAAGATGCCGATATTGGCAAAAAAAAATCATCTTTTCGGATGAGGCGCATTTCCATCTTGGCGGCTATGTAAACAAGCAGAATTGTCGCATTTGGGGCGCACGTGATCGTTGAGAAACCGATGCATCCTCAACGAGTGACTGTTTGGTGCGGATTTTGGTTCGGTAGCATCATTGGGCCATTTTTCTTTGAAAATGAGCAAGGAGCCGCCGTTACTGTCAATGGTGAGCGCTACAGCGCCATGATAAACGATTTTTTGTTCCCGGCACTTGAAGGGGAGGTCATAGGCAACATTTGGTTTCAACAAGACGGCGCTCCGTGCCACACAGCACACTTTCCAATTGATCTTTTGCGCACTGTCTTCGAAGATCGAATTATCAGCCGAAATGCTGATGTGATTTGGCCGCCTCTGAGCTGTGATTTGACGCCGTTGGACTATTATCTTTGGAATGCCGTCAAAAATAAGTATTACGCCGATAAACCTGCGACGATTGACGCTCTCAAGAACAATATTCGCATTGCCATTGAAGACATAATGCTGCATACCATCGAAAATGTGCTCCAAAATTGGACCGACCGTATGGGGTACGTCAAGGCCAGCCGAGGCAGTCATATGAATGAAATAGTATTCCATAATTAATCGGAAGGATTGTTCTTTACAATGAAAAAATAAATTTGAAAAAATATTGAGAACTTTTTGTTTTATTGCATTGAAAAAAAAATTGTTTGGCCCACCCTATACATGTGCTCTCTGGAAAAATACCGCAGCTAGTCACATAAAGAAAATCCAAATAATTGAAAATAATATCCTCAGAATAGATGGTGTGTGTGAAATATGTCCAAAATAAGAAAAATAAACAAATATTAGTAAATCCACTGTTAAAAAAATTCTTATAAAAATTTTGAGTGAAAACTAGGAAATAAACTTAAAATAATTTAATTTAGATTCTTCATAATAGCCCGGAAAATTTTCATTTTTAAGTATGGGAGTACAAATAAAATCGGTCCGTTTTTTAAATTTTAAAATGAGTTTATTTTAAAATAAAATGAATGAACAGATTTATTAAAATATTGTCCATCGCTGTTTATGACTTTTTCCTACTTCTTAGGCAATTTTCGAATCCCATCTCGGAAAAACGTTTCGTCTTTTGAGGCAATCCAAGTTTGAAGCCAATTTTCAATTTCTTCGAAAGACGTGAACCGGTGACCTGCCAAACCGTGTTGCATCCGTTGGAACCGCCAATGGAATGGAATCACTATGTTGTAGTAGCTCGTAGTACACAACGCCTCTTTGGTCCCACCAGATACACAGCATAACCTTCGAACCATGAATGTTCGTCTTTGGTGTTGATGTTGAGGTCGACGGCAACGATTGGCCGGGCAAAGCGTAGTATTCTTTCCTCTTGGCGATATCGGATAGTGACTGGTGACGATAAGATCCACTTCTCGTCACCAGTCACTATCCGATGTAATAAACCTCTTCTTGTTTGCCTTTGAAGCAGTTGCTCGGAAGAAGGAAATCGAGTTTCCACGTCTCTTGGTTTCAATTCATAAGGGACCCAATTGCTTTACTTTTGAATCATTCCATCATAGATTTCAATCGTACGGAAACTGTTTCTTGGGTCACCCCCAATTGACCGGCAAGCTCCTCTTGTGTTTGAGTCGGATCTTCATCGAGCAATGCCTCTAATTCAACGTCTATCAATTTTTTGGCTGCCCCAAGCGAGGTTTATCTTTAACACTGAAATCATCTTGAAGCGCCGAAACCATACTCTACATGATTTATCGGTTGGACCATTGTCACCCTAAACTTCCACAAGCATTCGATGTGCTTCAGCTGCATTTTTTTAAAATTAAAACAAAAAATTAACACTTCCCGGAAATGCTGTTTAGTTATCACAAAATTCGACATATTCAACACCGTAAAAAACACGTTTTGTATGAAACTCAAAGCAATACAAACTGAATGTTTACGGCAGATGTCTAATATGTCTGAAACAACGGAAAACGGCTGTCACTACAAAAACTTTATTATAGACAGAGCCACCTTTCGAAAATGGCCCAAATTAATTTGGATTTCCAAAAGATAATATTTCAATATCTCTAAATGGGATACTTCTGAATAACTCCTGGTAAATTAAGTCAATTCGTTTGGTATGAGTTTAAATAAATTACTAAAATCGTGAAGTTTGTCGGAAAATGTTTATAAGGTAACACAATCAAATGAATCAAGTGCAATTTCGAAATTGAGAGTAGGCCTATCATTTTAAGTTCTGATAAATCAAGTCGATTTTATTGGTTTAGCTTAACAAGAATTATTCTTGTTAAAATATTGTAAATTCTGGGTATCATAAAGTTTGGCGGAAAACTCACCTATGTAAACATACTAGCCTTAGTTGAAACATCTAATGAGGAAACTGCCATTTCCAAACAGAGAGTTGGATATCTTATTTAGTTGTGGTAAATGAAGGCGATTTAATAAAATTAAATAAAATTTGTTTTGATTTATCCTGCATATCTTATGGTTTTTTTTGATTAAGATAAATAGTTTGTCGAAAAATTCCACTATATGCAAATAATAGCTTTCGGTTAACACACTCAAGTGAGCTAGAAGCCATTTCCATAAGGAGGGGATAGCTAACCTTTTTCGTTCTCGTAATTCTAACCGGTTTTATTGGTTTGAGTAGGTTAAGTTTAGATAAATTAGGGATATCGTAGAGTTTGTCGGATAATTCCACTATGTGCGAATGTAGCCTTGACACAACCAAATGAGCCAGGAGCCATTTCTATAAGGAAGGGATAGTTGACCGTTTTCGTTTTCGCAAATCAAATCGATTTTATTCGTTTGAGTAGTTTTAGTTTAGATAATTTCTGGATCTCGTAGAGTTTGTCGGAAAATTCCACTATGTGCGAATGTTAGCTTTAGGTTTATTTGGACTTTTGTTTACTTCTTCATGTTTTCATTTTTGGTTCTTTTTAAAAAAAAATTAAATTTCTTAAATATGCTTAGTTTAAATATAATTTTTGAATTCAATATAGTTTTAAATTAATTTATTGTACCCAATTAAATGACTTAGTGTGTTTTATTTTATATTCTACAGATTATTTCTTACTCTTTCTATTGCTACCGTTTCTGCAAAATAAATCGAATATGAACAAATATGGCGCCTATTTTTGTCTTTTTCTATTATAATATAGTTATTTCGGCCAAAATTTTGGTTTAACAGTGTAATTATTAATACATCTTCTATATTAAAAATTTCTTATTGGATTTGTATATGTACAAGGGATTTTTGATAGGACTTGACAACCGTTCAGAATAGCTATACGAGTATCATTACCCAAATTTATTTATGTCTACCAATTGCATGAATCCGCCAACATGGCTACCACATCTCAGTTTATTCAAAAACTGGTGGCTACATTTTAGGCAACCAGCACCAGTTTTACAAACATTTTACATTTCTTTTCGAATCAAACATAAAAAGATTTTAAGAACATAAACAGTAAATTAACAAGAGTTTGATTTGACTCATAAAGCTCACTTTGCTATTATAGCTCTATAAACAATATTTATACATATTTGCATCTTATTGTAATCTAATAAATTAAATTTAATTGCGAAGTTGCTGCGAAAAGCAATGGTGTGGATAAAACATTGTGATTTAAAGTAAAAAAAGTCTGCAAACATAAATAAATACAAAACAAGTTGCTTTGTGCCATTGTTTGTTCTTATGATTATTACATCTTATATAATTTTTAATAAAATTCAATGACCTTTTCTGAAAGAATAGGTATAATATTTGTTTGTTTCTTCACAACGAAAAAAATCTATATTTTCAGATTTCTTCTGTTTTGGTGGTTCCTCATCATCGTGATCATCATCATCATCATTATAATTAAGACGTAATGTGTTCATTGAATGACATACAAGTTTTTTGACTTTTTTCCTTGATGATGCTGCTATAAGAAATGAATGAATCGAAATTTATTCTTTCGATATCACGTTGGGTTTTAGAAGAGGATTCATTTTTATTTTATTGCTTATTTTGGTGTTATGCGTTTTGTATTTTTATTTCTTGGAGTGTGTGATTTTTTTACACATATGGCGCCCAGATTGATGATAGTTACTTGAGGTAGATTAACGTTTATTGTTTAATTTCCTATTACCCGCCCATTGTGAGTATAATTTTGACAGATTGTAAGAATATTAAATCTTATAAATTAGTGTGTGGTTTATTATATTACAGAGCCGATCGATTTGAATAGTTTCTGATGATTCATACTACAACTATTTTTCTGGCACGTATACGTATAAAGATTTTCTTAATGCTGTAAACAAATCACTTTAATGGCTACGTACAATGAAAATTCTTATGGGAATTAATAATAATGCTAAGCTAAATTTACATACGTACATAACTGAGGTTATTACCTCATCGCAAAGTTATTAACTTAGCAGCTTAGATTTTTTTGCTATTTTTTCCACGAAATTTGATGTGAACTACAAATGCAGGAGAACAATGTCAAGTTTTGTTCAAGTTTAAAGCCCTCAAAATTTGATATAGTAGTTAATTGGTAAAATGTTCTTAATATTTAATAATTTATTTTGGAGTTATTTCTTTACATTTGGAAGGATTTTTTTTAAATGTATTTTTTACTCAAACATAAATTTTCTGAACCATGCACTCCCTTTTGAGCATAGAAGCTCATTTATAAGGACGTGGGACGTTCAAAGAAACCAAATACACTTGCTAGAAAAAGTCTGCGTTCACCTGCTATCTATCAGCTTATATCATTAAAAAATCAAAAACCAACAAATATTTTCAAAATTTTGTTTCGTCTATTTATTACGTATTTCTTAATTACTCAACACAAAGAAATTCATTTATTTCCCTTTTACAGTTTTCTAGATAACAGCAGTTTTTATAGAAAATATACAAAAGCGAGACAGAAAAAATCTGAGTTCACTTGTTGAATTGTGGGATTCCCCGAAATACAATTGGCTCTAATGCATTCTTATACGCTATTTCGCATTTATCATTCAGATTTTGTAATTCTGTCAGGTGGTCAAATAGTTTTTATTAAATTTTTTTTTCTTGCCATGGAAAACGAAAGAAAAGAAATTAGTGTGAGTAAAAGAAAAACATAGCAAAATTATGGAAAGATGGGAACAGCTACAAGAAACAGCGAAACCAAGTATGCAATTTTTCCAGTGTGTGGAAAAACAGCTCCAATTCCACACTAAATTCCGTACTACAAATTATCAAAGACACAAAAAACTCGATTTTGAGTACAAATAATTTTCTTTCTCTTTCTGATTTGCAATTTTGTTTTGATGTTTTATTAGATTTGTTTTGTATCTTCAGTTTCGTGAGACATGTCGACGAATGAACATGTACGTAGTTATGGTTTTTTTATTGTTTTTTGTTTTATTTTCAAAAATGTGTAATTAAACATAAAATAAATAAAATTTTACTTTAATACTTAAAATTAAAGTAAAATTTTATTAGTTTTAAGTGTAATTATGATTGTATTTCGCCATCACCGCGATCAACAACATTGGACTAAATAGGTAATAAAATTGAATTTCGATCATCATGTACAAATTTACGATGTCGATTTATTTTTTTTAAGATGGATGCCGAGAGGCGGGATTTATTAAATTTAAATTAAAAATTATAATGTGTAATTTGATATTAAAAATTAAATATAAATACATTTTACAATACAAAAAAATGCACAAACAATTTCTTTAATTTACGTAAAAGTACTATGGAAATCTGCTCTAGTAGCATGCAGAAAAGTGTGTGCAATTAGTATGGAAAAATATATGGAAAACACACTAGTTTCCGATGAAATTGCATCTTCTTTCCAATTTGATTTTTTTCTCTTTTTCACACCCGCACTGGAATTTTTGTGACATTTTTCTTTGGCAAGTAGTATGGATTTCCGTGTATTACAATATGTTTCTTTCCATAGAGAGTGTGGTTTTTGACCGCGAATATAAACGGAATTCCGTCGGCATTGCATATTGGGAAATAGTTGGAAGACAATATTTGTCAGTAGAAACGGTTATTAATAATTTTAAATTGACACGAGAATTCACCTTCAAGCCTCGTTCATCAAAATTGGCTGGCAGGGATAGACGACATATCGTGTCATTAGTAAGAAAAAATACACGACAGACTACATCTCAATTAGCAAATAAAATAAAAGAAAAATTTAACAAAATTATTTGTCCTGATACTGCAAGAAAAATCCTCAAAAAAGCTGGATACCATGGAAGCGTAGGAAGAAATCAAGCCAACCGGCAAAAGCGCATTGCCTTTGCCAAGCAGCACATAGATAAGCCAATAGAGTTTTGGAAGAATGTTCTTTTTTCTGACGAAAGCAAATTCTGCATTTGGCATAAATGGACGCAAGATGGTATCGCGAAAGACAGGAAGAGCACTCCAAAAACAAAACTTGGTGCCCACTATAAAACATGGTGTTGGTGGAATAATGATGTGGGGTGTAAGGCGAGTAATGGCGTTGGAAATATGAAGTTTATTGAATCGACGATGAATAAATATGATTATCTCGACATTTTAAAAAATAATTTGAAGGAAAGTGCTATAAAACGGGTTGGGTACCGTAACACATAATACCGTTTACAAAATCCCATAATACATAATACCGTATTCTATCATGATAAATCGGCTTAGGTTAGATTAAAAATCACGCGATTTTTAACCTAATCTAAGCCGATTTATTATGATAGAATACTGGATTTAAAAAGTAAGTAAAGCGTCATTCTTCTGAAGCGTCTCTTCGAACATCTGGCAAAGATAACCAACATTGCAGTGGAAAAAATACCTAGGAAGTAAAAATATGTAAAACAAAGCAAAAACATAAAAGAATATACAGCACTTTTAGTCCGACATACAATAAACTCGATTTTTTTAAAAGAATCGCGAATAATATAATTTTAAATTAAGTATTAACTGTTATTTTATAACAGTTAATTAAAAAAATTAATAAGATGAATTCAAATATCTTAAACTAAACAATATTTTTTTATTTGATGAATCCCATAATCCCGTAACAAATTCATACTACGGGATTTTGAAATACGGGATTTTGAAATACAGTATTTTGAAATACGGGATTTTGAAATACGGTCTTTATGTGATCTACGGGATTTTGTCCATTCGGCATTTTGTAATACGGGCATAAGTACTGATCCCTATAAAACTTGACTTAGGTACAAATTTTTGCTTTCAACATGACAATGATCCGAAGCATATAGCCGAGGTTGTTAGGCTCTGGATACTTTATTATGCTCCAAAACAGGTAAAAACATCCCACAATCTTCAGACCTAAACAGTATCGAGCACTTATGGGATTCGCTTATAGAGAGGAGAATTCGTGAACACCGAATAACAAACAAAGAAATGCTGAATACTGTTTTAAAAGATTAGTGGGAGAAGACAGGTGCAAAGGAGACAGCGAAGCTCGTCAATTCGATGCCAGAAAGGCTCCGAGAAGTCAGAAAGAATCGAGGTTACCCCACGAAATACTAATTATTTTTGTAGATTCTTTATTGTCTTTGTTTTATAATTTTGTGTATTTTCTGAAAAATTTACGGTTTTATCAAAAACCTTAGAAGCGAAATAAATTAATTTCTATGTATTGAGTAATTAAGAAATACGTAATAAATAAATGAAATAAAATTTTGAAAATATTTGTTGGTTTTTGATTTTTTAATGGTATAAGCTGATAGATAGCAGGTGAACGCAGACTTTTTCTAGCAAGTGTATATATTGCCATTATAATTTTTCGCATAATTTTTGCTTAAAACTTTCCGTGTGTTCGTGAGATTATCATTTGCCGACAACTTAACACTTTTTATTTGTTTTTTTCGGTAGCTCCATACTCTCAACCACTGATTCACATTTTAACATTTGAGTTTAACCAACTACGTAAGATATACATAAACTTGATAGTCAATAAAGAAAGTCAAATGCAATTTCTCAAAGACAAAGAAGCTCGTAGTAAGTAAATTTCAGTTCGTTAAAACAGTGTTTTCAAATTTTAATTATAAATTAATAATATTAATTAATAAAATATAAACTGTGAATTTGAATATTCAGAAGGATTGATCATGCTGAAACCAACTTTTAACTGTAGTGTAGAATTAAATACAAAACATTGTACTGGGCTTGGCCATCAGAAAAATTATTCTATTGAATTAAATTATTCACAAATAGTCTATTGATCAATAACTCGTAAAGGGGCCTGAGATAATTCAATGTTATATCGCATCAAGTAGCTCTAATTTATCATCGAATCTATTCATATCTGGTGTTTATGAACCATGGGATAATCGTATAAGCACGTATTGGAAATCAAATTGTTAAAATATTTCTTATAAGAATTTTGAGTGAAAAATTAAATTTCATGAAATTTAAAATAGAAAATACAAAAATAAATTATTAACTAAATAATCGTTCTAACACCATTTATTTACATGATTTACATTACATCGGATCGATAGTATGATGTTTTTTTTTAAAGTAAAACTTATCGGATGTACGAGTAACTAAATACATTTTTTCTCATTTTACGTATACAACTATTGAAGCTTGATGTTAGAATTGAGTCCGCGAAGTTTCTAACAAAAAATAACACGTACGAGTATATGTATACGGATCCAATTGGAAAACATAGCGGGAACATAATTCTTATTGGATTCGAATAGTTCCCAATATTAAATAAATTCATAAGTTACATAATAAAATATAAAAAGGATAAAAATACAAGAAATATTTAAATAACCTAAAAAAACTTAACAAATAAATAAAATTGAAGCTTTAACAACAACAAATATCAAATATGTTAATTGAAAATTTTTACTCAAAATATTGAGTATTTCATCAATCTCGGCCAATAAGAAGCCACTTCCAGAGATTAGGGCAAGATACCACTATATAGGTCGAATTAACCTAACTCTAAAGAACATTTTCCGGAATAAAATTTTTCCTAGCGGAGAAAATAGATCCTCGTTAATAGCAATTTTCCACCGTAAATCTTGAGTATTTTATTAATCTGGGCCAATATTGTGAGAATTGAACATTCAGACCGATTCGATTAAGATAAAAACATGACATCCTTTTTGTCTCTCTCTAACATTGCCTAGTTGCCTAACTCAACTTTAGGCAACGACCGGGTGACATAGACAAAAAAATTAGTCTTCTTAGTCTGCAGTTATTAGTCGCGACATCTTCACCATCTTCACTATTCAAACAAACTTAAAAATTTGAGTTCCTTATAAAATTCACATATAAAAGACTCTAATAATTCGGCTTATTTGAATTCGACCATTTGTTATGACAAAGAAAAATATTAAAAAAGAAAACAAAAGAAAAAACCTAGCTACCTTTATTTTCGCTTCGGTGATGTGTCACAAAACAGTAATGACATGTAAGAAACTTTAGTACCTTTTGATTGTATTGTCACAGCGTTAATCACTGCACCATTAGGCTGGTGATTTTAACGTATCCAACGAAGATTTTGAAAGATCGAAGATTTTACATTATATATCAGAGAAAGAGATACGTCTGGTCGTTCAACAACTCGTATCGAGTGTGGGTCGTTTCAATCAATCAATAAGCGAAATATATGAAATTTATTTAACAAACTTAAAGCATTTTTCGAATTTCAAACCAAAATACAATTGGTTTCATATTTTAAACTGTTAAGCTTCTTGGAGCTATTAGTGTTGCTCTTTTTTATTTAGTTCGGATTTAACTTACAGTTGAGAGGGGATGATATAAAAATACCATTTTAACAAAATATAGCTAAATTATCCTTTACCTGTTCCTTATTCTAAAACTTAGTTGACTGTAGCCTTACCTAAAATAAAAGAAAATATAAAATTATTAAATATACAGTTATTTTAGGTGGATGTTTATTTATTTAATTTGATTATTAAAAGCAAACGACTCTTGATAGAAACATTTTGGACTTTACACCCAGACACTTACCTCGAAGTAAATGTGCTGCCAAAAACATATCCCGCACATGATCGTACGTCGCATAATTATTCCCATGAGTACAATCGTTTGTACTCCCTTTTTCATAACGTCCGGTTAACTTTTGCTGATGATCAAGAACTTCACATAATTTACAAGATTTCATTATTGAGTATTGGCTTTGTGCTGCTACTGCTGTATTTATTAATAACCTAACCACTATTTTGTTATCACTTTTATATGATCGTAATAATTAGTAATTAGTGCACAAACATTGAACAGTCATTATCATTTATTTAAGAACAGGATATCGTTTTTACTTCATTATATACAATCAGATTTCACTCTACTATTCTCACATATAATAAAAACTGCAACCTTAAGATGAATTTTTTACATTGAAGGTCATCTGCTATAAAATAAATGAAAAAAAAATAAAAAAAAAACATAAGAAGAGATTAAAATGTGCTTCCGGTTTTTATTGTTGATTTTCTTTTCTACAGCGCAGATTAAACAGAATAGCAACAAAAAAATTATTGGGTTTCTTACGATGAGAAGAAAATCTTATGTTCGATCATAAAAAAAAATAAGAGAATGTTAAAGTCGAAGAAGATGCTTTCTTTTGATCTCTACTATTTCATTCCAATCCCTATTATACGAGCACTCTCCCGATTGTTATAATGTACAAGTTATAATTGTTGTAAATCTTTCAAATTCGTTATTTTTTGTGTAATCTTACAAAGCTATTTAAGGAACGTTAATTGAAATATGTCGTGACGGTTACTTGTGGTATTATGTGATGGCATGGGTGTTTATAGAATTACCGAAAAGCTAAGTTTATCGTCGTGTCGTAAATTCGTAATCCAAAGTAACAAAAAAAAATGTTTGACCATAAAAAATGGATTTCCATTTTCCACCGTATACTACCCACCACCATAGTACACCAACTTATCTCAAACTTAAATATAAGGGTAGGCATGATTATGTTATACATAAGATTTACAAATTGAGATAATACGCATGCCGCACATCGTCCTGTGAATATGTATATGATTATGCGGCGATATGATGATACAATTTTGCGTGCTTGCTTGTTTTCGAACACACCACAAAGTACATAAATATGGATATTGCTCGATAATATATTCAAATGAGTATATGATGATGATACTGCTGGAGAGATAAATAAATTATCCAACATTTTTATATTCAGTTTATATAGCGACCAATTTCATAATTGAAAATCAACTAACTAATAATAACTAATAATATAAAACGTTTCCACACACACACACACACACACTGATTAAAATTCAATGAAATGCCAATTTAGCGGATTTAATTAAAAAAATTAAATTTGATAGTTCATTTGATTATGTGAGCTATTTTGATTCACTTGTGAATAACCGTAATCAGAAATGAAAAATTAAAGCGTGTGTTGGCACATAATGCCAATGATAATCGATTAAAATGTTAATATGGAATAAAAGGTTGATATGGAAACCATTGAACACACATAAAAAGCCACTATTAGAAACCTATCTTATAGGTTCCACTAGATTGCATTTTCAAACTCAATAATCATTATAGGCTATTCTAGAAATGAATGTACGATATTATGAAAAGTAGCAAACATTTCTAGATTCAGAAAAACATTTCAAAATCAATCCGCGACCATTTTTTCATGATACATTACGGTAGAACTAGGTGTCATTAGCCATATAGATATCGTCGTCAGGACAAAAATGGAGATGCATAGGAGACACACACTGAGGAAAGGGCCAATATGATATAACAAGAATGCCGTTAAAATGGAATCGGCAAGAGAAGAGGAAAGCGAAAAGACCAAAAATGATCTGGAGGAGAACAGTGCTAGATAAAGCGAGACCACTTGATAAATCATGGAGGGAACTAAAATCAATAGCCTCTAATAGAGTGACATGGTTCTGTCTAGGGACGCCCTATGCTTATAAAACGGAAATAAACGAAAAAAAAATATATACGATGGATTGATAAATGTTTAGAAAACGTCATCTGTGGGTCACTATGAGTGATAACTTCGTTTGTTTGTTGTGAAGACTGTTCTTTTAAAGGAAAGCTGTCAAATTTGTGACATTTGGTTGAATAGTTTCTTAGTTAGATTTATTTTTGAGTCACTTTTTTTTTTAAATAAGGAAAACAACTAATGTCGGCAGTGATTAAATTGTTTCATTTAAAAGGTATGTTACGACACCTTGAGGGGTCATAACATTATTTCCTTTACTTTGTTCTTTTTGAATTTTTAATTAATTGAATAATTGATGCCTTTTATTGACGGCATTACCGTTATATGGTATTACTACTAAAATCGGTTGTTTCTACGGAAATTAGTCTTTATATTTTGTTTGTTTTTTTGTTCACATCCAGTGTTCATGTAAACGTCGAATGAATTGTAGAGTGAGACCAATGTGTACAGCTTGTGCGTTTGTTTTTGTTGTTGGTGTGTGCGATTGATGCGCGGTGAGAAGGAGTGGGCGAGTGACACTCATGAAAACAAAACAAAAAAACACCAACGAGCAAAAAATATTCTTCGAGAACTTTTGGGTACAAGAATTTGGTTAGTTAGCGTCTAGTTTTTGAGTGTGATAAAGTTTAGTTCTTATATAAGAAGAGTTTAGCTTGGAATTTAAAATTTTATTATAATATGGGGTTAAGCAAAAAAAAATTGTATTTTTATTAAATTAGTGAAAAATAAAATCAATTAAAATATAACAAAGCTTTTTAATTGGTGGTGAATCAGAAAAGCGTAAAGTATCCGCGTGACTATTTGTGATTTTGTGAAGTATTTTTTTGTATATAAAAAAAATCTTCCATTGAGTTATAGATTTATTAATTTTTATGTAATTAATTAAAATAGTATTTAATAAAGTTTCGAAAGCAAATTTGAATAAATTTAAAATAAGTAGTAAAACACATTTTTGTGTATAAAAATACCGGCGGTAAGGCCACAGGGGTCTGGGTGTGGCATGATGGCTTTAAAATCGCAACAGTTAATCGAGTAATCGGTGAGAGGTACCGCAACGATCAGATGGCAAACCGGGTATTTTTTAAATTTAATTACGGCGGGAAGACGCCCAACATTATTTACGGTTACGGGTGGTCAACAACGTTTCCAGCCGCATTTTTAACGGCGGGAAGACGCCTAACCATTACAGCAGCCTATCGAGGCCAAATCTATTAACGGCAACCCATTTCGGCAATCCAGACGCCGCAGTCCTCAAGGTCGACCTCAATGAAGTCAAAAAGTATCGATTTTATTTTTATTTTTTTTTCTTGAATCTAAATTTTAAATTTTTCAATTTCAATTTTTATTTTTTATTTTCAATTGGTTTCGCTACATCATTATTCACGTTCAGCGTCCATTTTGCTCAAAATATTTTTTTTTGTTTTATTCCGCTACATAATTATTCAGGTCAGCGACCATTTTGTTCGTATTTTCCCATTTTGTTCGTATTTTCTACTTTCGCTTCGGAGTTTTCACGTTCGACCCTTTAAGTTTGATTTTTTGGTTTTTTCCCTCCTTCCGCCTCTGATCGTTTGGTGAAAATTTATTTAAATAAAAAACAGCACGGCGTTTCCTGGCATTCGGTTTTATTTTCTCCCCTCCTCGGCCTCAATTTATTTCTCTGTTATGGTCCTGGTCATGTTATCTATTTTTGATTTTTTTTTTGTTTTTTATTGTGACAAAATGAATTACTAAATTTCTTTCGGTTTGGTATGATGGGAGGGGGGTCCTATTTCGTGTCGGTTTCATAGTTGTAGACTGGGCTTGCCTTTCATCCCCTTGGTAGGACATCCACAGAGTCGGAGTGGTATAGTGGTGGATGGACAACACAGTGGCAGTGGTGCAGCGAGTCCAGCATATGTGTTGTCCATTCAGGGATGACCGTGAAATCTACACGCTCTCCCCGTGGCACTCTGGCAGTCGCAAGCTGTCGGATTATGTAATGTGGGAGATTACCTAGAGGTCTCTCACTCTAATGCTGCTTCGTTGTAGCTGGGCATCGGCCTCTAGGTGTCGGTGGGTCAATCGGGGGGGGGGGGTGGTGGGGTCTGTTTCGGCCGATTTAATTCTGGTGTAAATTTAATTTAATTTCAGTTTTTTTAGTTTACTATTATTTTTGTTCTGTTCAACGGTGTAGTCCCGAAATATGTAAACCTTAACTTCCCCACGACCCAAAACCCTGAGATCTAGTCGGTCAAAATCACCAGTGAAAGAGGCTTCTGCTTATTTAGATGAATCTGCGTGTTGGCTTTGTGCCATCCCCTTAAAGGTATAAAACTAAACAGTGTTAGATGAACATACACCTTCAAATGCAACCGTTTATAATTGGGCAAATAAATTTAAACGTGGCCGAACAAGCACAAATGATGCTGAACGCTCAGGAAATCCAAACAGGTCAGCGAGGTTGCTGATATTGTAAACATCTCACATGAACGTGTACACAACATCATACACGAAGATTTGCATATGAAAAAGCAGTCAGCAAGATTGGTGCCGCGTTTGGAGATGTTTCAGCATAATCCAAATGAATTTTTGCGTCGATTCATGCCGGTTGATGAAACATGAATCCCTCAATAGACGACAATATCAAAACAATGGATAGAAGCTGGTTCAAGTGTTCCAAAGAAGCAAAAATTGTTGCATCAGCTGATAAGGTTATGGCCACTGTCTTTTGGGATGTACAAGGATAATATTCATCAACTATCTTGAGAAGAGTAAAACGATCACAGGTAAATATTATGAATCATTATTAAACACTTTGAATAAAAAAATTAAGGAAAACCGGTCACATTTGAAAAAGAAGAAAATGCTCTTTCATCATGACAATGCACGAATCACATTCATCATGGAAAGCAAGCAAAACTTGGATGAATTGAGCCTCGAATTGCTTTCCTGTCTACCACATTCACCTGACCTAGCTAACGCCTTCTGACTTTTTCCTATTTACAAACATAAATAAATTTGGGTCAAATGAAGAGATAATACAAACGAATGCTTATTTTGAGAATAAAAAATAAAATTCGGGAAGGTTTAATAAAATTGGAAAAACGTTGGAATAATATCGGGCGAAAGTGAGACTATGTTGAAAAATAAAGTGAATTTTAATTAAAAAAAATATGTTTACTGTTTCAATATAAGACTTATCAATCCACCCTCGTGGATGCCTATGACTGGCAACCCGAGTAGGAACTAACCACAAATTTTACTAATTAAAAAATATCAATTAAATTATTAGTAAAATTGTAGCAGACCTTTGATTGTAATCCCTGGGTGATTCTACTGTTCAGTGCGAGTTTATTCATTTTTCCGCAGAAACATTTGCAGCACGCGACACCTAAATAGCCAATCAAAATAGGCCATTTTATAAACAAATTTCCCATTCGAAAAAATCTACAGTATACCACTGAAAAATTTCAAGTAAACCAATTGTTTCACTTACTCTATCTTTGATAGATTAACTGAGTGGTGTGATCGAAACCCAACCTATTAAGAAATGCAGATTCGTGTCATTTCATCGTAAAAGGAATTCGTTAATTATTTCTTACAAAGTCAACAGCGAAGTATTGCAAAGAGTCAACGAGATTATAGATATAAGGTGTTACATTTGTCGAAAACGCCAGTTGTATTGTGAAGACGAATGCCATGTTTGGATTTGTTAAACGATGGGCAGGTGAATTTAAAGATTTTCAAACGTTCTAGATTTCTTTACAAATAAATACTCCTCGCACCACAACGAACAAATGAGTAATACTCCATTATGGCAACACAAAAAATGGAGGGGGAATATGTTGTGGCAACACCCGACTAACTTTTACGAGAAATGTACATAGAGCTAGTATCGGATTTTTCATAAAAACCGCCCTGTATATAATACAAAATCAATATTCTCTCCAGAAAACCAACAAGGTCAACAACCCTTTGAAAATTTAATCTACTCTGCAAAAATTGTAAAAGCTCCTACGGAAACTGCCATTTCCGATACACAGATGTCCACCACATTTCGCATGGATCACCCAATTTTTGGAAAAACCTTTAATATGCAGTTTGATTCCGAATAGTCAAGCCTGGACTCTAGAGATGCCGAATTTTGGTGAAATAAAGTTTTTTTTTTGATCAAAACTCGCTATTTGCGGTTGAATTAAAATCTGGAAAAATCTGGATTAAAGCAGGAGCTACGAATTTTAAGGGCGATACTCGACTGTGTTCAGCTGTGTACAGGGTTTAATCAAAATTAAAATTCATTACTCTGTAAATTTAGAATTTCGAGGCTCAATTAACCTCAAAAGTTTTGACGAAAACGTAAGTATAATGCAGGCAAGTAAAGCCAAGAATTCGTAGAAGCTATTTGATAAACATAGATGAGACATGTTTAGTGGGACTATTTCTGTATCTAAAATATATGAAATATCGTTAAATAATCGAATATTATGCACAACTTAAGAAACGAGTTAAAATATTACGGAAACCACACTTTTCCACCGCCATCAATACAACATACTGCCATAATGAAATCATTCTGCTAATTCCGCGATTCATTAGAAAATAGGTGAAGACTGCCACCATCTTAGTTAAGGCATATTATAAATATCTAACTGGTTTGACATATCAACTTCTGAATAGTCCACTCGACATTTTAGTGTGATGATTCATCAATATTTACATTCTTGTAAAAGAAAACCTTAATAGGTCATTTTTACAAACGAGTTATTCAAAATCTTCATAAGATCTATCGAAATCACGATATTGTAAATTGATAAGTCTACTCAAGGCAAGTATTATTTTAGACTTTCGAATAAGTCAAAAGTTACTGACTGGTAATTTATTAATTTGTAGTCAAATATTTCAGATTCATAACTTAGATAGCTGTTAAAGACCTGTATCTAATCTACCGACGTGATTGTCGATAACAAACAGAACTGAAAAGCAGTTAGCAAAACTGAGGTAATAAGATGCCCTGAATCATCGCAAAGGTTTTTATGGTGGAAATTTGGGTTAACACATAATACGCGTCCAACTGTAGGCTACGCCTAAACTGTTGCTAATGGGAACACCCAACGAAGATTTTAACTTGCTTTCCCCAATCTGTAAATAATAAGAGAGGATTAAGATTGGTCGCTCTCTAATGGAAATAATTTGCATTTTAATTTAAAATATTTACCGGAAATAATTAATCATCTGGAATTATGGACCAAATAAAATCGAAAAAAATCCAATTTAAGTTTTACAACCAATTTCATATTTTACATTGGTCCATTGACGCGTTTATGTTCCATGCCACCCTATTATTATGTTAGATTTACAAACTGTTCAATGGATTAATGATTTTGTTTTTTAATAACTTCCGTAACTAAACTCAACACCAATTTATTCTTCGTATACAATAATTTTCAATCCGTCAAATCCAATTTATCTAGCCCATCAATCAATCATATTATCAAGTATATAGTCCACATATTCACCTATCTCCATAATATTTCGGTATTTTGCTGTTGACAAATT
This sequence comes from Nephrotoma guestfalica, assembly GCA_963691935.1. Taxonomy (NCBI): domain Eukaryota; kingdom Metazoa; phylum Arthropoda; class Insecta; order Diptera; family Tipulidae; genus Nephrotoma; species Nephrotoma guestfalica. The sequence continues at coordinate 105,651,897 of OY829914.1, forward strand.
ATTTTTTATATCGTTTTATATGTATATTTGTAACTCTATATGAGCGCAGATTTCACATCGTAATGTCACTCCTTCCTCACTCTTTCGTTATGTATCAAACAATAAAATCAATGCTGCTGAGTACATCAGACCAAAAATAAAATCATTAATCTCGTAAATACGAGAGTACGCGTCGAGTACAAAATTTAAATGAACATTTGAACATTTTATGTTTTATGCTGCGTCACCAAACATGTTCATTACTACTAATAATACACAATAATAATAATTTCATGTGCCATAGAAATGATTATATCCTGAAGATAAATATATTTTTCAACAACAGTATAAAAAATCGTCTTCCCTGATTATGCTTTAAAAAATGGCATAAAAGCGTAACACAAAACAACGCAATTAGTTAGCGCGCAGATTATTCATCAATATTCATCTCATTAAAATTCATTGATTTTTGCTGCGATGAGATATGCAAAAAACAACGTAACTGTAATATGTCTCAATCAAAAAAATACATTGCTAGGCCTGAATAAGAAAGTACACGTCGCAAAATGATTTCGATTTCGTAACTATTGCATGTATTGGAAATTACAAAATAAATCGATTTCACATAACAAAAAAATCCTTGTATCTATTTTAATCCTTCTTGCATAATACAGTGATATACAATATGCTGCTATGCATGCATGTATGTATACCTATGTAACTGGAAATCTAGGACACCAAAAGCGAATCGTTTTTGGTTCGGAATTTTGCTGTCAACTGACATACATACAAAATACATTTTTAATTTACCCTACGTACAAAGCTGTGCAGTGTGAAATAGAGCAGCGTTATGCAACCAATTATATCAAAAATTCATAAGCAATATTGCGAATAAATTTATATATCTTGTCATGTACATCTGTTTGTATATACATACATGTATATTTACCACCGCATTCTTGTAAACAAAAAAGAGCGCGCAATTCGCGATATAAGTAAGTTTGTTTATTTTTCTTTAAAAAAATTAACCGTCAAGGTCAAGAAAATTTGTTGGCAATAAGGTGAATATTTTTTTTGCTGTTTGTTCATTGAAAATGTAAATTATTTGAATTTTGTTAGAAAAATATACACGGTCATAACTTAAACAAAATTTGCTGCAGTATGTGTGGTATGCGCTGGAAAATTTATTATTTTAAAATCGATTATATTTTGTACGAAATATGAATAACCCGGCCATTAGTCGTAATGCAATCGTAATATTTTATTGGAGATTATAATCGAAATTTAGAAAATCCTCGCCAACGACGGTGTGTCCAAACGATTAACGCTTTCCACGTTAATCCTAAATTAATCTTACAAAGACAAAAATAAACGAACATTTGTTGAAATTGGTAAAAGTTGGCAGGGAGTAGATAACGTATGAGAGACCTGGATTAGGATAATATACCGACATTAGTGATATTAACATCTCGAGATATTCAAATTTCTTAAGAAAATCTAAAATTCATATAGGGTAGTAATAAAACTTGTATGCAAGTACAAAACTTGAACCCTTGTAATTGTTTGTGCTTGTACGAGTACCTTGCGAATCCATAATGGATCGCAAACGGAATACTCGACGTTCTATTTGTTTTCAATAACCTTTCCACACGGTGCGAAAACAGGATGCCTTTTTCTGCGACCCTTACCTCTAAAGTGGGAGTATTTTGCAGCACTCACTAACGCAAGCGAAAAAACAAAAAAAAAATTAGGGCCAGATTTTTTTTTGTTTTTAGCGATTAGTTTGGTAGAAAATAAATGTGAAGATTTTACATTTTGTTTCAATACCTACGGGTAAAACTCCTAATATCAGGCACTCTTAGGAAGAGGCACAACACCTATGTTATAGCGATAGGATTAACTATGTTGATGAATAAAATGTATTTTTCCCAAAAAGAGTGAATTTTCTTTGTTAACCGGGAACTTTTCAGGCGATGGAATTGTTATATAAACAATTTTCAGGAAAATTAGTAATTTGTTGTATCCACATGGTGTCTAAAGGGCTTTTGGAATTATAGACAATTTATGGATGAAGCAAGTGCGGTATGTTTTCCGACACGACATTCTTCAAGATCTTCCCAATGATATGCTGCACATAATATTTTTGTATTTAATACTCTGAAGGTGGAAGGGAAACCTTCAGAGAAAGTTGGGCTACACAAGCAGAGTTAAAATCAATTTTTTATTAAAAACTAAAAAAACATCTTACAAAGGTAAAGAAAATAAAAATGCTAATTTCAAAAGGAAAAAGTTAAATAATTAAAATATTAAAAGTTAAAATTGAAAATAGAAATTCGTTAGTCAAATGTTTGAAGTAGCATAGAAAAGTTTGTTCAAAGCATACTTGCTGTCGTCAAGGACGAGAAGAAACGAGTTTTGTAAGATTAGTAGACTTAGATCTCCCTTTAGGAAACCCATACAGCAAGGAAGTAAACAACAGTATGCAATGCAAATATAAGATTTCAAACACTCCTTTCTTCAATCGTCTCCTTTTGGTCCCGTCCCCTTTTCATATAAATTTTCAAATGCACGAAATGAAGTTCATGTTTTTCATCCAAAAAACTTAACGGACGAAAAAAATCGTATGTACTTCCAGCTTAAGCTTTTTAAAAGACTGCAAACTAAATCTTAAACACAGAAATATCAGTGTAGAAAATCTAAATACAGAAAAAAATTCAGAAAGTGAAGATGATGTCGTTCAACCACATAAACGTTCTGGTTTAAGGCTGTATGATACTGAGAAAACAATCTCGATATATCGATATTTAAATGCCCCTAAATCTCTGAAACGGGTTTGTTTCTTTAATAAATTTGAGTACCATAATTTCGTATAATTTGCTTACTTTAAAACTTTACTTTAATTTTCTCGCTGTTTAGAGGTAAAATATTGAAAATTGATTTGTGCGTTTCAAAAAAACGATAAACTTTAAAACCTAACTAAACATTTTGTTTGGATAATCATCTAGTAATCGCTGAATTATACAACTAAGTTCATCCTAAAGAAAGAATTAGGCCAATTGGTAATATTTTATGGTCAAAAACTGAATTTTACTAAACATCGTTTTTGACTATTTGAGTGCCATACAGCGTTAATGGTATCGAGCAGTGATGATGAAGATAATTATTAAATAATGATTAGATTAATTGAAGTGAAATTAATGATTTTTCTTGTGAAAAATAAAGATCCTTATATGAAATTTAAAAAAAAATCTTTAGTAGATTTTAGAACCTATACGACTAGCTTCTAGTCCCTCTTATAGAAGGGTTACCCTACCAGGTTACGAGTCGGACATCATTATACTAATTTGCTTCCTGTTTCAAAACCAAAATTTAATATTTGCTTTAAATTATTATCGGCGTATGAATACCAATTTTTTTGACATTTGTACAAACTCGTATGATGCACCTGTACACGTGAGTGTAAGCAGTATCCGATTATTTGCATATAAATTAAAATAAAAATATTTAGAAACTTGCAAATATAATTGCAGTGCTGCGCAAAATATATTTACACTCAGTTTATATAACGTTTGATTATATAAACAAATAAAAACGTTACATTTAATTATTATACAGGGTGTCACAATTAAAACGAAATACAATAAATAAAATGTTGTGATTTGTTTCTGAAATGAAGATTTTTGGAAATTGAGGATATAGGCGCAGATTTGACAACTTCATTACAATGGAAATTGAGATGAAGTTATTTAGAATCATTTCGAAAATATTTATCCTGTTTCAATGTTTTGGTGAGACATTGTATATATAGAATGTCTCACCAAAACATTGTAACAGGATAACATATAATATGGATAAAATAGGATAAAATCCAAATTCAGAGTACTTTGAAGAATATTAGCTACGTATTCATAATCAATATTCTACGAGTATATTCAACAAAACAATATTGAATGTTCCATTGACCAATATATGTTTAGGGATTAGTGCGCCTACCGTGGGTCGAAACTAGTCCACTAATTCCAAACAACTAGTTGAGGAGTTAAAGGTTATTTTAATTCTTTGAATCGTGGAGGACATATATCCAGTTTGTGGTTCTCTTGACAGCATACGCAAATGATTGTTGATTGTTGCTGATTTGTTATCGATTCGAATTCCTGTCTTTGTGATTGGACCCTTGGTTGATGAGCTGGTGTGAATCTGTTACCTCCAATTGTAGTTCAGAAATTCTTTTGGATTCTTCAGGAACTTTCATATAGGCGCCTTGATTCATTATCTAGTTTTTTCGATAATGTAAAAAATGATGAATGGATTCCATGTTTCAATGTTGATTCCTGTGTTTCTTATAGCGTACAAACACTTAGTTTATGTATCATGTAAATGTTTGATGGCAGCCGCAGATTCGCCGTTAATTGTTGGTTGACCGAGTAAACAATTTATCAGGTTTGCTACAAGTAGTCTTTTGTTGTTAAACCTATTTTGTAAAATTTCCCAGGCTATGGTGTAATTTTGTCCACCGGATTCTAAGTGACTTAACAATTATTGTGCTGGGCCTCCTATGTGGTTTTTCATGTAATTCATCTTGTGTGTTTGTTAGGTTTGTGTTTTCGTGAACCAACCCTTTAAAGGTATCAGCAAATCCGGTTCATTTTATGTAATCACTATTGAATGTTGGACCATTGAATTTCAATGGGTTTTGTGCCGTATGTTTTTTCCTCTAGTTCTGTAGTTATTGTTATGGATATCCGGTCGTATTGCTATTTTATGTTATCATAGTGGTTTTCTGAAATACTTTTCTTGTGCTTCATCGTCTTCTGAAGATTCGATGCAAATTGTTTCATGAAGTTCCATGATCTGCATCATCATCCTGTCTATGTTTCTGTTTTAAGTTTAAAGCTGCTCTTGACCTGCTGTTTGTGATCATAATTTCTTCAGCTGAGCGTATTTCTTGATATAACCCCGTATTCGGATGTTCTGTTGTTTAAGCATTTGTTGGTAGTTGCTCATTTATGACGATGTGGAAGGGCTCTCAGTTATCTGGTTTTCATGAAAGAAATTGGTTCTTTCCTGAAAATACTAAAATACTAAAATTTTCTCGTGTTTTTCGGAATAGTTGTCGTATAGGCCTTGTAATTCAATAATTTTTGACTGAAGGTATTTGTTTGTTTTGCGATCTTTTCCATCTTTCTTGTAGTTGGTGAAGAGGCGTTTATTTTTTCTTGTTCATGCAACAGATTATCAATTATACATCAATGAATTTACCCGACTTGATAAATTTAATTTTGCTGGTTGTTGTAGTTTTTTTTGTTTTGTTTTTGTTGTATTTTAACGTTGAAATTCAGATTTTGATATTTGACGTTAACCTGGCTTTTAAAGAAAAAACTAATTTTTTATTTAAAAATTTTGCATGTAAGCATTGTTGTTGAAGTGCGCCACGATTCGCGATGCCCATCGAGAGTATTTCTTTACCCTCCGTTTTATTAAAGTCCATGCTTCGGACTAGATCAAATTTGCTTAATATGGTTAGTTTAAACGTCCAGAGTCTGATTTTAAATATTGACGAATTTCGTCATACTTTCAATGGGGCCCCAATTGATGTCATTTGCGTATCGGAAACATTTCTATCGTCCGATATTCCTGATTCCGCGTTGGCCTTTAGTGGTTATAATTTGTTCAGGCGTGATAGGGCTAATCCACCGGCTAATTATGGTAGAGTATGCCTGTATGTTAACAAGCATATTAAATGCAATGTTGTATCGGCACTCCTCTCAATTTCTCAAAAGCTCGTTTCTGACTTTGAGTTTCTTTTTTTAAATGTCTTCGTGAATAAGCGGAAATTCCTTTTTGGTGTGGTTTATAATCCTCCTAAAACGAACAAGAGGTCGTATGCTCTATTTAAAAAATCGCTTTTAGACATTGAGTATCTTTTTAGTTATTTTTCCTGACGGTATGATGAGGTTTTCATTTCGGGTGATTTAAATTTTGATATTTCTCAAAAGACTTTATTTTCTTGTAGCTATTTAAATATCTTAAATTGCATTAACCTTTCAGTTTATAACACAGAAGCGCCCACTTACTCTTATGTAACCGCAAGTGTTCTTATTATGCTGACAATTCCATTTGTTTTTTCAATCAATTGTCTCTTGGTATTGGTTCTCATCACGATCTCCTTCTTTTTTCTGTTAATTATTACTCTCGCCCTAAACCTAAAAGTTTCAGCTTTAGGGATTTTTCGAAAATTTATGAATTTCACCTTTCATCAATTTGTGGCTCTATTTGTTGGGACAATATTTTTTCTTTTAGTACTTCTACCGCAAGAGATTTAGAAAACTATTTCTGTTCGTTTTCCAAATATCGTCTTTGGAAAATGAGCCCTAATTCTTGGTCTTATCTAGCTGATAAGCAATCTCGAAATAGAGTGGTAAGTTTAATTCTTATCGCTCAGCAAAACTTTTTCAAGGATAAGTTAGATCCCTTACTTCCCCGTAATATATTTTGGCGTGACGTTCGCAATTTGGGCCTTGGTAGTTGCAAAGGAGGTGCTTCGGTAAATTTCAAGTATCCGTAGAATCCCTAAATTCTTTTTCGTTTGCAAAAAATATCTATTGCCGATTTGGGAAGTTAAATCGCAATCCACTGGTCTAGATAATGGTTAGATTAAAATTAGTTAAGCGTATTTTTCCTAATGTATCAAGATATTTGTTACATATTTTTAATTTTATTTTAACTACCTCTTTTTATCCCCGCTCAGTGGAAGTTGAGTAAAATTATTCCTGTTACTAAAATTAGCAATCCTTCTGAGCTTTCCCATTTCCGCCCTATTAGTATTTTAAGTTCTCTGTTCAAGGCGTTTGAATTGGTAGTAAAAAACCAAATTCAATCTCATATCGATAGCTTTAATTTGTTTGGTATTTTTCAATCGGGTTTTAGAAGATTCCACGGTACTACCACTGCTTTACTGAATGTTTGTGATGATATTCGTCGTAGTATGAGTAAAAGGACTTACTTTGTTGGATTTTTCAAAAAGCGTTCGATTCAATTAATCACCAAATTTTGTTTAATAAGCTTATTTCGAACTTTAATGTTTCTCTCTTTGCTGCTAAACTGATTCAAGACTATATTTCAGGTCGCTTTCAGACAGTGTTTTTGACAATTCGTTTTCTGACTTCTTACCTGTCTCTTCTGGCGTTCCTCAGGGGTCAGTTCTTGGTCTTTTACTATTCTCAATGTACATGAATGACGTTGCATGTTCGATTCGCCATTCTTCTTTTCATATTTTTGCTGATGATGTGCAAATTTATAGGACTAGTCGCTTAGATAATGATTCCATTAACTCTAATATTTCTCTTATTAATGATAATTTGGTAAGAATTTATAATTGGTCACTATCTAACCGGCTCGCTCTTAATGCTAACAAATCTCAGTCTATTACAATTTATAAAAAATCTATAGATACTTCCTCTTTTCCTGCAATTTTTCGCGGTAATTCTTTAATTCCATTCTCTAATACAGTTAGAAGTTTAGGGTTAATTTTCAATAAAACTCTTACTTGGGGTGATCATTTGATTAAGGTTAGCAAAACGGTTTTTGGAATGCTTAGTTGTTTGTATAAAGTTGTTGAGTTTACTGATAGTAATTTTAAAAAGCGTATGTTCCTCTCGCACCTTCTTCCACATTTTCTATTTGGGGACGTTGTTTTGTTGGGTATGCTTAGAATATGAATGTTCTCCAAAGATATTTCAATGCTTGTAGTCGTTCCGTTTTTAGTATTAAGAAATATGATCAAATTTCTCCCTTTTTGAATTTGGTTCGGGGTTGTAATTTAGTTGATTTTTATGAACTTCGCATTTGTTTTTTTATTTTTAAGCTTCTCAGGACTAAGCAAACTCCCTATTTATTTAATAAGTTATTGTTCAGTACGTCCTATTCTTCAAATTTACGTTTACTTCCCCCTATAAACCTGTGTAGGTCTCTAAATACATCGGTTTCTGTTAGAAATATTTCTCTTTGGAATTCGATTCCATTAGATATTAAGAGATCAACGATCTTTTAAAACGTGTTATTTAACGTGGCGCGCCTGAATGACAGTACATATGTAAAGTACTATAATTTTTGTAATAATATTTTTGAATTCATTTATATTGTTTTTGTACGTAGTCTGTAAGTATTCACTTCTTGCAGTATCATCCGTAACAAATGAGCTGAGCTCAACATGGAGGGTATTAGCATGGAGTGGATTTTTTTTGAAAAAATCTGAGGTTTTAATGCCTAATGGAAGTATTTTTGTTGTTGTTGATGTTCATTTATAATGCTTCCATATGTGCTTTTCCTCTACTAAAATCGTTATGTCAATCTGTCAATCAATAAATCGACCCAGTTGATGCTTTAATTAAACGTTGATTAGGTCACCGGTTGTTGCTTGACTTCGACGGACCAATGTCAACTGTATAACGAAATTTTCATAAGAATCCATTCATCATCCATTTTTTTTGCATGAGAATGTAACTCTGAGTATTTATTGCCCCTACGCCAATGTTTTAATGTGAAAAAATTTGTCCGTCAAAAAATATGTTGAGGTCTCAAAAATTTCAGAAGTTATTTAGGATGTTTCGTTTTAATTGGGACACACTGTACACCAGGGGGGTTCATTTGCAATTAGGTGTATACATATTTCATAAATGGTTATTATTTGTTATTACCATTCTATTATTGTTGCTGCAATCTACAACCAGTGCCATATACATAATGCAATAATGCTAATGAAATAGTATTAAAACTATAAATGTAATTCACACGTGAGAGTGAGAAAATTAAACAAAAATAGGAATACATTATAACTAAATGCGCGAAATTAAAATAAATACAGTTATTTGCATTTTTGCATGTACATAGGTTATCTACATACACATTAGTAATAATAATATTTAATATCACAAATCAAAATTGGATAAACTAATTAATTATAAATTATAGTGTAGTGATGTTATTTGAATTATGTCGATTTGGGGTTTTACCTAATCGGAAACTTTTACAGTGAAATGTAATTTTTAATATACATACGTACAAGTTTAAATCAGACGAGCTGCTTTGGCGGGATGATGATCAAAATTTGTCATGTTATTTTATTTATTTATTTAAACTATTGCACGTGACTCTAATTTTATATGTATGTACGAGTATATTTGTAAATTTATTTTTTCATTGAGTCACGTGTACATATAATCGAGTAAATAAACTTGTTACTTAGCTGAACATCGCAAAATAACTAACGAAACACAATATGAATCAAATTTATTTTTAGTTAGCTGTTAACATGCCTGAAAACAAAACGTCTTTTATGCGACAGTAAATTCAAAATATAGTTCTACTGGAATTCCCATCTAAGGTTCAAATTAAATTATGCATAAGTGTGAACCTGTTAATTGAAACGAATGATATGGTGATTTATTAATAGAAATGTAAATGTTATATTTTGGATTATTTCACTTGGTACAAGAAATTATGTAAAATAAAAAGAATTTGATTGAGATCATCGAAGTTTATTTCAGGTAATAAGTGATCTCCAATAAATACCACAAAGGGCTCCTGGTAGAAACTGACGAGTTTTGCCAGAGCGCACAGTATCATTAGCAAAGTAGAACACTTCAGATTAACTGATTACATTACTGGTAAAATTTTAAAATCGGCCATAATGTATAATCAATCTTTCTCAACCGATGAATTCAGGATGGCCTTACGTCAGCGCACAAGATTATGTAGAAGTTTCTAGCTTGAGTATACAGGGTCAATCTAAAAATCTCTACTATAAAAACCTTACAGTAAATTCCTAAACTAAAGAGTAGCCCATTTAACGTTTGCAATTTAATTTGGCTCCAATCCAAAAACGAATGAGTATTTTTCAAAGCGGTTTGTTTTATTAGAGAGAGTATACATTGCCATTAAGTATGGAACATAATTCTACTTAAATGACTTCCACGGCTGGCTTTACAATACCCAATTCTGTCAGCCCAATTTTTCAGAAAATTTTCGATTGGATGGGCTCCTATCTTTCAAGCCTTGAATAGTCTCTGGACGGTTAGCGGTAACACTTACGAGAGCGGATTGAAAATGAAACTACCTACCGCTAGATGGCAGCTCAAACACAAAAAAATTTTGTTTTTTAGAAATTGCGATCTGTCAAACGTCAGCTGTTAAAATTTCACCCAAATTCATCGATTAGTTTATGTGTTGTAGTCGTTTGAAGTTAGCAACTTTCGTGTTTCTTGAAAAATGGAAAAAAACTAATTTCGTGCAGTGATTAAACACTATTATTTGAAAGCGAAAACGGCGAAAGAGACAAAAGAAAAGCTCGATAAACATTACGGTGAGTCTGCTCCGTCAGATTACATGGTAAAATATTGGATTGGTGAATTTAAACGCGGCCGAAGAAGCACTGCAACGATACCATCAACAGGAAGGCCAAAAGAGGTGGTTACTGAAGAAAATATCAAGAAAATCCTCGATATCGTTATGAATGATCGCCGAGTCAAGTTGCGTGAGATTGTTGAAATGGTAAACATATCATATGAACGTGTGTTCAACATTTTGCATGAACATTAGCATATGAAAAAGCTATCGGCAAGATGGGTGCCGCGTTTGTTCAGTGTCGAACAAAAACGAGTTCGACAGACCACGTCACAGCGGTGTTTGGACATGATAAAGCGTAATCCTGTTGATTTTTGGCGTCGATTAATTACTGTTGATGAAACGTGGGTCCACCACTATACACCTGAAACCAAAAATCAATCGAAACGTATCGGGTGGAAGCGTATTTTGAGGTTTCTGTTCTCTTCTGGTTTCTGTTCCCGAAATCGTATTATTCAGATGGTATAAAAAAGTTGGAATATCGTCTTACTAAATGTGTCGAACTAAATGGAGACTATGTTGAGAAATAAATGGTTTTTGGCACAAACAAATTTTGTTTTGCTACTTAGGTAGCTTCATTTTCAATCCGCCCTCGTAGGCATAAGGGTTCCACACAAAATAAAGTCCAATGGAGTCAAATCGCAGCTGCGGGGTGGCCAAATGACATCTCCGTTAGGGCTGATTATTCGATCCCCGAAAATAGTGTACAAAAGACCGATTGTTTACTGTGTGGCAAGTTGAGCCGGGTTGAAATCAAATATCGTATGTGTCATCCTCTTGAACTCGTTGTGGATACATCGGCCACTCCATGGTTACGTGTGTATTTTTTGAGCCCCAAATGCGACATTTTTGCTTTCTGACGTAGCCTCCGACGTGAAAATGAGCTTCGTCGGGGAAGCGTCCCGCAGCTTAATTAGCGAACCGAAAACGTTTCGGATGGTCATTTTGCTTCAGATTTGTACGCCTTCCTACGAGATCTTTGTGTGAAATTCTCATCACAGAACTGCGTGAAATATTCAATTCTTCAGCACGATGGCGAGTTGATGTTGATGGATGCTCAGACACATTCTGAACAACAGGCTGTACGCTCTGTAAATGCACGTGCACGTGTTGGTTTATCCAATAACAATCCAGTTTCTCGAACTCGCTTCACGAATTGATCCAAATAGGTTTGTGGTAAAAATAGGTTTGTGGTAACTAAAATACGATACGTGATCGTCGGAAGTTACATGAGTTACGAATTGTGAAAACATCGTTTCAATGGTTGTTCCATATTTAGTCGTCCTCGCAATCCGTCATATTTAACAAAGTAAATAGTGAGTTCGCCGCCAAGTATGAGCGGAATTTCATGATAACGTTCCTTCAACAGTTGTGAACTCTCTTCTGTATATGATAACAATGCCTCGAGGAGAAAATTTATAATGCCTTTAACGTTCTGATTGACTGAAATATAAACTGTGACTAAAACAATTTGTTTACCGTTAGGCAAAGTGCATCTCGCGGCGCATATGTCCCAAAAAGCAGATTTAGTTTGACTATAACTTGTTGGGAATTTCTTCTCAAGATTGATTCGTCACAAACAATAAAGTCGTGTTGCGAATCGCAAACATTTTGATAGATGCCAACATCTTTCCCTCCCTCCTCCTGGGCATTGTGTTATGCGATTGAAATTTTCAATTTCGATCTGTTCGTCGTTACGAAGCCAAGTTTCTGATAACGTTAATACATGTGATTTCTGTATTATTATATTAACACGGAGGTCACGCGCATGTGCCCGGAGACTTTAGAAAGTTAGAGAAAATATTGTCACATTCTCTCTACTATTTTTTCAAGTATAACCCGATCAAAAGTAGGAAGATGAATAGTACAAAGCTGAGTACTCATTTCGCAATAGAAGCATTATTTCATTTTCTCGTCTACCATGGTTGACGAGACGCTCATAAGGTTGACGGTCATCAGTAGATACAATGTGAAGTCTTTATTGAACCGTGACAATGTATAAGGCTACGTAGACTAAAGGTTGTGAATCTGTCGTACTGTAATTGTAATCAAATGTGTCTCCTTCCGATTTGTGAATTGTCAATGAGCAGGTTGGTTTTAATGGAAAATATTTTTTTTAACATGAATCGATTTATTTCGAGTAAGAGGAACTGTTGCTCTATTTTCATCACCCAATTCAACGTGTGCCATTTTGCCTACTGCTCCATTGGCTAATGTTAACTGTTGACGAGATTTTCGAGGCTCATCAATTTTAGCAACAAAGTTTAGTGATGCTAAAATTGACGAAATAAAACATCATATTTTCTCGTTCCCAGCTTATGAAAGCCACTACACCAGAATTTGAATGTAGCCAAGATGTATAAATTAGATTGTGAAATAAATCATAATCCTGCTTCGCTAAGTAAATACTCACAAGTATTTTAACGTAAACTTAAACTAACAGTATGTAAATGAAATCGAGATTAACCTACACTTTTATTCTTTTTAGGCATGAGTATCAGATTTAAAAAATCAAAGTTGGACACATGTAATAAATGCGACATTTTTAAAACAAAAATTGAAATTACAACAAAATTGTCAAGAAAAATTGATCCTTAAAAATTAACAAAAGGCACACCACGAAGCGGCTACCAAAGCTTACGATGCCAAAAAGGAAGATAAGTTAATTGGTCAGACATCAAAAAACTCAACAGTGTATTATACCTTCGACCTCCAGCAGTACCTCTCAACTCCACTGTTACAAACAATGGTCACTTTTTATAAACGACCGCCATGGACCTTTAATTTGACGGTGCACCATTGTAGAACAACCGTTCCATACTGTTACATGTGGCACAAATCTATTAGAGGACGAGGTGGAAATGACATAAGTTCATGTATCTTTCAACATTTATTAAATTTGCCAGAGTCAATCAAATCCGCAGTATTTTGGAGTGATTCATGTGCCGGTCAAAATTAATCACAAATTCTTAGTGCCTGGCCCTACACATATGGAATGTGACAATGACCATGCCATTATTGAAAAAAACAACGGCCACAATACACCACCCACGAGACTGGTACAAGTTTGTAAGAACAGTTGGTACAGACCGGAAATTTAATGTCATTGAAATGACTTATGCTAAATTTTACAAATTTTCGGATTTAGCAAAATAAAAATTCACTTTTCGGAAAGTAGATACGGAAGGTAACAAATTTTCGTGGAATCTTGTAAAGTGGTTTCGCTTTACTAAAGAATTTAGAAAAATTTATTACAAAAATTCATTGGATGATCAAGAACCATTCAAAGACCCTTGAAATATCAAAAGGAGGGATACCAAATATTGCAATTAAAGATATACCTAAATCTTATAACGGCCAGCAAAACATAAATAGTGAGAAGAAGAAAGATCTCATAAGCATGCTAACTCTTATTGACGAGGAATTTCATTCATCCTATCAGAATCTTAACAGTGATGATTTAATTAGAAATACAGATCCAGATTTGATTGATGAAGATGAAAAATATTGGATTAAGCGATTTATTTTATTATTCTTATGATTTTATTTTTAAAGAATAAATAAATTTCTCGATTTTTATATGTTTTAATCGATCGGGACGGAATATTAATAAAAATCAATGAAATTCCCAGCTCAGAGTTCATTTTCGAGAACTTGCCACGGAACGATTTTCTTCTAATTCAGCTCAAAGATAGCTACTAGTGTAAACATTTCAAAATCATGTAGCCCTGATCCATTTTTAGTTTTGGCGAAATAATTTTAGATTTATCGAGCGGGACGAAAAATTATATAAAAATCAATGAAATCCACAGCCCAGAGTTGATTTTCGGGAACTTGACACGGAACGAATTTTTTCTTACATTGCCTGTAATTTTTCATTACTACATAGAATTTTACAGTTTTTTGGTACTTGAGATTTTAATTTTTATATTATATACAAACAAATAAATTTTAATAAATTTGATAATTTTTCGTGTTTTGATTAAAATTGATAAAAATTCTGTGCTGGGCTAACTTCACAAATATGGTATATTTGAATGAAATGAATCAAAAGCTGGGCTGGGATAACTCCTCACAAGAGCAAATTGGTTATTGATATATTAGTGTTGCTTGATTAAATATTTTTATTTTCTGGGATAGAATTCTGGGATAACTTCACATACGTCCAATTTAAAGAAAAATTATTTTTTACTTAAGTGGTTATGGTTTGTGGCCACAGATATATGGGCGTGTCAAATACTCCTATGTTGAAATTCAATGCGTTTGAAATAATTAAGAACTCTCTAATTTCCAAAAAGACTAAATCTCTTTGATTGTAAAATAAGCATGATAACATTAACCAACTTATCGGAGTAAATTGCGCAAGTAACGGGCATCTTCATTAACCAAAGTTGTTTTTTCAAAATAATTTAATGCTTCATCTGCTCATCTATCAGTTTTTCTTCCTGTTTTTTGAATTTATATAGAATCCTCAGAAGATTCGACCACTTTATCTCGTTAGCACTGATCTTCAACAACATGGTTGGTCTTTCTTAATGGCACATTATTGCACATAGATCCTTACGCGCGGGATCTATCGCGCTTACGCCCAGACCAATAAGTTGCAGAATTCGGTATTTCGGTATTGATTTGCAAAAATTTATGGTCGCTAAACATGAGAGTTTGATGTTGTGCAGTAAGACTTTCATTGCAATATGTTCACTTAAGTCATCAATATGTATTCGCTTCTTTACCGAGTCAGGGTTGACAGGGGGCGTGTAATGATCACAATTTGACGTAGTTAAATAGACTAACTAAGTTTATTTGAGTTTATATTTACACATTTTTAAGTGCAAAACCGTGAAAAATGAAATCTTTTAGAACGATTTATTTGTTTTCTTTTTCATAACAAGCTCGCAATAAAATACCACTTTAGACATCCCCGTGCTGTAAAACGCAAAATAAATAATAAACAAAACATGCAAAAATAAAACTCGAAGCTAAGGATACTACAAAAAAAAGTAAGATGCGCGAATATGTTGGGCGGAGGTGCAACATGACGACATCACTTTTTATTAACACTCGATTTCGCTCCCAATCTAATTTGTGTACTGCGAGCTATATATGAAAATCGATTGTAGAGGAGTAAACTCCAATAATAATTTTGCGTCTGATACATACGAGGGTAAATCAATATATTCGTAGTATTGGTATGTAATTATGGAGTGAAAGAGAAAACCACATTTTTTTTTTGTTTATTTTTCATCTACAAGAAACATCTAGAAACAAGTTTTGTTTTATTTTGTTTAATTTATTTCTGGATGTCAATATTCCAACACGTGTTTAGATAAAAATAGAAAATGAATAAAATTGAATATCGTGCGGTAATTAAATTTTTTTGTAAAAATGAAAAAAACGCTAAATTTATTTTTGATTATACGTCAAAAGTTTATGGTGAATGTGGACCAAAATGTTCTACAGTAACAAAGTGGGTTAAATTATTCAAAAGTGGTAGAGAATCATGATGAGCGCTAAGGAAGACTACAGGACACCATCACGCATGAAAACGTTATTTTGGCAGACAATTTTGTATTAGAGGACCGCGTGTAAATATTGCAGAATTATCGAGAAACCTCAGACTTTTAGTATCATATTTACAATTCTGTATGATCATCTTCATCTTTCAAAAGTTAGTGCAAGATGGGTTCCCCGTTTGCTAACCCCAAAACAGGAAAAAATTCGTGTCGACACTTCAAGCAACATTTTAAATATGAAAGAAAATGATCCTGATAATTTCATAAATAGTATCGTGACGGGCGATGAAACATGGATTCATCTTTGGAATCCGGAATCCAAACAAGAATCTATGCAATGGAAAAAATATGATGAACCTCCCCCTTAACTTAAGAAGTTTAAGACTCAACAGTCAGCTGGAAAGGTTATGGCCACAATTTTCTGGGATGCAGAAGAAATTTTGTTAATTGATTATATGCCACAAAAGACCACTATCGCAGGCAACTATTATGCGGAAATTTTATACAAATTGAAGGCTGCCATCCGGTAGAAACGGCATGGTAAAGTTAGAAGTAAGATTATACTTCTCCACCACAACGCGCCCGTTCATAAGCTAAAATTGCACAAACTGCTCTGCCTGAATGCGGTTTTGAAGAAATCCCTCACCCACCCTATAGTCCAGATTTGGCCCTCTAGTGATTTTTTTCTTTTTCCAAATTTAAAAAAACAATTAAGGGGCTGAAATTTTTGTAAATACTGATGAGGTCATGTCCGCTACTGAAGGTTATTTTTGAAGACCAAAATAAAACTTTTTTTTCGACGGTTTAAATAAATTATTTGAAAGGTGTAATAAATGCATTAATGTTGAAGGAGATTATGTTGAAAAATAAAAATAAAATGGCTCTAAATATATAGCTATTTTGTATCGATGCTACGAATATATTGATTTGCCCTCGTAAAACATTTTAGGCAAAGCCGCAAACTGTTCTTTTACTGAAACTCTTCGTTTTACTCAAATTACTTTTTGTTTCAGCAGAACAAGTACTACGTGAAAAATATTTTAAATAAACGCCTCAAATAAATGACAACGACAAAATAAATCAATTAAGTGATAAACGAATTTTTGAACTGAAATCAGGCAACTAAGGAAATTTGAACACCATAAAACAGTTTATGCAACCATGAGGACATGCGTCAAAAACACATAATCAATTATCTTAATCTGCCCCATTTGTAATACCAAGCAGAAAATTATATAAATACAGTTTAAAAGTTTACTCTACAAATTTGTCCGTCTTTATACCATTTAAGTTTGAATGTTTAAACATTTTCTTTATCACAACAAAACCAATTGATTGAGGTCGAACCACAGTTCTTTCTACATCTCTTCGTATATTTTCTTACAAAAAAAGTAAAATAAAAAGAAAAATTGTAATCCACCGTTTGAGCGTGGGTTGTGCAGTCGCATTCAAACGAAGCTTGAACATTTTGTGTGATTTGATATTGTTTTTATTAAAATATTATGTATTATAGTAATACCCGTAATAATAATAAAAAAATATTGATATTACGGGAGTTTGTCAGTCAAGTCAGCTCGGTCGATATTTCTTCCGGTAAAAATAGAATGTGAAAAATCCTTTGGATATACTCGTATAAATGCGATGATTTATTGGGTTATAAAACATGCTCTATACGTATACTGAATGAATATTACATTATTATTATTATCATAATAACATATTCGTATATATTTTTGGATTTTATCGTGCTTATGTGGATGATAAGGGATTAACTGTGTCATAATCAAATCTAAAATGTAATCTTATATGAGCGGCGTATTTATGTCTGCAAGCTTTACGAACTTACCATTACACACATGTAGATATTTCAGCACATCGTTGTGCTTGAGCGAATTGATCTTAACTAATGCGAGGGCGCTATGTCGTGCCAAAATCTGAAAATAACCTCATCAATGTACAAAGTTTTGCACTTAATATACACCTGACCTCTTATATAACGCAAAAAAAAAACGCTAGACTATCGGCCTCCATCCATGTTTCGTCGAAACGTTTTATGATTACTATCGGATTGATTATACGAGATAGATTTATTCGTATACATTTACCGCTTATTAGTCATAATTGTGAGAAATACAAAACAGTGAGTCGCAATAAAAAGATTTTATGAAGATTTTTCTACACAAAATTTGCGCCGTAAAATAAATCACATAAAAGTAAATTTTCTTCTTCTTTTTATTACAGTTGTTAAATGTGTGTGTATGTGGGAGTTAATCCAAATCAATGATAAAAAAAAATTGTTACAGTACAAAAAGAAAATATGAAATGAGATTGGAAAGTCGATTAGAGTGAAGACGATGTGATTTGGGTTAATAACTATAATGCCATCTTTTTGGTCTTGTTTCGAAATTGTGTGCGGTTCGGTTATAAAAGTTCGTTTTATGGTTCGTTGTCACCACAAGTATGGAAGATTTTTTTTTTTGTTGGTTTTAAGTATTTCTTATAGACGTTTTGAGGGTAATTGGAAAAATGTTATCTTTTGGTATGCGTGTGCGGTTTCTTCTTCTTCATCATCATATAATAATAAATATGGTGGTGTGAACTATTGGGTGAACTCGTTGTTGCGGGCAATGTATGAAGTATTTATTGCGAGTGTTAAAGGCTAATTGTTTAAATCAACCAGATTAAATCGCATATTTTGGATTTTTGTCTCCAATTAAAAATATTTTACTATTCATACAACCCAGAAAGTAAATTTTAATTGTAAATTGAAATGTTTACTCAAAATTCGTTATTGTTCCCCGAACGAAAGTGAATGGAAAATTCCCTCTAGAAACCATTGCTAACTGATGTCCAATAATTTAACGAATTAGAAATTCAATTGAGAATTGTTAATGTTTACTCAAAATTTATCCTACTGTATACTGTATTTCCACTCAATAAATTAAATTTCCCTTAATTTGAGCTTGTAATCTCCTGATTCTCTATAGAAAAAATTATGGAACAGGGATGAGAGCCCAATTTCATTCAGAACATATACTAAACATCTTACAACAATTCTTATAATAATTTTAAATTCAATTGGATCCCTCTTTTGGTTTTGACTTGAATCTGGCCTCACTGCCCTAAGGAATAAAACGAGCCAGTATACCCATGTTTTTAAATTATATCTTTCAATAAAAGAAAAATTGATAATTTAAAAAATTGTTAAAAAATCGAAACTAGAATTACGCATCAGCTGTTCTTCGGTATTTACATATTGGTTCCTGCGATGTCAATAACGCAAGTTCCAAATTAAATAAAAAACGCTTATATCTGTGATTTACAAATTATTAACAAGATTAAGAGATTCAGGGAAAAACATACAACCCCTAGGGAACTTTTCTTTGGAAAATATCTTAGAAGTACTGTCGGACGAAAACCAACAACAAATTCAACTAACTATGAAACAGATGATGCTAAATAAGAGCTCCGCCGTCTCTCTTAATTAAAAAAGATTCTTTAAATTTCTTGACGGTTATAAAAAGAGAACTAACGCCAACCAGCGTAGAAGCTGAAAGAGCTTTTTCTTCTTCAGGAAAAATCTGTACTAAAATTAGGTCATGCCTTGCTGATGACACAATTGATAGTCTCTGCTTTTTAAGAGCCTATTTTAACAAAAAGTAAAGTAAGTTGCAGATCGTAAGTTGCAAGGATAGTTTACATATTTATTTATTATTATGAAATAAACCGGTTATTAACCGGGAACCTGTGTTTGAAAAGATCAAAACCGAAAAACCGGGTTTCAAATTTAGGACCGATTTTGCAATCACTAACTCCATGGCATTAACTCAGCTTGACGTTAAGCATATTATTGCCTAGGAATGACAACAATCTAAAATCGGCTCTTGTTGTACGTATTACGGATCTAGATGCTCGTCAACCTTTTTGATAACGCATCTCTCATTTAATAATACAATATTGGATACATTTTAAAGCGACTAGTATACTGTGTGCGTTTTATGGTTACTAAATCGTCCATGGTGTTGCCAAAATTTCATCTCGTGCGATTCTGCCTAATTCGTTTCTATCGGATTCTGCATCTTTATGCAAAATATGTATCTTCGAAACGCTCATTCTAATACTTCGTTGCCAGGTAGTTGTTATCTGACGTATGATTTGGGTTTCTTCGTATTATATTATTCAAATATTTGAGATGTGAAACATGGTACTTTATCGCTAATAACATACTGCGATTCCTTTAATCAGCTGTTGAAGCTTTAATTTCTGAACAGTTTCTTTAGTTCTGGTTGTCTTCACTGGAGAAATCACCAAACAAACTTGAAAAATGCATCGATCACTGAAAAGATAAGTTTCCAGCATTTAGCGGTTCTCGAAAGTCGACCTAATTGAATCACATAATATGTAGCGTCACCATTTCCCTCTAAAAATCAGTATGCTATTTCGCTGAAGTGTAAACAACACAATTTTTGTGCTCTAACCATCTCAACCTTTGTACGAACAAAACACAATTTACGGGAAGCGCTGTTTTTTTGTTTTAATTTTGAAGAAAATTTCAGCTGATGGACATCGATTGCTGTGTGAAGCATATGGGGAACATGCTCCATCAATAAAAACATGTGAGTACTGATTCCATCGTTTTAAAAGTGGCGATTTTAACACCAGTGACAAATAACGCGAAGGGAGACAGTAAAATTTGAAGACGCTAAGTTGGAGGCGTTATTGGACCATGATTCATGCCAAACTCAAGACGAGCTCGCTAAAACTTTGAGGTCACATCAAGCACTAAATATCCTATCAAGAACTAATTCAAATGTAGCATATACGATGATGCACTCACTATTGGAAGTTTGAGAAGACAATATGGTACTGTTACAGTCAATGATTCAAATAGTAACCAGACTAATAAAATATTTCTTAATAGACTTCTTGCATATCAATCTTGCAAAGGCTCACTCTACTCGAAAAACGTTGAACAACATCATAGTTAGTCTCTCTTTGCTAATTAAAGATAGGAAGTATTCGAAAAATTCTTGCATGGAACTGCAATGGTATATTGCAACGACAACATGAAATACAACTATTTCTTGATTTAGAAAAAATAGATATATGCTTATTATCTGAAACACACCTTACTACTCAAAGTCATATAAAAATACATGGCTACGAAGTTCATTCAGAAATACATCCTAATACAAATGTATGAGGAGGCAGTGCCATGATTATATTGTAAAATACAGACTGCAACAAAAATTTGGAAGTGACGAAATACAGCAATTAGCGTTGGCATAAACACCCACAATCATAAATTACCAGTACTACTATAGCTGCAATATATTACCCACTTACTTCTTCAAGCAGGTAGGTGAAAAATTCTTAATCGGGGAGACTTCAACGCTAAACACCCAGACTGGGATCAAGGCTAACAACAACAAAATGGAAAGAGCTGCATGAAGCAATAATTAAACACAACTGCAACAGGCATTCTTCAAGAAGGAAAACCAACTTATTGGCCTAGCGATCAAACTAAAACACCAGACCTAATTGATTTCTTTATAACAAGGAAAGTACGGTTTGACAAGAGGAGGAAGGATTTGACTCCACATCTGACCACTCGTCTATTTTAATGACAATAAGTGATTCAATAATTACAAATGATAAGTAGCTAATGGTAACAAATAAATATACTGATTGGAAAAAATTTAGAAATGAACTAAAGAATAGCATAATTTTAGAAATATAGCTTTCACCAGAAGAAACTTTAGAACAATAAGTGGAAAAGCTCGTCAAAGATATATGTACAATAAGCCACGTGGAATAGTACTAACTCAACAAACAAAAAAATAACTGGCAAACCCAATGGAAATAAAATCACTAGTTATACAGAAGAGAAGTACCCGAAGGGAATAGCAACGTTTATATTTTTGACAACTGGGTCTCACAGCTGTCAAAAATAGATTAAATAATTAACACAACGAATACGCAGACTGAAAAGACCAGTTACGCACATACCACCAATCAGAACGAATAATGGTCGCCTAGCTAAAACCAAAGAAGAAAAAGCAGAAAGTTCCACTGATCACCTTGAGCGTACCTTTCGGTCCAATTTAACAATACTCAATCAACAGAATATACTAATTGAAAACCATACAACTATCTGGAGGCAATAAATGCCATTAAAATGACTTAACTAGAGAGATTCTTAGACAATTACCTAATAAGGCTATAAAGAAAACATCAGACATAGTTAATGCATCCTTCAGACTCTGTTATGTCCCTCTATCATGGAAATTTGCGAAAATAATAATGATACCTAAACCAGGTAAGGCGCCAAGTGAAATAACCTGGTATCGGCCAATATCACTTCTTCCAATTAAGTTAAAACTGTTTGAGAGATGTAGCCGTTTTATTTAAACTTAATTGTAATTTACGGTTTATAAATTGGCCTTGAAATGAAATTTCCCCCAATTTCCTGTAACTCGCTGAAGAGGAAGGATATTTTTTTTTAGAAATATGTTCAATTTGCGTTGTTATGTAGTTATTTTAATATGGCATGAAGTTGGGTTTTGTTGACAATAAACTTTGACCTTTTTAAAAGATTCCGGTTTAGAACCATAAATAGCTAGGCACAGATTATGCTATTTTACTACTGCCATCTATTAATGGCAGATGTTCACTAAAAAAACAATTTTAAAAAAATCGGCAATTTAGTAAAAAAATCGGTGTCAAATACATAGTATAAGTTCAGTACAGGAATTCCTTGCTAACATAGAAAAAACTATTTCTGCTAGATTAAAAACTATAAAATAGGATCTATAAAACTCGCAACTCGGCAGTGAATACATATTAAATTATTTCAGCAATCAAACAATGATTTTACATTTTTCTGTGATGGAATGAAACAATAGACAAAAATTTTATTTAGTTTATTTCTGCTAACTTACACAGAATCGGAATCGCCTTCGAAAGTGGGGCAAATAGAGCGCTTGCTCTGTTTTTCAAGGGTCTTGGGGACTCACGGTGGTGACCAAATAATAAGTTACGACTAGTATGAACTAACTAAACTACTAAAAATATTTGTTTGCCCTCTATGAACGACTAGTATGAACTAACCATCAATTTTGTTAGTCGGAAATTTAAACCGATAAAATTGAATTTCTGTTAGTTTGAACTAGCGATTTATAGTTGTTGCTGTACAGATAAAACGTACTAAGCCTAATATTTAGTCCTAAATTGCTTACTAAATTGTTAATGAACGAATATCAATAATAAAAATTCAATAATTTAAACAAATAAATGATCGTGTGGAAACCATAAATAAGAATTGACAGAGCCATCTCTATAAAAATGGTAATTTTTTTTAACTATATATACTTTGATGGGCGCGTGGCAAAGGGAGATAGTGCGACAACAACTACACCATCACCGTCAATCAACCATTGCTTGGGTTGGTACAATAGCAGTATGCATCTTCCAGCAACTCTCTCGCACCGATCAATCACACATTAATCCAAACGTAAAAACTTATTATGTAACCTTAATAATGAGGCAGCCAAATCCCTTAATGAGATGTAGCGCCAGCAAAATAATAAAATAAATATATACTTTGCTGCCATCTACGAGCATTTGGCTAAACTAAAACAAATGTGGAGTTCATTCTTTCGAATTTCGAGTTCTATATTTCTTTTATGCATAAATTAATTTAAAAATGTCGTATTTAGTCAAATTTATTAAATGGCAGCTAATGTATTCCTTCCTTTAAAATAAGCTTTTTAAATGTGAGCCAAGTACATTTAGGATGAGACCGAATTAGGATGATGGAAGTTAATGCTAGATTGAATCAGGCATGTGGGCCAGATGGTAAATATATGAATTCAACTGTATCGCCGCTCAAGGCTGCGTCTGGTGTTTATTTATGGTGGAGTTTTAAGTGTGTTCATCTTTCTAACGGTGTACCTTGAGGTGGTTGTCCAGGTCGTTCATGAATACTCACTATAATATCACGTTTAACGGTTTTATTTTATACCAAATGACAATGTTTATTTCAGCGTATGATTCGGTTCATATACAAACGGACAATTCATGTGGTTTAGTATTGCCTAATACCTAGACAGCAACTTTTCAGACCGATTAACGTAAAATAAAGGAACAATGAGAAAATTTAGTTTTTAATATCATTCCTTACGTTGTCGACGTTTTCTACAATATCCACGTCAGGGACGCAAAAAACGTATTGTTTACGTGTCGAAAACCGCGAAGATTACATTGCGTAAACTACCTTGCCCAACCCTGATAATGAACTTATGCTCTATAAACAAGTACTCAAGTCCATTTGAATACATAAGGTATTTAACTAATGGTATTCAACTATGGGGATGCACCAAAACTAGCAATCAACAGATAGTTCAACTATTTCAAAATAAAGTACTCAAAGCGATTGTAAACGCTCCTTGATACATCCATAATAGAGATCTCGGAGTGTGTCTAGTGAAATAAAGAAGTGTGCTCAAAAACACCAGGAGAGGCTCCATCAACACGCTAACGTCGAAGCTGCAAGGTATTTTGATTTTCCTGAAATTTGTTTATTTAGAGGAAGAAAAATATTCAAAGAATGTTTTTATTCCAACCCTGACCTCATGGAAATGCGGAAAATCAATATATTACGCCACTCAGTAATTCTCGAGGATAACACATAGATAGCGCATCTAATGAAATTACGATGTGATGAAAATGAACACAAATCAAGCCTTGCCGGTGCAAATCAGTCCGAGTGTAGAACTCATGGGTCGACCCATCTTCCATGCCAGTGCCATAGGCTGGCATGGAGCTATGCAATATTAGATGGTTCTACGGACCTATAGCCTCGTACGTCCTCAAATTAGCTGGCAAACGGCGTAAAAGTAGGACGGGAAAAGCGAACTGCGAAAGAGTTGGAAGTGTCTCGGCTCCAAAACAGATGCAAAGATAAATAAAAAAAATCATATAATTTTTAGAGAATACCATCTGACAATCCGACTATTATTTTACCACTTACAGTTGTTTTAGTAACACTATTTTTGTTATTTTAAATGGCCCGATAAGTGTTATAGGGACTCTGCTCCATTGTTAGCAATCATCGAATGTTGGGTTGCTAAATTTAAACGTGGCCGTATAAGCACCGATGATTCTAAACACTTTGGTCGCCCGAATTCGGCAGTTATTTCAGAAAAGATAAAAAAACGCAAAATGGTTTTGGAAGACCGTAAAGTGAGATGTGCGAAATATCCGATACCATAAAGATATTAGAAGGCAGCGTATGCACGCATGAACAGTTGTTCATGAGAAAGCTGTGTTCAAAGTGGGTGCCACACTTGCTCACGAATAAATTCACTATTGGCTACGACGACAAAATTGAACGAATTGAACGAACAATAGCCTCGATATCCACCTTAGTCTTTAAATCTGGTTCCAAGGGACTACTAACTGTTTTCTTTAGACCTCCAAGCTCTAAACCATCCTAGAAATTTATTCGAAAAATTAACAGAATCCAACTTCACATATAACATGTGTCGGGAACAGCTAAAAGTTTTGTATTTCAGAAACCGAATATTAGATCATAAATTTCCCACTATACAATGAACAATATTTCGCCATCGCAGCTTCCATAATTGCGCGGCTAAAAACAACAAAAAAACTCGCCCAATTTACAATTTCTATTATACGAATATTCATCTCACAGTATATTATGTATGATAATCATTTTTCTAATCGCCTTTTTTTCTAAACACATCATATACATTTCACCCACTTGAATCAATAATCATAAATTAAAAACTTCATTATTTCCAAAAATATATTTTTTTTTTTAGAAATCGCGCATAACGAAATTAACAAGAGTATGGTACGAGCTTTATATAACGACATACAGTAACAATCAATAAAATCCAATCGCATAGCAATATTGGGCAAAATCCATACCGAAGACATTGCCATATCGATCAAATTATAATCGGGAGTGTACCATATTGTTGGGTTGTGGTGCGGTTAAATAAAATAAAATTTAAGAATGTGTCATTTTCTTGAATGTCATATCTCTATTATAAACACGTTTTGTTGTTCTTGCGCGCTGTATTCTTCTCGGTATACGACATATCATATAATACACAATACAATACTTGATTGTTCGAAGTTGTTTAAGATTTGAGAAGATGTAAAAATTATATTATAAATAAGAACAAAACTGATAATCAAAATCAATAAATAAATAACCAAAAAAAAAACAGAGTGGATTTTGTAGTTGATTTTGTTGCTGTCGTTCGAGAAACGGTCGATGATGGATGGATAAGTAAAATCAATGAATTAGATTTAAAGAAACAAATTTCGATCTAATTTCGTTTATTAAATGGAACACATTTACCATTATTTTCATCGTTGTTTGCCACAGTCACAAAAGTAGACTGGGGAAGGGGAACGGAGGTGAAGCTCGTTGAGATAAACGATCAAATTTTATGGATGTGTTTTGTGTACATATATTTATGCTACATGTATCATCCACAACACAACATAATATACATATTTTACACTATATAAAGGTTGTGTTGTGAATTGATTTGTGTTTTCAATAAATTTCAATTGATAATTGATTATGTCAATATTCACATGTATAATAACAATAAATTTATGTATTATTCTAATCTAATATAATATTTGATGTATTTATTTACGTTAAATTGACTGGGTTTGAATGGATTTCTATAACATTATTTGTTCTGTATAAAATAAATTGTTTACATTTTTCTGCACTTGCGGAACAAACACACAATCATGGAAATGCAATTTATTAGGCCATAAGTGGAAATGAGTTCGCCAATTTTAAATTTTAAATTAATAAAATAATTAGAATTTTTATACATAACTTTCAGACTGTAGCTTTTATCTTGGTACATTTTACTACAATTGTTTGTAGAGGTGGTTTCTTCCACGCTTTGATTTCGGAGATTTTCGGAGAGAGCTATTTTGGTGATGTTCCTTCATCCTATTATTCAGCGTTTGTGTAATAAATTGTTATATTTTTATTTTGGTTTGATTAGCGATAGAATTTTCCGTTTCCGTATTTCTTCTGTGCATGTGTAGGTAATTTATGATTTATGATTAGCTGTTTTCTATATCGTATTTCCTTCATAATCCACCATTTTTGCAAGATTAATTGCAACTATGTTGGAGT
Organism: Nephrotoma guestfalica; assembly: GCA_963691935.1. Classification (NCBI taxonomy): domain Eukaryota; kingdom Metazoa; phylum Arthropoda; class Insecta; order Diptera; family Tipulidae; genus Nephrotoma; species Nephrotoma guestfalica. The sequence goes on from OY829914.1 coordinate 105,678,990, forward strand.
TGTTAACGAATCCTATTATTTACCGCAAAATTGCCTTTTTGTGACACTCAATGGGTTACTAGTATTTTCTCACAGCTTATTAGTGATATTTTTGCTTTATAAAAAGAAATATTATTTGCATTGGATTTGGGATTTTAACAATCTTAACATAAAGAATTGTTTATCGGCAACTTCGTTATATCTATGTAACTGAAAAGCTAGAAATATTTGATATAATTAATATAATTATTCAAAAGAAAGAGAAGGTTTGTATACTTCAATACACCAACGACTGGATGTTTGTCATAAAATGCAACGTTGCCAATCTTGACTGTTTTAGTACAAGAATTATAATTATTAATTCCCAATTTCAAATCAACCCTAAATATTAATCTACATGCACAGTGCCGAGCTATTATATTAAAATTATTCGGTTCTCAGGAAATCTCATTCAAATATATTTAATATACGAGTACATATTATCCCTCTTTTAAGATACTGGTACGATTTATATTTAATTATAAAAATTATAAAATAAACTTATTTATCATTTATTTTAGAATAATTTTTTCAAATTTTATCTAGTTGCCTTTACTTAAATATTACCTTCCAGCAGGAAAGCCATTGACAACACACTAATTACTAATTTACGTTTGTTACCAGTCTGAGATGAATCGTTTATGACAAGTCTAATACGTGGTGACAAGTCATAGACGAGTCGCATGTGTCATGTCTGAGATTAATTGTATGTGATATATCCCCAGCAAACGTAGAAGAAGTTCCAGAACTAGTGCAAAAGTAGTGATAAAAGTATTTGTTTCCTTGTGAAAAAGGATGGGCGTCGGGAAAAATTCATCAGTTTTATAAAAATTTTTTAGTAAACATACGAAATTTTTGCGAATTCTAAATTATTTAGGATGGATATTTTAAGGGATATTTGAATGCAATCCGGTAGTTAATCTGTTTTTTTTTTTTGCTAATTTGTGTTCGCCCAATTCAACGGTTAAATACTAATGAATTTTACAGTTATTTTGAATATAGTTCAAATAACTTTGGTTTCAGGAAATTCTACTGTAAGTTGCGGAGTTGCAGAATGATTAAATTAATAAATGTTTCAATTATTTAGGAAGCCGGAAAATATGAATTTAGAATTAAATTTCAGGAAATTTATTACAGATGCTTGTGAATTAATGCTTCATTGTAATTGCTGATTGTGTAGTTTAGAATTGTGTTGTCATTTTATTACTAACGACTTTACATAGGTGTCTGTAACGGGTCGAGTCAACCAATTTTGGTTAGGAAGCCGAAAAGTATTAATAGAATTAAATTTCAGGAAAATTCCAGATGCATGTGAAATAATAATATTTTTTCTTAGGTTGCCGTTTTAAAGAAGCAATTGTTGAAGACCAATACCATCGTTATCCATTAACCTTTATCCTTCATCTAGTAGATTAGAATTGTGTTGTCTTTGTGTTACTAACTATCGGCTATACCTAGGTAACCGCGCCGATTCTGTCCCACTTAACTAACCTATCCAATCCTTCGGTTTTGTTATGTGTAAAAAGGGTGTACGATGGACCCGGCGTCATCCGGGAGCTCAAGCCTAAGAACTTGGCCGTACATTCAAAATCAATCAATCAATCAATAACTTTCAGACTGTAGCTTTTAGATTGCGAATGACTTGAGCATTGACGTGTGAAAAAATAGAACACAGAATATTGTATAAGGCAGTCCAACTTGTAAAACCTCTGGCATCCAGGAGCTAAGCCTCCACCAAAATTAACACAATTGCAATATTTTCATCAAACAAGTATCTTTTCGATAAGAGAATGAGGTAGAATTTAATTCTAAAATTCGCAAAAGCTTGTGTTAAAATCAGTTACATTGAAAAGGACGAAAGCAAAAGTTCGAAAGATCAAAACATCGAATAGGCAAAAGACCGACAGAAAATTAATCGAAATTTGATAGAAACAAATATCCGCTATAATTCATAATTCCTAATTTTTTAAGAAAAGTATTTTTTTTGGTCCACATCGAATTTGAAAGGCATTACACATTATACACTGAGCTCACTAAGCTGAACATGCTTTTTGCTTTTCGTAAAATTGAGCGAAAAATAATTGACCGAAAACGTTAAATTTTAGTTAATTTTAAAAATATTCAATCAAACTTTTTCAAGTTCATTGAGACGATTAAATTAAAATTATATACAGTTATATTCGTGTTTACAATATTTATATAACGCCAATTCATTGAAAAGCAATTAATAGAAAACGACAGTTTACAGCAAACGACAATTCACTGAAAACAACAATTCACCGAAACAATAATTCACCGAAAACGACGATTCACCGAAAACTATAATTTACCGAAAATGACTATTCCTTTATATACAGTAACCTTCCGGTTGTTCCTTTAAAAGACGGAATTTAACTAATTTGAAATAATAAATTCAAACAGAAAAATTTATTTTTCTTATTAGCAATTATTCTCTTTAATAATGGGATTGTACTGAAAAATCGAAACCTTAAATCCTGGAAACGAAGAAAACTAAAAATCTTGAAACAAATATATTGCAAAATATTGAACCAAAAAATACTGAAAAGAAAAACTGGAAATATAAAATACTTAAATTCCTTTAGAACAACTCATTGTTTTTTAATATAATTTTAATTTAATTCACTGAACCCTTCTAATTAGTGAATTTGGTGCCCTTTATAATTGGCAGCAGCAGTAGTTCTATATTCCCGTCATGTGTATAGGTCCCCGCTCCTATGCCCTCCGAAATTTAAATAAAAAGTACCTCGAAGTGTTAAGCGAAGGAGTCGGTAGCCCCTACAATTAATTCCACACGAACTCAGTTTGAGTTTAAGTGAAATGCAATTTAAAAAACTATGTCAAATTTTTTCTGGTGTATTGAACGATTTTTTTAACCTTAGTCGAAAGATACACTGTTTGCATGTGTTATAGTTCTTTGTCCAATTATTTTCACCATTTTTAATTGTATTATCGTTAACTATATTTGCCAGTTTTTCGTATTTTTTAAAGATATTGTTATTAAGTAATTTTAATTTCAGAATTACAAAGTTCCGGGATTTTTTTCAGAAAATTAATAACAACCCTTTAATAATATAAGAAGCGTTTGAAATCTTCGGTAAATCATCGTTTTCGATGAATTGTCGTTTTCGGTGAATTGTTTTCTCGAAAAATTGTCGTTTTCGGTCAATTGCTTTTCAGTAAATTATTTATTATTTATTATTTGTTGTTTTCGGTGAATTATATTTTCGGTCAATTGAGGCTTTCAGTGAACTGTTTTTCGGTGAATTGTCGTTTCCGGTGAATTGATTTTCAGTAAATTGTCGTGGACAATTAAAACTGCATCCAGCTGTATCACAATAAAACAAAATTTGTCAAAATCCGTGCGCTAATTTTAGTAATTTTATTTTGTTATTACGATTTTTTAGGAAGATAATGGGTCTGGGTTTAATCACCGATTCTGAAAATATGAAAAGAAAAATATCGATGTTACGATCAAATTTTCGACTGTATTTTTAAGGCTATTTTAATTCGATGTTTATCTTTGAGAATGAGGCTCCAAACTCCAGTCGTCGCTAACTGGTGAGAAAATTGATTTTTTCAAATCAATGATCTCATCCGTTCGAAACTGATTATTGAGATGCTTACAGATTTTGCCATCTACATATAGTAGTCAAAGATTCCAACAAATTTAAGTTTATCCGCGGTGTAGAGCTAAAGGACGAAAAAATGTTGGCTGTGGTTGGGAAGTGAATTGTGTAAGTAGGGTATATCGATTATCATAGTTGTTGTCACTCAGATTGACGTTAAATGGAGTATATTCCCACGATTGTGTATTTAATCTAGAGTACTGAAGACATAGACCAATGTACGGAGCAATCACAATAAAAACTAAAACAAATTTTTTTCGACGTTTTTGTAAATCGATATAATTTTTCGGCAAAATGAGGCAAGGGTCACTTCCAATTTCGACTCCAATTCCTAATCGAGCGATTCTCATTGATGTGAATTAATGTTCACAGTGTATTATCTGTATTATTATTATTATTTAGATATTCATTAAGCTGAGCTATCAGGCTGAAACGCCACACCGAGGTAACTAACCTATATTGGCGTTTCTATATGCTGCTAGCGACTACGTTCCCTATAACTACATTAGATTTTTATACACGCATTTTAGCCATATCCATTGCACCAGTACATGGAAATGTTTCCGTCCCTAGCCATGGGAGGCATGCATGATCTAGACAACAGTGCTGAACGCGTCTAGTCTACTATCATATTTTTCATTTGCATGACACTTACACAAAAGTTCGTGAAGCTGCAAATCGCATTGTTGCTCACAAATGTGGTTTTATCAGCCGACCATGTAATATTTGCATTGGTTGGGCTAGAATGAAGCCTTCGTCTCTCGTTTTGATATAGTGCACATTCAAATATTATGTAGTCAGATGATTCTATACTTGCACCGCAGAGGCATTTTCTTTAATTCTAAATCTAACTAGGTAGCTGTTGAAATTACCGCGTCCAGTAATGAATTGTGATAAGCAGTTATTTAGTGAAATTCTCGTGTTGAGCCTCACCCTAAAATTTGGAGAGAATTCATACGTGTACCTTCCTTTAGTGGAGATATCCCATCTTTTCTGCCACAAGTTGCTGCATTCTTCTTTCGTTCTCCGGAGATGTGAATTCTTATCCATCGTCTCGTCAGTTTCAATGATGACGTTCCCTGTCACAGTCGGGCTTCCCTTCTTAATATTACTGATAATTGCACTCTGTTGTAGTTTGATATCTATCGACATAACACCTGCAATAATATTTAATGCCAGGTTGGGGGTAGTCCTATAGCAACCTGTTATTTTCAACCTAATGTGGTGAACATTTAACTTGTTCACCCAGCATGCACACGCGTATGTTAGTACGAGCTCAATTACTCCCTTATAGCAGCGGATGGTTATTAAGTCCCCAATCCTCTTGCGAGATTCTTGCAATGGTATGTAAGACTTTTTTGGCTTTTTCAGCGATGGTTTTAAGGTGACTGGTAATTCCAAGACGCTCGTCAATACTAACGTCTATATTTGACAGTTTTCGCCAGTTTTATTCCCACATTATTTAATTTTACAATAGGCGGTCTATTAATATCCAATTTACCTTTAAGTAACATCATTTCTGTTTTTCCGGATGATAGATCTAGTCTTATTTTCACGATCTTGTCTGGTGTGCCCATATGTGATTATAACCTTATCGCCAGCATAGGCAATTTCGTCTTCCTCGCTGCAGAAACTAAGGTTGAAAACGATGTTCCAAATATTGGGACCAATGAACCTTGTGGGCATGCTTTTGTTAACGTTTTCTGAATTTTTCCATGGCAGTCCTCAATTTTCGCTATCCGATCTTTTAAATAATCTAGTATTATTTTATAAATTTTTTTAGAAGTACCAATGGTTTTCAGGTGATCTATGATACTAGGCCACCAGACATTGTCGAAGGCACCTGCAATATCCAGGAATAGTCCTAACACTGCAGAACCCGAATTGTTTGGCAGAATAGGGTCCTCTGGCGTTAAGTTTTTCTATCATCCTGTCCGTTACTAATTTTTCTAGCAGTTTGCCCGTTACTGAAAGAAGGACTAATGGTCTATACGCTTTAGGGTCAGCTTAATTTCTATCTCCTCCTTTTCTGATCACAACAACTTTACCCGTTTTCCAGATTTGTGGAAACACACCCAGCTCTAAACGCTTATTGTAAACGCTTATTGAATAGATGTGTTAGTTTACTCCCAATGATAGGTCATAATGCCTTCAGCACTTCTGTTTCGATAAGGCCAGGTCCAGATGCCTTGCCATTTTTTCTACTCAACCGTGCTAACTCAACCTCCTGAACTGAAAGGCGGATCGTTTCGTAGGTACCTGTTGCACCAATATTCTTATATTCATTTGCTCTTCTGAATCATTTTTCATCATTCATCTCTTCTGAATGTAGCAGAGTTTAATAGCAGTTGGTTTGTTCCTTATCATGTTCTTGTTGTTGTTCCATGAGATAGAATTGAGATTAATGACTCCCGATATTTAATTTTACCAGCCTGGTATTTATATATAAATCCCCATGGCTCGCAGTTTCTTAATGTTTCTTAACCCTGTTTGTCTAGTGTTTTGGAATTCTTTCCGACTTCTTTTCGTTTTCTGTTAAGGCTAGGAGTTCACCATGCGACTTGTCGTTTGGAGCTCTTTTGCCTTGGTATCGCAAATTCGCAGGCTTTGATTATGCTGTCGATGACTATAGTAGCAAGTCTGTTTAAAGTGTCTTTGCTGTTGCAGTCTTCCCAGTTTATGCGATCCCATTGACCAGAAAGATAGTCGTTCAGCAGGGTCCAATTTGCTCTCTTCAGAGCAAACCTTTTATGTGTCTCTCTGTTACTATAATCCAACACTTTTCCAGATAGCTTTATTAAGATCGCCCTGTGATCACTAGATGTCCAACTTGTTTTGGCACTCCAATTTCTAATTTTGTTTAACAGTAGTCCACTAGTCACTAAGGTGAGATCAGTCTTTGACTCACCATTGTGGCAGTAGATACTATCTTGTTCTTCCTTAGTGTATCTGTATATGAAAAAGCTCGGATTTCTCAACGAAACTAGTTTCGTAGAGAGAATAGTATTGTGTCAGCAACATATAGGAAATGGGTATTTTCGCCGAAATTTGCTATTTGAGAAACGGAAATTTTTTTTCATCATTCCTCGAGGAATAGAAAATATATAGAAGTTTTAAGACGTTTTGCTTAGGTGAAAACATTGGTCAAATACAGTACTCGCAATTTGACCTTTTGATTTATAAATTTAAAGCGTAAATGGAAGGTTTGTAAACTTTACCGAACAAAAGGCGTAGTGGTTAAATCTGTGACATTTGGATCGTGGCGTGCTCTGACCAATTCCTTCCAGAAGGAACCACATGTAACATGTCGGAAATCCAAAAATTTTAACTACGAATACTCAAATGCACACAAAAAAGTCAATTTAAAAGATTTATTTACGTTGCTGTTGCATCATTGTACTCATTCTTATCTACGATTACCAAAGAGTTCCCTTTATCAGCTTTGATATAAACTACGTCTTTCGATCTGAATAGTCTGAAACATTTTGAAAGATTTATTTGTTTTCTATTTTTCATGATGTCGCGTAGCAGAGAGAGATAATGCCACCACAACTTTACCATCAACGACTAACAAGCATAGTTTGGGTTTGCTCAAATTTGGGTGACAACATGGGAACAGCGCAGAAGAATCGTGTAGGCAAAGAGAACAGCTCCACCTGGCATGCCAGTATGCATCATCCAGCCGCCCTGGAAGCTGTCTAGGATTCAATGGCTGAATCAATCATTAACCCGAATATAACTTGATTATGTAACCTCACAAATGAGGCAGCCAGTTAAAATCATTTTTCTCATCGTACACACACCTACTTATTTGCAGTACATATTTCCTACATGAAATTAAAAAAATCTTAAATATTTTCTTAAATTTCAATGGTCCCCTTTAAATATTTAAAATATTTATTAATTAAAATATTCATTTTGTTAAATAAATTAAATCTCTTCCCACGCCATTAAAAATCACTTAGCACACCGAAAAAAGGAATGGAACATCCCAAATTATCATAAGTTGTCGAGGGTTAACATTTTAAGAACAATAATACAAGACAAACAAAAAAAAACGAGCAGAACATTGAAAGAATAAATTTTATTGTATTTAATTCTCAGAAACAAAAAAATTTTGTATATAATTTAATTACAATATAATAAACTCAAAAATCATAAAGTAATTAATTATTTGTACTGTTGTTGTAATATTAAATAATTATAATGAAATGGAACAAAATAAAATTATGAGGGTTCTTCTTCACAATTTTTCACAAATTCACTTACTTATGCTGTAATATGACGATGATAGTATTGAGAGGGGCATATTATGGCGCCTTTTAAAATTAAATGATTATTTAATAAAATACAAAATCACAAAAAAAAAAAAATACGGATGAAATATTTAAATTTTTCAGGAAATTAATTTTCCACTTTTGCTTATTTTTCTTTTTCTGTTGGGAAATTCGTATTTTAAGTAGTGATGGTAATTAAAACTTTTTTGTATTTGTGACTGGTGGAACAAATAGTGAAATATCATGCGACATTTGATTTTGTAAAATTTTTTCAACCGGAATTTAAGTGTAGCGACACATCGGGAAGTATTTTTGTGTAATTTCTGATTTTTAAATTTTTGTTCCATTTTCAATGTACAGTAATGGTCTCATCTCGGTGAATGATTTTGTAAATCTGGGTCGTATAATTAATAATGTAATTGATTGTATTTAGTTCATCGCTCACTCGTCTATTATACATATTAATCTCGAATACAAGTGATTATATGAAAATCGACAAAACAATACCGAAACTCTCTTCGCTCAAGTTCCACCACTAAAACTATGTTATAATTAAGTATTCGCCTATAATAATTATCGATTGCGTTATTTCGGAATAAAACCAAAATTTTCAATCGCCAAAAATTCAATTATAAATCACCCCCGCACATATGCCCTTTTAATCTCTAAATCTAATTTACATATCAAATTTCATTCACGCAAGGTATTGCAAAATTTGTATAAAAAATATTTGTGACGACATTGAATGTCGAACTATGTTGGGTGTATCGAAAATTGTAAACAAAACAACAAAAATCGATAAGGAATAGATTGACGTGAACAGTAGAGTAATTGCGTGTTTCGGCGCGCTGTGTCTGATAATACCCGATAATGGATTAATTAATTTTATTACATTTTTTTTTCAATTTATCGATTAGAAAACAATATTTTTGAAGGTCGAAAGTTTTATTTCTTTATTAGTAATTATATGTATTATTGAGAAATTTTTTAAAGTTTAATTTTGTTTGTGTAGATCAATAAAAAACAAAATCTTAAAATCACCTTCTTTATGAGAAGTGAAAGCCGTTTTGTGTGAATATTTTAAATATTGTGGATATTCGCGGCTAGTAAATAAAACTTTTATATTTATCATTTAATAAAATATATATACTATTCCAGTTTATACTGCAAAAAAGCAGGGCTTGTTAGACTGGAATTTGATGCTAGTTATACTAAGGTTGTTTTCATATACAAATACAAATTTCAAAGTGTGTTTAAAGAAACCTAATTTGGTTTTTGTTTTTGGTTCGGTGTATACGGAGTTTCATGTTCCCTGGAACTGGACCTGTTATAGGGCGCAGAAGATCTTTCTTCTCAGTCTAAGTAGGCTGAATAATGAATAATCTTATACTACATATACAATTACGAATTCAATCCGGATAGAAACAACTTGAGTTAACTTTGGATTGAAATGGAATTATTTATTTAACATGTATATTAGCGAGTCAAAATGCGATCGAATAAAAATATATCCAAATTTCGAAACAGCCAAATCGGGAAAAGAAAATTGTATATTCGAACTAAGAAGTTAATTTTTCTACAATATCTTCATTCAATTGTTCTTGAAGTTCCACCAAATCCTCTAAAAATGATATCACAGTGTAAAAAAGAGATGATAACTTCTCTCGAGCCACCTCTTGCTTATTCGAAAATGTTTGAAGCTGTTAAGTTCATTTACAGACTGCCTCAAATTACTTCAAGCTACCATAAAACACAGGGGTTCTTTTAACACTTTTGGTAAAATCTGAAAACATTTCACATTAGAATGACTTCAAAAATTTATGGAATGCTACGGACGCCAGTTGTGGTTCTTATGTTGCTCATGTATGTAGATTATGATTTCAGCTACAATAAAAATATATACCCAGGGTAGTTACAGGGGGTTCGTTTAACACTTTTGGTAAAAAACTGAAACTTTTCACATTAGAATGACTTCAAAAATTTATGGAATGCTACTGACGCCTGATTTCAACTACCATGAAAACATATACCCAGGATAGTTACAGGGGGGTTCTTTTAACACTTTTAGCACTTGCCAGTTGTGATTCTTATGGTGCTCATGTATGTAGATTATGATTTCAGCTAACATAAAAACATATACCCAGAGTGCTACCAACATGTATTTGCATTATGATGATTATGATAATTTTAATATATTTTGAGAGCCTTTCTTTTTTCTAAAGAAAATTTCACTTTTTCCGTTTCAAAAGGTTTAACATATATTTTCTCTTCTGTTTCATAAATGCTTTGATTTTTCATAAAACTTTCTGCTGAGAATTATTGATTTGCTTAAAAATTTCAAAAAATGCTGGTTTCAAAAAATATCAGCAGAAAAATTTTCCGTTTGGTGATAGTGATGCCTCTAGCGGTGAATAGCAAAAATACATTTTTTCTGCTGGAAATTTTCTGCTATCTTATACAGCATTTAAAATAGGTCATGCATATACTGGATTTAAATGCCACCAGTTAATCAGCGAGTAACTATTCAGTGTCGGTCATTGTACCAAGTAGCTGGCAAGAAAGAAAGGAGTTTCAGACATATTCTATTTTGAGAGAATTGAATAGTTGGTCAGACGTGTGTCGTGACGTGAGTTCATACAAAATATTTACACCAAATGTGACCATTTATCAAAATATTCTATGTTAGTCCTTTATTTCAAGGTGCTCTAACTGGCGAGTCGATTTTGTTCGAAATTCGAAACTTGACAAAACAATAACCGCATGTACAGGGTGGGTCATCAAACTTTTTTTTTGAACTAGCGGTTATTTTGAGTATGGTAAGGGTTATGTCACTTCTGATTTGACAGAAAGTTAGTTTTATCCTTCCGCTGAACGAAAATGGTTGTGTATTCGCTTGAACAACGAAATATTGAAACATTACTTCAAAAATCATGGTAATGTTGCAGAATGTATGCGAAAATTGCGTGCGGTTTTCGGAAGAAACGAAGCGCCGGGAGCTCTATATGTGCGTTATTTTGTGAATAAAGTTAAAGAAACAGGCTTGCTAATTAATAAACCAACACGAACCAAGCAGCCAACCAAGCGTACACCCGAAAATGTTGATGCTGTAGCCGAGAATGTGCGTGAGTCCCCGGGAACGTCAACTCGTCATCGTGCTCCATAATTAAACATTTCACGCACAACATTACGACGAATTCTGCATAAAGACCTTGGTATGACACCGTATAAAGTTCAATTGGTTCAGGAATTGATGCAAAGAGACCACCCATTGCGTTTTCGGTTCGCTGAGTGGGTTTGCGATCGACTTGAAGGCGATGCAGATTTTGGCAAAAAAATGATCTTTTCCGATGAGGCGCATTTCCATCTTGGCGGCTATGTAAACAAGCAGAATTGTCGCATTTGGGGCACGGAGAACCCGCACGTGGTCGTAGAGAAGCCGATGCATCCTCAACGAGTGACTGTTTGGTGCGGATTTTGGTCCGGTGGCATCATTGGGCCATTTTTCTTTGAAAATGTGCAAGGAGCCGCCGTGGTCAATGGTGAGCGCTATCGCGCCATGATAAACGATTTTTTGTTCCCGGCACTTGAAGGGGAGGTCATAGGCAACATTTGGTTTCAACAAGACGGCGCTCCGTGCCACACAGCACACTTTCCAATTGATCTTTTGTGCGCTGTGTTCGAAGATCTAATTATCAGCCGAAACGCTGATGTGATTTGGCCGCCTCGGAGCTGTGATTTGACGATGTTGGACTATTATCTTTGGAGTGCCGTCAAAGATAAGTGTTACGCCGATAAACCAGCAACGATTGACACTCTCTCATACGATATCAACAGGATGGCGCTACGTACCATACGACCGCACCCATTGACTTATTAAAATCAAAATTTGGCGATAAGGTGATTTCGAGAAATGGACCTGTCAATTGGCCTCAAAGGTCGTGCGATTTGATACCTCTCGATTATTTCCTGTGGGGCTACGTGAAGTCACTGGTTTATGCTGATAAACTAGCAACAATTGACGCCTTGGAGGCCAGCATTGTTCGTGCTATTCGTGACATACAGCCAGCAGTGCACGAAAAAGTGACCCAAAAATGGACGTCCAGAATTTGTTCCGTCAAGAACAGCCGCGGTGCCGATATGCCCGAAATGTTTTTCAAATATTAATGCCATGTATTGATATTTCGAATAAAAATTATTTTTGATTACAATTTAATTTTTTGTGTTATATTTTACGATTTCAAGTTCTATCGGGCTTAAAAAACACCCTTTTAAAATAAAGCTTAAAACATAAGTGCGTAAAGGCAAAAAAATTATAAACAAAACTATTCTGTTTGTTGTATTTTTGTAAAATATTCAGGCATAGTTGATTGCTTCAAACACTTGTTCCGTATATATTCCTGTTCCAATTTTCGATCCATAAAAATAATCCGGCATGTCTAAAGTTTGGCTATTAACCGATTAGCAACCATCAGTACCGATACGAGCAACCATTTCGACCGCATCTATTAATGTCACAACTGTATTTTGACCGCTATCTAAATTTCTGACCAATTTTAACAAAATATTACATCTGTAATGACCTTTAAGGCTTTTTATAACACCTTGGTCCATCGGCTGTAAAACGGATGATGTGTTTGGTGGTAAAAATGTTAACTTAATTGCTTTTACATTTTTAATGTGAGGGTGTGAAAGGCAATTGTCGACTAACAATAAAAATGTTCGTTTCTTTTTCAGCTCGGCATCCCATTTTCGTAAATAACCATCAAAAATCTTCGACGTCATTCAAGCCTTTTTATTGCCTGTATATTCGACAGGTATAGCTTTATGCTGGAGATATACTCGACGTTACTCAGAAACTTCAAGATGTCAAAAACGCGCTTACGAGTATACCCAAGATAAGCTCAGTATATGAGTTCATGTTTTTGACATTTCTTTACCTTTTTAATTTGTTTTTATTTTTTTTATTTCTTCCACTTTCTGTGAAATAATAAAAATTTAAAATATAAACATTTTTAATTTGAAGAAACACGCGCAATTGACCTTTTCAAAATGTTAAAATGGTAGCGAAAATAAGACAAAAATTGGTTAATTATTTCACAAAATTTCTGTAAGATGTCACTTTAGTACTAAACAACAACAAAAAATTAAAGTCAAATTAACTCTTTTTGTATCACGTATGAGTCGCGTCGAGTATAATTGCTTTGTATAAATTCTCATAGTTTAACTTTTTCTTTTTACTTAGTCACGTCGGTCGCGCCGAGTATATCGCCAGGGTTAATATTTTTAAAACATCTGGATGATTTACATTTTGATATAACAAGCAGTTTTTTTGTCACTACCATCCATGTTAGCTCCCACCAACAAAGTGATTCTCTCCTACACACTTTTCACCTCTAAACTTAAATGGGTTTCTGTGTATTATATTGTAAATTTTACTTGCCGTGTAACACACTCGTATCTTTGGCCATACAGAAGCTATCCACTCATCAAGTACACCTTGCTGAACATCTGCTGCCACGCCCGAAATTTTGCCCAAAACAATATTGTGTCGCTGTCGAAACCGAAAAATCCAACTTTCTGTACATTTGAACTCTTTATTCAATAATTTTCTTGTTTCGTCCGCCTTTGCTTTTAAGGTTGGTCTAGATATTAGTACATTTTTATTCCTCTGTCGTATAAACCATTTTAATAACAAAGTTTTTTTGTTTGTATTTTTTAGGTTTCAAACGCTTTTTATATTACACTTTTATTTTTACAAATTGTACTAATCGCTGAATGTGACTTTATATTCTTTGGCTAGGCTGGAATTTGTACTGCCACTTTCAAATTTATTAATTATGATAGCCTTTTCTTCGATAGAAAATGCTTTCCGCTTTTTGGTGTTTGATGATTCCATATTTTATGTGGGCAGGAACTAGAAATTAGGTTATGTATACAAAATCTACATACACGTTACACAAAACTGTATATTAAACACAATTAAAAATTTAATTTACGTAAATCAAATCGTTATCCTTTAAAAATGACACAACAAATGGGTTTTCCCCGAAAAAGTAAATAAATATGTACGTATGGCGAAAATAAAATAAAAATTTACCAAAAGTCATGGAATACAGGAATTTTTTTTACTACGGACAAATTTTAGGTCGTAACAAACGAAAAATGTTGGCAATTTGTAGTGCAATGGAGGTTTTTATATCCGAATTGTCGTAATAACCGAGATCGTTTTAACCGAATGTTGTTAAATAGTAAAATTGAACAATTCAATCATTAGCTTGAATTTTCGACGCTATAAACGAAATATCGTTACAACCAAAGTCGTTATAAGCGAAAACCACATAACCGTATAACAATTTTTCTAAGCAAATCTAGTAGCCCGAATTAAATAAAATTTGTGGTATAAAAAGAAAAACATTTTGTAATTCATGCCATACAAACATACTCGAACGTTTATAATCAAAATTTCAATAAGCTATGTGGCTTATTCCCACCTCAAATATGTAGAAATGCATTTCATTTATGGCTTATGTCATGGCAACGTCCGAGCAGCAGCAAGAGAAAACCAGAGACGATATTCAAATGGTGAACGCTTTTCCGGTTACAGAGTATTTCAAAACGTACATCAAATGTCCAGTGACGAAACACGTTCTAAAACGGATGGATATTCAACACTAATGGGCCCGCATAAATCCAAAAGTAGTGCGGCGTAGTCAGTTTCAACACCAATTTGGAGTGAACATGTGGGCGGGAATAGTCAACGAAAAATTGATTGGCCCCTTTGAACTCCCACGTCGGATCAACGGGGAAGTTTATCTAAGTTTTCTACAAAACGACTGGGACGAATTACTTGATGACGTAGAAATATGTGGCTGCAGTATGATGGAGCTCCCTATCACTAGCACTAGTAAATTATCCAAGCCGCTGGATTGGAAAGTGAGGGTCCATTGCATGGCCACCGCGGTCTCATTTTCTGTGGGTTATTATAAAGAGATAGTTTATGAAAGAGTAAACCAGACCGAGCAGAAGATGCGGCAACGTGTGAGACTAGACGAATAAAGTAAAATTATATACGGCGATGCCGATTATGTATTTTGGAAATGGTGGACACTTCGAAGACTTGATACTCACATGATATTTAAAATTAATAAAAAAATTATTTTATTCATTTTATATTATTTCTGACAAAGCGTCTATTTTAGAAATCGAAATTTTGTTAAGTGCATGTTTTAGTAAACACGACTTACTTTGTGACAAAAATTAATAAAAAACATTCTGTTGTGACTATTCCGGTGTATGATACTATTTTAAAATCTGCATTTTTGTCGCATATTTTTCTGATAGTCGGTCAATTTTCTGTAGTACATTGTTTTCCCGTTGGCATCACTTAAACATCAACAAAAAGACTTCTAGATCGTATTAAAACATAAAGTGAAACAAAAAAGCTCTTTCTTTTTTTTAAATTAATTTTTTGGTGCACCCACCGATATGCGATTTCACTAAAATACACTGAAAGTGGAATAACTTTTGCACCATCAACAATTCGAAAAAACTTTACTTGGCTTTTTGTTAAGACAATTACATGAATTGAAATATTTGTCGCGATACGATTTTGCTAAATGTATGGTTTTGACCAATACACTCTCATTAATTTTTGTTTTTGTGAGTTTAGGATTAATTTAGTATAAACATCAATTGGGTGTTTATAACCGCATGTTTTGAGTAAAAATTATGATTACGAAAAGGCGTTTTTGGTTGATTTTGTTTGGATAGCTTAGAAGATAGGACTTAATACATGTTTAAGTATTTTACATGAATTTTCTTGCATGGCCAGTAGCTCACTAGCAACACATCACCCTTAAGAACTATTATTATATAAAATTATCACTCGGGGCTTAATAAAATGCTCCTTAGCCTTGTTATGTAATATGCTAAAAAGGGTGACTTCTTATCATAAACATTTTGTAAGTACGAAACACGACTATAAAGAATACTAAATTGAATTGTCAACACACTTGGTCCACAGCAGCTTCGGAATATGTTAAATAACAACTGAATATGTTGCAAAGTATATTATGTATCAAAAATATACTAAATTAAATTTAATAAAATTGGTGAAAATCAGTTTTCAAAATTTAAGCGGAAATTACGATTTTTGATGAAAACCTATTTTTACAAAACGTATTATTTTTCTAGTAACAAAAATTGGGTTGGATTGGTTTTTTGGGGTTTGTATTTTTGTAGAGAAAAACCGAGAAGTACGCCTGGCTTAGAATGCAAAATCTGTTTGTGGATTCTTTTCATCATAGCTATATACGACACGAAATAATTGTTGTATTGAGTTTTGTGTTAGCCGAGTAAATTATTTACTATCGGTGAAAGAGATTTTATAACAGATTTTTGGATCAGTTTAGCATAGAATTTTTGGAAAATAATTGAATTTACATATCTCCCCTTACTCTCATCAAAGCAAATATTGTCTTTTACCCGAGAATTCGCCCTTCAGTTTAATTTATACCGTGATTACCTAAATAGTATTGAATCTAAAATTGGTTTATTGCAAAGGGTTTTCCAATAAGAGGTTTCATTTTGATATTAAAAAAACGAGCATTTTTTAAGAGAAATCAATGAATGTTTATCTCATTGTAAAGAGAGTAAGTATGTATACCATTAGCATTTGAAAACGATATCAGCCAAATGTCCGCCACAGCTACGCTTGCAGCACCATATCCTTTTCATGGAATTGTTCATGACCAATTCGCACATTTGCGGCTGTATGTCCTCGATAACTTCACGAATTCCATCTTTAAGGTCTTGAATCGATCGTGGAGCATTGGCATAGACCTTATCTTTCACGTGGCCCCAAAGAAAAAAGTCTAAAGCGTTCAAGACAAGATCTCGGTGACCAATTGTGATCATCTCTTCGAGAAATAGCACGGTCAGGAAACTTTTCTTGCAAAATTGCGATTTTTTCATTGTTTGTGGGGTACGTAGCGCCGTCTTGATGAAAATAAACGACGTCCACATCAATATCTTCCAATTCCGGTCATAAAAAATCATTAATCATAGCTCGGTAGCACCATCCATTCACCATAACAGTTGCACCAGCCTCATTTTCGAATAAGTAAGGTCCAATCCGCCAGCCAAAAAACCGCACCAAACAGTGACACGTTGAGGAGAGGCTTTTCAACAATAATTCTTGGATTTTCTGAGCCCCAAATGCGACAATTCTGCTTCTTAACGTAGCCTCCGAGGTTCTTCACATCACTAACTTGTCCCAACAGCTCAAATTTTTCCATCAGTTTCACTATTGCCGGCCGAGAAGGTGCTTCACGACGACCCAAAAGTGCTTTAGTTTTGCGAATTGTGACTGCAAAATTTTCACCATTTTGTAGAAAATTTTAACAATTTAAATGCGTCGTTGAAGCGTGTATCGTACCATTTTTAGTAATGGCGTAGTTTTTACTTGTCAAATGCCAAAATATGACAGCTTCAAAATTGACAGCTGCCCAAATGGCAGGCTATTCAAAATGAAACCTCTTATTGGAAAACCCTATACATAATGTTTCCTTTAGTAAACTGACCCGTAAACTGACTCGGTGTTAGTTATGTGAAGCTGAATCTTGTTTTACCCCTCGTTTAAAAAATAAATCAATGTCACGGTTAAAACAATTTCTGATTTAGTTTCACTCAGTCGCGCATAACAAATATTTTTACTCATCAAGACATATTTCCTTTTTCTATAATTTTTGAAAAGTTATTGGAGCAGAAACAATATAAAAATTCTCAAATCACTTGCTATATAAATACATAAAACATTTTTTATCTTCTGTGAACGATACGAAGTAGTCTTGCATACAAAACAGCTTGTCGTTTAATTGGTCATCGGTTTTAAATTTAAATTTTTTATTCTCTGATAAATGTTCCAATGACCAAGGATAATCTCATTAAATCATCTTATGTAAATAAAATATAAATGCGATTTTATTTTAATGGATATAAAATTTCGATCGCTTCTGACGATGATTTGATATATAATAATCAAACTATGAGCTTGCACACAGTATGCGAATATCTGTATGGCCCTCGTATATATTTGATGTATGAATTATATCTGTATGATTTTCGCGCGATTCGGTCGGTTGTGTATATACAAATAAATAAAATTTTATTTTAGCAAAAAACTCGTCTATGATCAACGAACGATGTGCGCACACACTTTACACATCATATATAGAAATAATAGTTTATAAGTTTTTAATCATCGTGCAAACAAAAAAAGTCAAAAAACTGTAATATTAACCTTCAAATAAAAAAGTGTAGCTAGATATTTTTGTATGGATATGCAAAATTCGCGAAACCAATCACAACAACAATAAATAAACAGAAAAAAATCTATTATTTGATTCGATTGCGCTTTATTCAAAAACCGTCCTAGTCTATCTATAACTTGCCAAACAAACTTAAGAAACAACAAAACCAAACGATTATTGAATAATGAATATTATAACACTCATAACACCGGTCTTTCGCTACAAAACAACAACAATTGATGTGGCACAGTGTATATACAATATAATAAGAAAACGAAATATTGATAAGATCGCCAATCATCAAATAAAACCATCTGAAATTGCCTTAAGCGGAATATATAAAATAAAATTAACAAGCGCAGATTGCAAAAAATTGATTACAATATTTTTTTATAATTTTTTTTTAGGATTATGTGTTATTATGTACAGTGCCAACACATTTACGAAAATATATCTCTCGGCCTCGCGACCATACAATATAATGTCAAAACCAATTGTATTGTTTGGCAAATATGTCAAGATCATCTATAATATTTATTTATGACTGATGTTATCTTAATATTATGATATTAAACTGATCCAATAATTTTGGTGTGTGCAGATAGAAAAGAACAAAATTAAGTAGCTACGAAGGCCCACCTGTACACAATTCTTTAAATTATTCTATGACTTAATTTATGTGTATGACGTGGGAAATGCGTAAAAATTACAATGTCTTAAGCCCGCAGATTGATTTATTTGAGGTAGAGTCAACATTTCAAAACAATAATTTATAATGTTTGTTTTTTAACTTTTCGTAAATATTCGTAAAGGTCGTTTGGCAAATAAATTCTGAGTAACTCAATATTATAATAAATTGTATTTGAAATTTTACCGCCATATCTAAATTAATACTAAAATGTTTACCGCCATATCTAAATCCCTAGGTCAAATTCCCAAATAACGGTTATGATGGACAGGGCTGGTAATATGAATATTAATTTTAAAATTATTAAAACCTAAAAGAGAAATCCTATCATGATGTTTTACGTACAAATTAACTTCCAAAATTCCTATATCGTGTAGATTTTCCGCACGGTAAGGTGAGTATCGTAAAAGCGATTTTTACAATCAGTTCAGTTAATACTATCAGTTAATACAGTGTAGAAAGGAGCTATGAATAAGTTACAATGTAAAAGTAGTGTATAGGCCCGCCTAGACATCATCTGTCCGTCAGTCGGCCTTTTCAACTCAAAATCTACAAACGATAGAAACTTGAATTTTTGTATGTAAAAAGATGACGATAAAAACAATTAATATCCGGAAAGACAATTTTGAATAATCATGTTGTGGTACATAATTCAGGTACCATTACCATTCATAAATTCAATATTATGATATTACTGTAACGGGCTGCATATTCTAATGGTAAAGTGTCGTTTTTAAGTACTTCCTTATACCATAAAAATTAAATTAGGCATGTTTAATTTATTTACCATACAGCATGTCTATGCAATTGGCTATTTACAGAAATATATAAAATAATAATTAAAACAACAAAAAATAAAATAAGTCATATAAATTAAGAATTAAAATTAATAATTGTAATTTACAATTTCTAATTACATTCATTTATTTATTAAGATGAGCAGGAACAAACAATGGTGGCACCAAGTCAAAACTCCAGAGCAGCGATTGCCCTCTTAAAGTATTGCGAGAAATGGGAAAATCAAAATACTCCGAAGCGATGGTAAGATCTCGTTGTATGCGCGTTGCAGGACCGTGGTAGCTGTAGTTACTATCGGGCCACTAAAAGGCCCAGGAAACGACAACGGTCAAGGTAAGGTGAGAGACTATAATCGTTGCGCTGTAAAGAAGATATTTTTTAAGAACAAATAACAGAAACTGCTTTTGTATACTCTCAATTCTCTTAAAGTGACATTCATAGAATGGGAACCATATGACACATGCGTATTCAAGCTGAAAACGAACGAAAGAAGTGTACAGTTACTTAAAAGTCAGTGAATCGTGAAAATCTTTAGAATTTCGCTTAAAAAATCCCAACATTGAATAGGCATTATTAACAATCGCATCGATGTGCGAGTTAAACGTTAAATCAAATATAGCATAACTCTATTCAAAATACAGTCGTTTAAAGAGTAAAGACTATTGGAGACTTGGATCTACAAGTGCCGTTGGAATAGAACACGGTCTAATTGTTTAGAATGTGAAACAGCGTCGTTAGTAAATAATAAAAATAACAATAGGCTCAACTGGCTACCTTAAGGCACACCAGACGAAGGAATGAAATACTCTGAGTACGTAATATCAATCTTGACATACATTTTACGATTTGATAAGTAGGACATTAGCCAACCTGAAGGAATAATGTCGCAATTAAGATCGCTAAGCTTTTTCAACAATAACCGGTGATTGAGTTTATCGAAAGCTTTAGCGAAGTCGGTATAAACCACATCGACCTGAAGTTTTGAAGCAATGGAATTGATTAACTTATTCTGAAAAACTGCCAAATTAGTGACCGTTGAGCGACCCGGAAAGAATCCGTGCTGACGTCTGCTAATACATTGCTTAGAATAGAAGAAGATTACGTTGTTTACCATTGACTCGAAGAGTTTTGGAATGCAGAACAGAATTACATTTGATATTTTCCAAACATCAGATAAACGCCTTGTCCGAGAATGTTAAATAATAGGCATAAAGGGGCGGAAAAACCAACTGCGCAAAGCTTCAACAGAGACGCTGATAAACCATCAAGCTCTAGACCCTTTGATGCGTTTATATTCATCAATGCCTGCAACACATCAAGCTCTTCTCATATCAAGAAAAAATAATTTTTTGTTTGTTAGAGTTTGTGAGATATCCTGAACAAAAACGCTACTGAAGTAATCGGCAAAGAAATTGCAGATAGTTAATAGATTTTCGGATTTATTTCCACTGAATTTCATAAAACGACGGTAAGCCGTTATTATGGTTCTACAGTTTCACAAATCTCCCAAATTTCTTCGGGCTACAGCGTAAATCGAATAGTAAAGTGCCGAAATCGGTTTAGACGGAACTGCCTGCGCTGAAACTGAAAGTGGGTAAAGTCGAAAGCTAGGCCAGTACGCCTATATCTCCTGTGAGCTTTATTACGCATGGTCTCCAGTTTCTAGAGCTCTCGAGTGAACCATGGGCAATGACTGGCGTAAGGCTTTTTTATTACCTTTTTAGGGACAAACTTTCGTGTATGAATATTTAACAACTCATTTTTTTTTATATTTATTTATTTTTAATTTTAACATTAATTTTTATATATAAAAATCATTAAAGTGAGAATGACTACTAGTGGATTTAATGTCCTTTAAAAGTTCGTCATACATACTTTTATGTACAAAACATATACAGCAAATAGTGTCATAGTGTCAGACTAAAACTACATTACGCATAATAAAAAACAAAATTCAAATACATAACAATTAATATAATTTAATTTAATTAATTAAGAATGAATGGCATTATAAATCACAAATAATCTTTAACTGATGACAATAGATGAGATTTTATCATTCGTTTAAACATAAAAATATATTGCGCTCTTAATATATTCAGGTAAGTTAATATAAATATATGGCCCAATAAATGTTAATGATTTTCTGCCAAATTCAGTTCTAATTTGGGGGCACTTCAACTGACTAGAATTTCTGGTTGAATAGCCATGATCTAGAAATTCGAATTGTATAGTCGAAATTAATGATGGGATGTGCAGAGACTTAAACATGTAGATCGACACATACATCTCAAAAATTGCTTTAATTGGGAGAATGCCTATAGCAATAGTTCGATAGCTCCACAGTACGAATTAGGTGAGGCAGTTTATATATTGCTTTACAGCATCTATTTTGTAAAATCTGTAATTTATTCAGTTTCTCTTTAACAGCTGAACCAAAGGTAGAAAAAGCGTATCAGAATCGGGTATGAATAAATGGGAAATACATTTTTTTAACACATGTACTGGAACAAAATCAGCTAATGTTCTAATCAAGCAAATAAATGGACAAACTTTAATATGTACAAATAGAATTAATATGGTCCTCCCACATCATATGCTTGTCGAATATTACTCCAAGGTACTTGAATTTGTCCACACGCTCTATGGTGCAATTTGCTACTTGAAGTGGTGATAAAGCAATGTGTTGCAGGCGTGGGGAGTGAAACATTATATATTTCGTTTTATTAAAATTAACTGATATTTTGTTTAAGTGAAGAAAATCCAAAAGTAAAATAATATCATCCCTCATATGTGACATTGTTACCTGACAATCTCTGGGTTCATAGAACAGGGCCTAACATGACCCCGTGAGCGGTAAATTGGCCATACCATTTACGTAGATTAGGAATAATAGAGGGCCAAGGACACTCCCTTTAGGAACACCACAGTTCACACCTACTGTGAAGCTTTTTACACCATTTAGAATCACAAACTGCTTTCGATTACTAAGGTAGCTTGCTAACAGTTTGTATGATAGGCTACGGAAGCCATAAATTTGTAATTTTTGAAGAAGTAAACTGTGATCTGTACAATCAAAAGCTTTACGAAGATCAAGAAATAAGCCAGAGATATAGTTTTGCCTGTCGAAATTACGATATAACAAATCAGTAGTGTCTGTTAAGGCCAAATCTGTACCAGAAGATTGTCGAAATCCCGAATGACGAGAATAGAAAAAATTAGATTTATTCAGGAAGTCGATCATCCGGTTAGCTATAATTTTTCTAAAATTTTGTCAAATACCGACAAAACTGAAATTGGACGATAATTATTAACTAGTTTAGAATTTCCAGACTTAAAGATAGGTGTCACTTTAGCAATTTTAAGACAATCGGGATAAACACCGGTTTAAAAAACCACATTAAATAGATCGGCTAGTAATTGTGGAAAAAAATGGCAAATAATCCTTCAGAACCACATTACGAATGTTATCATAACCACCACCCTTTGTATTACTGAGATTGGAAATTAAATTCGATATTTCGCTGCAGGAAGTGGGCGAAAAAAAACATGAATTAATACAGGGTGTCCGCCGGGAAGGTATACTACTTTGTTTGTTTATGATTTTTGATTAAATGGAAGAGAATGGATCTTATATTGATAAATGTTTTATTTAATGTCGGCAATTATGTATGGAATACAATATCAGATAAATGTCCGCCTCTGTTAGCCTCACAAATGCGAGTCCTTTTGAGCACATTTTTCATTACATTCTCACACATTTCACGCGGTATTTCATTAATTTCATCACGAATATTTTGTTTGAGTTGCTCAAGCGTTTCTGGTTTGTTTGCATAAGCCTTGCTTTTTAGATATCCCCACAAAAAGAAGTCCGGAGCAGTCAAATCAGGCGACCGTGGAGGCCAATCAACATCACCATTTTTTGAAATAACTTGTTGTGGAAAGAGTTCTCGATGTAATTCCATTGTAATCCTGGCTGTATGCGATGCGGCACCGTCTTGTTGATACCACATGTTAATCAAGCCCAAAGTATGCAGTTGTGGCGTTAAAAAGTTTTCAATCATATCACGATATCGCTCCCCATTCACAGTTACCGTTACGCCGTTTTCATTTTCAAAGAAGTAAGGTCCAATGATTCCTCCTGACCAAATTGCACACCAGACTGTCACTTTTAATGGATGTAAAGGTGACTGATGAATAATGTGAGGGTTTTCCATTGCCCAGAACCGACTATTCTGTTTATTCACATATCCATTTAAATGAAAATGTGAATCGCCACTGATTATGATTTTTTTTATTTATTTATTTTTTTCTGATTAGGATTGTAACATCCTATTGGCATATGTACGGCGGCGTAAATGGTCTTGTGGAAGAAGCTCTTGTGTCAACTGAATCTTAAATGGAAACAAATGCAAATCCTTGTGCAAAATTGTTGCCAAACTTGTTCTTTGAAGACCAAGCTCCTGAGCACGGCGTCGAATTGAGGTTGATGGATTGTTTTGAACACTTTCTTGAACAGCAGTAATGTTTTCAGCCGATCTTGCAGTACGTTGTGGCCCATGCTTGGGCCTATCACTTACAGACCCTCTTTCTTCGAAATCATTCACTACACGATAAATAGTGCGTTTTGTTGGCACGTTGTTTCTCCCAAAAATTTCACGTAACTTTCTCATCGTCACAGTAATCGATGATTGATTTTGATAAAATGTTTTAACGATTAAAACACGATGGTTTATCGAATATTTTTCCATAATAAATTTGCCACGTGTCTACTTCACGACTGTCAAGTATGAACTGTCAATACTAATATTCGCCTAAATGGCGGCAAAACAAAGTAGTATACCTTCCCGGCGGACACCATGTACTACACACAATAGAATGAAATTTATTTAAATCATCTGAGCCTGGACTAGAACTACTTGCTGATACAGAAAAATCAACAGAATTAACAAAACGAGATTAAATATATTAACAATAGCAGTAGGATTATGATACTCATCATCATTACGAATAACGGAGTGGATTCTATTATTAGAGTTATTTACCATGAACTGATTTAACTGTTTCCAGATTTCTTTTTGGCTCAAATTATTAAATAAATTGTCAAAATAATGCTTCTTTGCAAAATATTTTCCGTTTTTGATCTTCCTATTTAGCAAATCTAATTTATGTTTTAGTTCTAAATTAGTACTGTTCCTTTTAAAACGCATCCGGTTTTTAAGTTTAATTAAATCCCAGAGATCAAGAGTCATCCAAGGACAAACACTTGCATTTTTGATTTTTACATGTACTTCCTTCAATACGGAAAACTGTAGAACAAGTTTATTATAAAGGGTGTTTTTTTAAGAGGTTGCCGATTTTTTTTTTGAATAAAACACATATAAAATTATGAAATGACCAAAATTTTTTTTTATTTGGTAGATAATTTTTTGGCATTTAACATTTAAACACAATTTCTGGCATATGGCTACCACGACTATTTTTCACAAATGTCATTCTGGAGGTCCAATTTTCCAGCACTTTTTCAAGCATTTGAGGGCGTATGTCAGCAATGACACGTTGAATATTGGTTTCCAAAGCGTCAATCGATTGAGGTTTATCCACATAAACCAATGACTTCACGTATCCCCACAAAAAGTAATCGAGTGGTGTCAAATCGCACGAACGCGGAGGCCAATTCACCGGACCATTTCTCGAAATAATGTTGTCGTTGAAAGTTTCTTTCAATAAGTCGATTGTTTCACGTGCTGTATGGCAAGTGGCACCATCTTGTTGAAACCACATTTCATTCATATCCATATCTTCAAGATTTGACAACAAAAACTCATTTAACATGGTTCTGTATCGATTTCCATTCACGGTAACGCGTCGTCCTTCCTCATTTTTAAAGAAATATGGACCGATGATCCCACCAGCCCATAGACCGCACCAAACAGTACATTTATCAGGATGCATTGGTAATTCTTGAACGGCGTGTGGATTATCTTTGCTCCAAATGCGACAATTTTGTTTGTTGACGTATCCATTTAACCAAAAATGCGCCTCATCACTGAAGAGAATTTTACGGTAAAAAAATGGATCTTCGTTCAATTGATTTAACGACCAATCACTGAATTCACGGCGCAAACGATGGTCGTGTGGCTTTAATTCTTGCACCAATTGAATTTTGTATGGCACCAAACCCAAATCTTTACGTAAAATTTTCCATAAAGTCGATGGACAAAGTCCAATTTGCTGAGCACGACGACGAATCGATAAATTGTCGTTTTCTTCGACACTGGCCTCAACGACAGCAATATTTTCTTCTGTACGAACTCTTCTCATTCTTGTCGGTGGCTTGGCATCCAAAAGAGTGAATGTAGACCGAAATTTGGTAATTACGTTCTTTATGGTGGTCTCTGACGGACGATTATGTGCACCATAAAATTCACGAAGTGCTCTATAAACATTTTTAATTGAACACTGATTTTGAATTTGAAATTTCCACGATTTGAAAACGTTGTTCTGGAGTTAACCTATTCATAATGATTTGCCAAACAATACTGAGTAGAAATGCCACTTTGAGCTGTCAAAACAACTGTCATAAAATAAAACGACATCTATCGGAAAAACAAACCTCCTAAAAAAACACCCTATACATATCAAAAATCCGTTTTAGAGTAGACTCAGGATTTCTGAAGTCAAACACGGTAATCATTAAAAAATATTCAAAGGACTCCTTAACCTTTTTGTAAATAACGTATCTCTTCGTTAGTGTCCGAGTACAATATTTAGGCTTGAAGCGAAATTTTGAGAGTATTCATTGACACCGACACTGCACCATTGATATCCATGTTTGAAAAAACAACTGCCCAATCAACTTCAGCTCGGATATTGTTTATAGAACCGTGGTCGGCATTCGCATAATCCAATACAGAGCAATTTTTGATGAAATTCATGTTATTTGAAAATCCGCTGGAAAACTGGATTGAAAATGGAGTGTGATAAATACTCGGAGATCCGGAAAGGTCATCGCAGAGCTCAAGCGTGTAAGATTGATTATTAAAAGTGTAAAAAATTAATCCAGATAAGTTCCGCAACTGTTTGGTATATTGTTAATCTGAGAAGCGCCTATGTTTGCCATAAAATCACAGATTAAAATACTAGAAACACTGTCAAGTGTTTCGTGAGAAAAAGCGTCGGATATAGTCGGATTAAGTGGAAAGTAAACTGTGCTAATTATTAAATGAAATGTATTAAGTACTCGTATTAGTTTAACCGCAATAAATTCTATTGTTGGGTCGGAATATAAAAGTTCACAGTAATAAGACTTACGCACTGCAATAAGCATGCCGCCACCTTTACGATTTGTTCTAAAGCTATACCGATCACGACGAAAAACGCAAAAGTTCGGACGGAAAAACTCTGCATTAACAAAATCGGCTGTAATCGGCTGTATATCGTAATTGGATTCTACAATTCAAAGGAAAACTTTTTAAATTTAGACTGCATGTCACTGAGATATACAGAAATTAGAATTAGTAGTAGTCAACGTGTTAGTATTATTAGAACAATTTGATTGGTTAGTACTTGAAATGTTAGGGTTTAGTTTGGAAATGCAATGGTTGATTGACACGGCTGCGCGACAGATGTAGAGGACAAATTTATATCATTAGAGATGAGCGAGGCACTAAAAAATGCTTCGAAGATTGTCGACGATAATTTAAAAATTATATAACCAATACACCTGGAGGCCAAAGTGATGAATCTAGTAACTGATTAAATTTGTTTTCGGGAACACCAATTTTAAATGATATACAATCCCGATCATCATTACGTTTAATACGAACCAAAGCAGCTGTATCAATCTCGAATTGGTTTTTTATGTACAATAGCATATCATCCTCTATAACGTCATTGCAAAGACGAGAGACAAAAATCCATTTTAGCGGAACAACAGCACGTAGAGTTGAGTCAAGACCACCACTGACCATAAAAAATTTTGCTAACTCATTAATATCACGTGCTGATTGCTTCAACAGTATTTTGCGATTTTTTTGACTTGACACTGGACGATGATTGCATTGATATTGGCTTTGTTATTTTTTAAATATTGTTATTTAGAACAGTAGATTTTTCAACTAATACAAGAGTCGCAGATATGGTGTTTAATGTAACCGCAATATGAGAATTCCGTTCTTTTTGCACATTATAAAAATCGGTACACTCACAACGCGAGAAAAAATTTGAAATTACAGATATAGCGCCGTACACATTTTTTTTTATACCCCCGTGCAACCAAAATGTATTGAGTTAACGGAAATAAATATTGGGTGTATAACTTAGTTTTTTGGATTTTTTAAGAGATGGCGTAACTTTAGTACTAAACATTCTTTTACAAAGACACCTACGGCGTTTTAAAGTGTTGACATTCCCCATTAAAATTTAGTTTGTCATTATTCGTGAAAGTGTAAACAACATATTTTCTAATCCCGTTAAACATGTCGAATTCGTACCAACAAAACAGCATTTGCGGGAAGCATTACTTTTCTTGCTTTAATCAAAAGAAAAAAGCTGCTGAAAGTTTTCGTTTGCTTCAAGAAATTTATGGTGAACATGCATCAACTCAACAGACTTCCGAAAAGTGGAATCCATAAATTGCCAGAAAGATGGTCGAAAGTCATAGATAACGATTTAAAATATTTTGATTAAAATAAAATTTACCATTTCTTAGAAATAAACGTGTTTTTTTGCAAAAAAATAAGTTTAAAAATAAGAATTTCATAAAATTTATTGAAAGGAAATTCTGAAATGGAAAAACCATGCTAAAAAACCATGCTAATGCGTTGAACAATCAAATGGGTTATTTGGTTATGAAGGATTCTACAATTGAATTACCTTCTTATTATTAATTCTGTCATCTTACAGATTCCTGATTAGCTTAATAGTTTTATTTAATTCTGGTTGGGAATGAATTGTATTAATTTGTGTATGTATTGGTGATTCTAAATTATCATATATTCATTAATGATATATTTCCTTATAGATTCCTGATTTGCCGTGTTCGAAACCAGATGTCGTTTGACTCTTTTTTATTTTTATGAATAAAACAAATATAAGAATATATATTTGTATTAGATTAGGGATGGCAAGGACAAATGACTTTCACATTATACTCGTATAATTTTTTATTTAAGTATTTTTTATCAATAAATCCATTAGATCAACAGATTCACAAACCATTTTGAAGATAGAAAGGCGCACCGTTCTTTTCCTGCCTTGATAAGATTCGGCGGTTTCTGTATTCGATTTATTTTATTTTGATTTCATTTGGTTCATGAGAACCAGATTAATTTAGCTAATATTGGTTGGTTAGTGATAGTCGAAGGAGATAGAAGTGTTTTGTCTGTCTCCGCAATAAATAATTAGTGCAATAAAGGTAAATTCTTGATTTGCATTAAGATTTGTGATTTAATCAAAAAAATTATTATTTTCGAGATGAAAACAACTCTAGGTCATTTGTTTTGTGTCTTAGAAATGTAGGCGACTGCATAAGCGACATTTTTTTAACTTGTTTTATTGAATTTTATTTGAATAATTGAACAATTCAAGAGATTTGTGGAAAATAAATTTCAAATTGTAAATTTAAACGCGGTTCGAATCATTCAGAAAGTCAATGACTACGTTTCTTAATGGATCAGTGTCAATGATTTACAATTTCATTCAATGATAAATTCCGATGTTTGGCCAAAGGGTCTTTTCATAAATGAATTTGAGTTTCCAAAAAAGCAATCGTTTTTTTTCTGAATACAAGAAACAACAACCAAATAACTTAAAAACGTGTAAACCGAGCAACTCAACATATAACTTCAATGATAGTCTCGTGTACTTTTCGCGTTTCGAAAACCTCATTAAATCAGCAAGGGTAAAAATCATTATAAGAGATGCAATGTGCGATTTAAATGGTGGCTTCTTGTATTTTTCATCTTCAGAAAACTACTCCACGGCTGAGTAACATTTACGCATCTAAACATTGCGAAACTCAAACTGACATTGACATTAAACCAACCCATAACAAATCGATCATCTCATCATTTAAATCTAAACTTATGTTAACAAGAGACGCAATAAACTATCACCATGAAGATTATATTAACGGATATGAGATTGTTAAAAATATACCTTCTAAAAAATTCTTGCTGAGGTTCAGTCAGATTTCAATCTAGGATAAACAGTAAACCCTCAGTAACTTCATCTATTTTAATTTGTGTTGCCTTAGATGAAAAATAGAATAATTGTAATCTTAAGAAACATCTGTTGCGGAACGGACTTAAACTACAAAACCTTTACATTAAATCCGCCAATGCACTTACAAAAGTTTATAAAATTGAGAGTAAATACGTTATTGTGGTTAATACTGATTGTAGTGATCTAAACTACGCTCTAGAAACTTTAACAGGTTACTTGCAACAACGACAAGATGAGCCTTTCATAATTACTTTGGATGTTAACCACCATGTCAAAAAATTATGTCGCTATTGGATTATATTACAAACTATCCGTCTAAGAACATCAAATGGGTTTTAAATATGCCATTCAATATGTCCAATCAGTATGCAAGAGCGCTTTCTCCCCGTTGGATTACTGGTGATCCCTCAAAGTTTTCACATAATAACTGTACGGATTTTTCAACTACATCTCCGACATTTTACAAAGTGCTGTTTGCTGAGTACCGCTATAAAAATTCAGTCCAATTAAAAACCACTTAAAGGACCACTACCACAACAACATCCACCTACTGCCTTTCTCTACTACTTCGTTACGACAATTGAAGAAACATCAGTTTGGCTTTGATGGAAATACTCTGGTGCAACTGTGTGAAGACTCTAACACATTTATTACCCCAGACAGATATATTTTTTGTTCATCGGGTACGGAAATTATGTTAGGTTACCAAACATACAAATCGTTAAACAATTTCTATCTAAGGAACACATAAAGATGCTGGACATTACAAATATTCAAGGTGTACTTGGATGCGGTAAATCAACTTGGATTATAAAAAAGTATAAATTTGGCAGTGACGTTGCTTTATGTGCTATAAAAAAGGACTTGCTGATATTAAATTAAAGGTAACATCTCGTTTTTTTTAATGATTACATGATGGTCCCTGCAGGATATACAGGACTCGTGGTTATCCTTAGTAAGTGTTTTAAAATATATCTTCTGGGTGATAAAAACGAAATATGATATATTGACAGATTACATCACGTCAACATGCAATTTTCCGATGCAAGCACATTCGTAACAAAGACGGAATACTTGATTGTGACGTATAGATGCCCGGCTGATGTTATTTCTGCTCTAACGCATTATTGATAGAAAATTTCACATTTCTCAAAAACCAAACTGAAAAGTTTGGTTTTTGAGAAATGTGCAATTTACTATCAAAGCGTCAACAAAATGGCATGAAAAGTATCTAAGTTTTATAACTTCGTTTTAAATCCAAACTACCTTATTTGTGTAATTTGTGAAACTTCATTAAAACCCGGCATAAGGAGCAGTGAATTTTTGGACCATGATTACGTTGTTTACAGATGTTATTAGTCTCTCGAAACCAACTCAAAGAAATCGGGCGGTGGCGTACTGATAGCAGTACGTCTAAACTCTGAAATGCTCCAGTAACTTTAGCCCTATCGCGAGCCGAACAAATTGGTGTAAAAATTAAAATCAACCAAACCAATCTATTCATCTACGCAGGATATATACCACCTCAATCAAATAGTGATCACTACGCAACTTGCATCGATGCGATTGATGAAGTTATCAATACAACAAATTCGTCAGATTTAGTTCTTGTGTTTGATGATTTTAATCTTCCAAATATGGAAATTGGACTGGAATTTGACCTGGAATTTGGACCCGAAACTAAATTGTATTTTGCCATGCAATATAACAACAGATGCGAAATCTGTATTTGTGGAGGCCAATCTTGGTTATAATTTGAACCAAATAAACACAATTGCTAATAATCGTGATAGATTATTGGATATTGTCTTCAGCAACGACATTGATACTTTCAAAATTTCAGCATCCATGTTGCCTTTTGTGGTAAATGATATCAATCACAAATCTTTAGATATTGTATACAATAAACTGCCGTATTTATCAGATGTATACATCTCATAAATACGGCAGAAAAATAAATATCAGATAATTTATTTAATAATTTCAGATAATTTATTTAACCCGGACCGTGTACGACAACGTAGATTGAAGTAATCGGCATCCCAGAATTATTTTACCTGCTACTAAATAACCTTATACAAACAGGATATAGTTTTATCATCACTAAACTTTAAACGATGCTTGTTCAACCGATATATCGTTGATATACCCGCAAATAAGGGTATTATATCCGTTATCATTGTGAACAATAAAATTTAATTACTTTTACATTTCCCACAAATAATGTTTTTATTGAAATTAATTCTAGATACCATCACAAAATAAAACTCCCCAAACCCATCGTAAATAATCAACAATCTTAATACAAAACATAAATTTTTAATGAAATGAATTAATCTTTCAAATTTAATAAAATTATTTCAATGTCATGTGGAACATTTATAAAATGCGGGTAAGTCCAATTTACATTTTACACATTTACATGTGTATGTGTAATTGTGTGGGCCTACGTGTACATGTGAATGTGATATAGATATGGGAAAATTTATATTTTATTATTTTTCTTTATGAAAAACAAAGTTTTTTTTATTTCATTTTTATGATAAATTGTCTAGAGACATGATAACCTGTTGAATACAATTCTGTTGTTTTATTGTACTCGAGTCGTACATCTCCTCGTATATGGAATGGTAATATTTTTTTATTTTATATAAATTTACTTCATAAAATAAATTGAATTTTTCAAAATGAATCAATTTTTATACAACAAACAACCGAAAAAATAAGTATTTTGTATTTTTATTGTGTCTGTGATTTATGAGGAGCGAAGTTAAAATTTTCTGTGCAAATAAAAATGGATTAGACGGTAGGTAAACCACCATCACGGATTTTAATGTATATAATTAAATTTGCCTGATTTTGTGTAGTGTAATTAGTATTTGCCTAGTAATTCATATAAATTATAATTTGTATTTACATATTTAGTTAATCTCTTAAGATATGTACATTAAGCTTGAACCAAAGATACTT
Source organism: Nephrotoma guestfalica (assembly GCA_963691935.1). Lineage (NCBI taxonomy): Eukaryota > Metazoa > Arthropoda > Insecta > Diptera > Tipulidae > Nephrotoma > Nephrotoma guestfalica. The sequence continues at coordinate 105,711,925 of OY829914.1, forward strand.
ATGCCTCAACCAGCGAACACTTAAGAGCTTAAGTTGCCTGCTGTTTGTACAATTTCGGTTAGTGCTTTAATCACCAAAATTGTATAGGCCCCTCGTTACAAATAAACAACTAACCTTTAAAATTTTGGTGGTCCTACCGCTCCCCTCCCTATATGGTCAAAACGAAGCACAACTTAAGCTCTTAAGTTTTCGCTGGTTGAGGATTTAGCTGTTTTACAAACACCGACTTAGTTGCGGACACCGACTTATTCAAATAAGTCACCTCGCGAGGAACATTTGAATAAGTACGTCTACACAGAAATGTCTCACATACAGTTTTTATGTTCAAATCTATTGACAACGACCAACACGTCAAAGATTTTTTTCTTCCATTTAATAGAAATTGCGTTTTGTTTTTTGTTATTATGTCACAAATAAGTCGATACAATGAATTGGAATCACTTGACCGATTTGTTCAAGGTGGCGCCAAATAAGGCAATAAGTATGTAATAAGTCGGTGTTTGGAAAACATGCTTAAAGCTAATTTTTTTTTTATTAAAGCACACAGGCTTATCATTTATTTTCAATAAAATTTTTAGTCAAATATAATATCAATTTACAAAATGAAAATAAATGAAGAGAGTAATCATTACCGATTTAACCCTTTAACAAGAAAAGAAAATGTTTTGGTGTGGGCCAAATTGGTAAAAATTATGATAACATAAGAACTAAAACATAACAATAAAAATATAAAATATAAAGAGATAAGCAATTTGAACTAAAATTAAACCGCATCAGGCTAAAACTCCAAATAGAAAAACGATATTAGGGTGCTCAAAAAGTCAAACTTTAAGAAACGATTTCGAATTTATTTTTTGTCGAATGCTAAGTATAAGTTGGTTAAACATAGAAGGAGCAGTTACCATTACAGAGATGTTGTACGAAATTAAATAATATTCACTTTTAATATGTGTACTGTCATTTTCTATCTTTGTGTGTGTGTGTCAAATTCTCATGAAGTTTCGCCAAAATGTTGACTTCATTTTACAAATGTGCATTATCGGTTGAAAAAATACATGTGGATTCGCCAAAATGTTAACGCGTCATGAGAATTTTTCCACTGCTCGCGAGCAGTGGAATAAATGAAAACTGATAAGAAAATAGTTGCGATTGAAATTTGTTTTATGAATTTTTTATTTATATTTGGATAAATTTTAAATAAAATAAATTGTGTTAATGTTTTTTAATAAATATTAATATTCCCCATTTTAATTATACATTTATCTATATTTTTATATGTTATTTATGGAAATAATATTGAGAAGAAAAAGTTTAATAAATTATGAAGTGGATTAACTGAGGAAATATGAATGATAATTAAATTACTTTTAGATTTATTTGCTAGGAATTAGATTAAACTATTTAAGAAATTAACGCAACACTTTATTAATTTAAATGGTATGGTGAAATTAAATAAATTCATAAATTATGTACCTAACATATTATTTTGTGTTCACACAAAACAAAGCAAAACACGTACACCAATGCGTGCACCACTACTATGACATTCCGGTAAATTTCCAGTGGAATGGAAAAAAGCATACAAAATCGATTTTCTAAAATGTTCACTAAAAAAATGTAGAACAACAAATTAGAACTGATCATTGCCCCTAATGTTGTATCGCACATTTGATCTCAAGAATCGATATCCACTTCGCAAATAAAATAAACAAAAATAATGGCCAAGTATAAACTCGTGAAGACAACAACTACCGCCCCAACACGATAACGCATATTCAAGCCCAGAGTTAATGCAAATATAGCAGAATTTTCCGCGTCCACTACATTACACTCCGTTAAAGTCTCAGATAACGATGTCTCGTAAGCAGGCTAAATCCACACACTGAATCTGAAAAATCTAGACGTGGTTGACTGTCATCTACTGCTCCATAAGGGCAAGGATAAAATTAAACTCACATTTGTTTCGTTTAAGCTTACTTTGGAAAGAAGTGTCGCAGTACAAGTTTTATCACCTACTTTTTTGGAAAAAGAATGTATTAGTTCGACGTTTTGTACGTAAAACTGGAGGTTCAAAAAACGGCAGAGGAATTTCCCTACCACAATCAGGGTTGGAAAAAACCGGGTTTAAAAAACCGACCCACTGCGTTTTTTTGGGTTTTAGGTGAGCTTTTGGGTTTTTTTATTCAAGTGTTAAAACTCAATCACTAAATTAACTAACAGTTACGTTCCAAAAAGAAACCAATATGTAATCAGAAACAAGTTTATTAATTATTTTAAGAAAATTTTCAGTTTGATTTTGCACGAAAAACAAGATTGCATAGGAATCAGGAATATTTTGAATATCGAAACAATATTTGCTTCTCGATCATCTCAATCTCTACGACTTAGATATTCTGCCCGCAGCAGAAAAGAACAAGCTGATAAGCACCTTCGTGAAATTGATGAAGAAATAACCAATCATTTAATAACTGAATTGAAAGATTCCAGTGTGACACACTCATTTTAGATGGATGGTCGAACACTTCAAATGAACCACTTATCGCGTGTTCAGTCCATACCGGTTGCAATAGTTATTTAATAAGTGCAGAGGACATCGAGCCCGAAAAAAACTGCTGAATATTGTGTTGCTGTGGCAGAAAAATCAATTGACTTCATAAAAAATAAATACAAAATACGTGGATGGAAACATGGATGGTTAAAAGAAAAACATGGAGTTATGATGATTGCTTAACAACATTTATTTCTAATTTCCACCTCTACGCACAAATAAGATCAGAGCATTTAAATGAATTTAATAACGATATCCACAAAATTTTAAATAATGTACAATTGTACAGGGAGGCCTTAAATCTTCAACAAATGTTATCTCAAATAAAAATACCATTAGAGGGTCTACAAGATGATTCCACTTCAATTGCCACAGTTGTCGAAATCCGGTATAACATGCTGAATAACGAGATCTTATTAACAAAAGGCCTTTTAATTGAAAAAGGAATGAACAGTATACTCATTCCGACTCACTATTTAGCAAACATGATGCTTCCAAAATATTTGGCCAATATGCTTAGTGAAGAAGCAAAGAGCGCAGTAGAAGACTGGATAAGACAAAAATACTCTACCCTTTTGGCACACTGTTTGGCATTAAAATTAACGATGGAGAATACTTCCCAGAATCATGCTCAAACCGGAGGCGCTTGAAAAATTAAGCGAACAAAATGGTGGCAAATATTACACGTGAAATACGAAAAATTTTTAAAGTTGCCTGAGAATGTTTGCAATTTTTTGTGTCACTAATAAACTGACCAGCAAGCTCGGCTTCAATTAAAAGAATTTTCTCAACCTACGGTTTAATTTGGAATAAACTAAGAAACCGACTTGATTTCGAAAAGGCGTCACCTCTAGGCAAAATTTATCGCCACTTAATAAGATCTGAACTACAAGACTGGTAAATTACAAAGTTATTAATTAGAATTTTTTTTTTATTATTTAGTAAATTATTTATATTGTACTGATCAATTTTGTTTTTAATTTTTCATATCTGTGATATGTTTTTGTTTCTTATACATACTCGTATATAGGGTTTTCCAATAAGAATGATATGATTTTTAAGTGACGTTTCGGCCATTTGTAATATGTCATGATCTATCATTTTTTGTTTCATTGTATTTAGTAATGTTTACAATTTCATCATGTGAGATATACGCAAGAACAACGTTTACAAATTATTCAGTTTTATTATCAAAATAATCGTTCTCCAAATGCCACTTTTCGTGCGCTTTTGCCATTTCATACTCGTAATAATCGTCCAAGTGTGCTCGCTATTCGTCGAATTGTTGAAAATTTTGAGCGTACATTTTCTTTACATAATGTTGAAGTGCCAATAAGACAAAGATTCGCTCGAAGTAATGCAAATATTGCTGCAGTTCAGGCAAGTGTTGCTGAAGACCGCAATTTGTCGATTCCAAGACGTTCTCAAGAATTGGGACTGTCTCAAACCACAACCTGGCGGATCTCCGATGAGGCTCACTTTCATCTGAGTGGTCCGGTAAATAAACAAAACTGTCGATTCTGGTGCGAAGAAAATCCACAAATTATTCATGAAAAACCAATACATTCACCTAAATTTCAGTTTGGTGTGGTTTTTGGTCTGGTGGAATCATTGGTCCGTATTTTTTTCGAAATGCAGCTGGTAACACCGTTACTGTCAATAGTGATCGGTATAGATCGATGATAACCAACTTTTTATGGCCGAAATTGGAAGAAGTTGATTTTGACAACATTTGGTTCCAACAAGACCGGGCTACGTGCCACACAGCAAGTGCAACAATTGAATTATTGCGAGAAAAGTTTGGAGATTCGATTATTTCAAGAAATTGTGATATTGAATAGCCTCCAAGAAGTTGTGATTTAACACCATTAGACTATTTCTTGTGGGGTTATTTGAAGTCATTGGTCTTTAGCAATAAACCAAACTCTCTTCAAGCTTTACAAGTCAATATTGAACGTGCTATTCATCACATACGACTTGATTTAGTGGAAAGAGTGCTCGAAAATTGGGTTCATCGAATTCGTTCCTGCAGAAGAAGTCGTGGAGGCCATTTGAATGACGTTTTATTCAGAACTTAATTGTATCGATTGTACTTCACATTAAATAAAAAAAACATTTCAATTTCCTTAACAATTAGTGTTTTTTTAAAGAAATCATATCACTCTTATTGGAAAACCCTATATTATAGTTACCTTATTATTAAGTATTATACAATTTAACAAATTAATTTTTGAAACACCTTTCCTCTTTATGTTATGCTCTTAGAAAAAAATTAAACAAAAAGCATACATTTTTTAAGAAGAATTATTACCTCCAAAAAAAACCACCCGGGTTTTTTTTAAAGTATTACCCAAAAAACCCCGGGTAGGTTTTTTGGTTTACCCAATGACCTGAAGCCACCACTTCGAGCCTTTGTAATATCAGCCTTTGTACTGATTCTGTAATATGCTTGATAAGTCCCATAAATTTCATAATCTTTTAAAAGTCAACCATTTCGTTTCAGTCCCGTTTTCACTTACTCATTCCCGTACATGGCTTGATCAGTACATAGTCGCAGAGTTATATTACTTTAGGGTATTGGGGTCTAGTCAAAACACTTTGCCTGCCATCTCTCTGACCATGATTTTCTGACCGTTTCTTATAAAGTCAGACCAAAGCGTGTTAAACTGGACTACAAATATAAATTCTGAAAAGATAATGAACTACTTTTCTGCCACTAACTTTCTGCATGCGTCTGATAATGTCAATTCCCTCTTCAAATTCTTTTATGATTGCCTGTATTATGGTATTATATTCATGACAATTGTGTGCCAATCGGCTGCCCTATGGTTTAAATGTAATATTGTTAAAAGTATGCTTGCGAGGAATCACGTGTATGTAAAGTACAAAAGAACAGGCGATATGGAGTGAGGAACCTAGAATTATATCGAAAAGAACGCAATAGGATAACCAGCTTGATAAGGATTTCCAAACAAAAATATTTTGAAAATAGTAAATTAACCATGAAACGAATTTGGAGCAATAATGAATAACTCTTCAATTGTCAACACTTATTTTTGCAATGTACCCCACTTATTCCATTGAAGGGGATGGAGCACACAGGCACATATACTTCTCTCTCCTTTTGCAGCATAAGTGAATTAGAAGTTTCCAAAGCCGTGTATCATATTAAATCAAATTCATCCGGTCACAATAAAATAAACTTAAAATTTCTAAAGAATATTTTACCTTATATTGTATCACCTTTGACATACCTGATTAACAGTTGTATCACGCGTTCTGAATTTCTTGAAATCTGGAAAATGAACACCGTGATTCCAATTGTAAAAAAAGAAGAATATCGATTCTTTGGATAATCTTAGACCGCTTAACTAGTTTAGTTTCCATTTTATTTGAACTATTCGAGATAATTTTTCGTGATCAAATCAACAAGCAATTGTAATTATCTAAATAAATTTTAATCCGGATTCCGTAATAACCACAGCACAACAACTACCCTGCTTCATGTTGTAGACGATCTGACTTATCATCGTGTCGGAAAAAACTCGTTTGTTGCTCTAATACTGTTGGATTATTTCAAAGCATTCGACTCTTTGAACCTTGTTTTGTTACTACAGAAATTGATGCTTTTCTTTAATTTTGACAATAGAGCACTTAAACTTATGTTTAGCTACTTAACAGATAGATATCAAAAGTCATTGTAAATGGAAAATAATCAGTTCCTGAGCGTATTCCTGTAGGTGTATTCCAAGGAATTATAGTTGACCCAACTCTGTTTTCCCTTTTTATTAATGACTTACCACAACCAATAAAATACTCCAAATATCGTGTTGGCTTGGTCCAAGTCTAATGAAATCTTACTGAACATCGCTTAGACGCAAGCAATTCTGATTTCTAAAAGAAGTTTCCCAGTGATACCCGATATCTTTATTGATAGTGTGAATTGGCTAACACTGGCGTAAAAGTAGGGACGGAAAAACAAACCAAGAAAGAGTTGGGAGAGCTACTGGTCTTAATATATAAAGGGTGTCGTCCATCTCATTAATTTTTGCCGCCATTTAGGCGAATATTAATAATTTTTTTATTATCCCTGCAATCTGCTCTAGGGTCAAGGCTTTCCCAACTCTTTCGCGGTTTGTCTTTTTCCGTCCTTACTTTTACGCCAGTGTTAGCCAATTCGAGGACGTACGGTTATAGGTCCGATTTTATCACTATCTGCACATTGCATAGCTCCATGCCAGCCTATACTGGCATGGAAGATGGGTCGGTCCACGAGTTTTGCACTCCGACAGGGGGTCATAAATGTTTTCCATTTCATCACAGAGCGTAATCTGTTGATGAAAATTCCCTTTGCATCCTGACCCTATCGGGATGCGAACCCGGTATCTTCCGATCCCAACGCCAAAGCTTTAACCACTGTGCCATTTGGTCGGTCAATATTAAAATTAATAGTTCATACTTGATAGTTGTGAAGTACACGCACGTGGGAAATTAGTGAAAACCATTAGTGAAAAAGTTTTTCAGAAGTCAATCATCTATTACATATTAACATTAAGAAAATTACGTGGAAGTTTCGGATGGAATACGATTGAAGGCATCGTCCTACAATTGCCGGACTATCAAAGAATTTGAAGAAAAAGGGACTGTGGCAAATTATCCTAAGTGTCTTCAACAACGTATTGTTAGAAAACCAGACAATATTACTGCTACATCAATCAGACACCGTGCACAAGATCTAGGACTTCGAAGATCAACACTAACCAAAGTCAAGTCCTTTAATTCAGTATAAAATTCAATTAACAAAGAGCTGCTACCAAGAGATCATTTGTGGCACTGTACGTATGCAAATCAGATTCTGTTGCTTGACAATGACAATCCGGATTTTTTTGAAAAATTAATTATTAGTGACGAAGCCCATTTTCACTTAAGTGGACATGTAAACAAACAAACAAAAACAGTCACTAGCGAACGTTATCGTGATATAAGGAAATTTTTAGACCAGAATTGCATGACAATGGAACTGCATAAGTACAAAAGTTCAAGAACATGGAGTCAAGCTAAACCAAGAGGTGTACCGCCAAAAGATCCTAAACGATGCTTTGCTACCTTGGGCACGTAAACACTTTGGTACGAACCGTTAGACATTCCAACAGGACTCGGCACCGTCACACAAAGCTCGAGCAACACAGCAATTTTTACAAAATTGCCTTCCGCGGCTGATTTCGTCGAAAGAATGGCCACCATATTCACCAGACTTGAATCCCATGGATTTCTCCATATGGTCCATTTTGGAGAGTAAGGTGTCCACTAAAAAATACGAAAGTCTTGATGCATTGAAGTCAGCTCTTGTTCGAGAATAGAAAAAAATTCCGCAAGCTCACGTTCGGTCAGCATGTAATGCTTTCTATGGAAGACTGAATCAAATAATCAGAGCCAAAGGAGGTCATATCGAGCAGTAACATATTTTTCATAAAATGTAATATGTTTTCAACATATTCCACGAAATTTCAATAAAAAATAATCAAAATTAAAAAAATTACAGCGTTTTCATTTGGTAACACTTGGTCTCAGCCACCCTGTTTACAAGATTTTGGCGCTGATATGCAGCAAAATCATATTTCTGAGAAGTATTTGGTGCATAAATCCACAATATCCCGAATTATAAAAAAATTTAGTAATTGTGATACATTTGAGACAACACATAAAGGTGAACGTCCACGAAAAACGACTACACGAGAAGGTAGTAACATCATGCGATCTTTCAAAAGAGATTATTTGATGTCGTCGACCACATTGGTAAGTCAACTAGGATTGTTGACGAGCGGTTGAGGCTAAACTCTTTTCACGACGGCCAGCCAAAAAGCCATTTATTTCTGAAACCAACAGAAGAAGACGCTTGCAATTTGCACATAAATATGCAGCGACGAATCGAAATGTAATTTAGTTGGTGCGACGGAATGTGTCACGTAAGACAACCAACGGGAAAACGTTTTGATCCGAAATATTATATAAAATCTGTAAAATTTGGAGGAGGAAACGTAATGGTTTGGGGATGTTTTTCAGGATTGGTCCGATTCATCGCACAAGTAATAAAATGGCTCAATTAATCTACAAAGATATACTAGAACACATTATGCTACTATACTCAGCGTGGGAAACGCCACTTAGGTGGTGATTTCAATATGATAACACACCTCTTGGATCGTTAAAAACTGGTTAGGCAATGGAGATTTATGGGAGATCGTAAATAGAAAGGTTCGTCGCGATAACGTCAGTAATAAGGACAAATTATTTCGAAGGGTTGAGGAAGCTTGGTTGAGAGTCCCACAAGCTACCATAATTAATTTAATCGAATCAATGCCAAGACGGTGTAGGGCTGTTATAGTAAATCGAGGGTTTACAACGAAATATTAAATAATTTATTTGTTGCGCGTGTTTTGTTAAATGTCATACAGAAGAATTTTTGAATTTTTTAACATCTAATGAAATAGATTAGTTATTTTTTTAATTTTTGCTAGTAAATTGTGTTTTTCTATGCACTTTATAAATATCTTTCTTATACTTTTTACGGTAACTGAAATAGTTGCAATGTTTTGTCCGATACTGTATAACGATTTTAATTTTTTTTGCGCGATGTCAAATAAATGTTTTTTTCGCAGAAAAATAGAATTTGCAATTATTTTAAAACTAAAATTAAATAATTTTATTTAAAGCATATTAAATGGCGCGCAGTCGCACTAACACAAATACACATACCACTACTATTTATATACATGCGGTTATTGTTTAGTCAAGTCTCGGGTTTCGAACAAAACCGACCCCTAGATAATATTGAACAACAACAACAACAATTAGGGAACATTTTAACATGATTCAGAGTGAAAAGTGATAAAAAACGTAATCAAAAGAGCTCGCATGTGTAAGGCCAATAGAAGCGGACATTAAGCAGACATTGTTTTCATACATAATTCCAAACAGTAAATAAACGATCTGAAAACATTAAATCTAATAGGTGTGCAAGTAGAAACTTGGCTCTGAAGTTGGTTGCATTAAAATATACTTGGACGCATCCAAATCGCCCGACATTTTGAATATTGTAGTTTAGTCAATGCTGTTTTTATGACATAAGTTTCAGTCATTTACAAACTGTCGTTCCGTGTGCATCAATTTTAAGAAAGGGATGTCGATAAGCAACATTTATACGTCATTGCATTCTATTTTGTTTTCAAATGAAAAAAAATGCTGCTCAAGCTATGGAATTGATTTATTCGACTTTTAGTGAACATTCTGTGAGTCAACAGTAAAAAATGGTTTGTAAGATTTCGTGATGGCAATTTTAGTGAGCACGATCCACGTCCAGATGCAGTAAAACAATTTGAAGACGTATAACTTAACGTTTCACTAGATGAAAATCCGTGTCAAACTCAAAAGGAACAGTTAGGAGTTAGTCACAAAGCAATATCACTTCGATTGCAAAGCAATGGAAATAATACAGAAGGAACGAAAAGGGGTTCTAAAACCGAAGAGCTCGGTACAAAAGAAAAAATTGTTTCGATAATTTTGTACGATAATCCTAAACGGAGAAAGCCTTTAACAACAGTTGCAAAAATATATATTCATGCCAAGAAAGTGTTAGATAAAGTAACAAGTGTAAGGAAGAAAGTGTTAGGTTCAACAATTTATAATAACAACAAAGAACGTTTTTAAGGTTTTATAAAATAAAACGTTATAACGAAAGTTTGAACTGGTTCAAAGCTTTATATAGTGATTAGCAGTCTCTGCGATTACTGCTCTACTGCTCAACATCGAGAACGGAAAAGCCGCTGAACCTCGACAATAACAATTTAATTGATGTGGCATATTTACTGGTTACAAGATTTGCATTATGTTTGGAATCGATTCTGTTTGCATACATTTTAATAAATATTTACATAAATTAGAACGCGCCGACTATCATATAAAAAAATTAACACCAATACACATTCGGAAAGCTAATCGTAGAAGAGATAAACATTTTTTAAAGTGTAAATTACAGAATTCTGAAAAATATAGAACTGTTAATTAACCCAGGTGAGCATATCTGTAATGAGTGACGTATTTCAAACTATTGCTATGAATTTTCTAAAGCTATTAATTCACAATAGAGAGCGCCACTTTGTTTTATAAAGATAATTTAGAATATTTTTCAGCGAAAATAGAGCCACCATAATAATCAATGGTTAATCAATTTGGTTGTACATAATTAGTGATAAATGCAAATAACATCGTGCAGACTGGGCTCGAATGCTTCAACAGTCGCCGAAATGTAAGAAGCTATTTTTATAAGTTGTAATGGAATGAAGAAGAATGCATCCAACGCTCTACAATTTAGCTCCGACAACAAAAAATTAGGCACATTGAGTCAAGTGGTTCCGTTTTGGCTTCTTTATGCAAAAAATAACATTGGCAGATTTAGAAATCAAATTTTAACAGCAAAAGAAGAAAACTGGCTTAGAAATCACTTTGAGCAATTTGGTTGAAAATTCGTGTTTCGACCCAATATCTTACCTAAATACAAAAATTATATTTCACGATGGAAGTATTGGCAGAAAGAACCAAACTTGTATTTTGTGTTGCTAATTGGATTTTGGAAATTATCGTTTCTATAGAGTAGGAATATTTCTCCCGTCAACCTTCTGTTTGTTGGTGAACAAACACATATTACTGGTTGAATTTAAAAAAATAGACGAGATCGGATTAAAATTGTGCACTTTCATTAATATCAATATTTGAATTGGGTTTTGATAAAATTATATCAACTCTAATCGAATCATCCAAAATAGTTTTCTATCGAACATGATCTATCTTTCAGATACGCCGTGGAAGAGTCACCTTTAAATTTTCGTTTTTAATCCACAAGATGATGATTTTAAAAGTTTGTATTCAAAATATTTTGACCGCCACAAATATTTTTGAATATATTTGATCGCCATATTCGAACGCAAGGCTAAATAATATTTTTGTGATCTTGTTGAGTAATGTCCACTTGAAGATTTACATTTTTTTCTACTAGATCGCGATAACCGCTTTGACCAGAACTGATTACAATTAATTAGTCATTCCTAATTTCACAACATTTTGCATAGTTTTGAATAGATATAGGAAGCAAGGTTTAAATAAATAAAAACCAAAGAGACATTCGAATGTCGCCCACTTGTATCAAGCTCATGTGAAAGTAGTCTAAGTAGTCGAAATCGATTCGAATATACATACATACGCAATGTGATTAGTAATCGGTTATATATCATATGTAGAAAGATAACCAATCAACTAGAAGAATACAAAAAGGTATATACGATTTAATCACCGTATTTATGTGAAACAGCTGTTTAAGCAGAAATTCATGCATCTTGCCATTCCATCCAATCAGCGATGAGAAAGCCTATAGTCTTCGTAAATAAAAGCAACCCAAAAAACCGCGTATATATTTTGTATTTTGACACAAAGCAAATGTATTCTACGTTTATTTATTTATTTAGTTTTTTTTTGTTAAACAAAACAAAGCACCTTCTTATATAATACCCCTAACCAAATTTTCTTTTTATTATCATCATCATGATCGTATTTCTTTTGTATTCCGTCTTATAGCATGTTTTTATTATTATTTTTAAACCGTGTGCGGTGTTTTGAAAACACCTGCTAGGAAATAAAACAAAAATAATAATAATCGTAATATTAATTCCTAAGATCCGGTAAAATAAAATTTCTTTAAGAAATATCAACAATAAAAACCACTTATAAATACTAACAAATTTTCCATTCACTAGACACGGAAAAATTTGTAGAATGTTCTTGCGTTCTGTATTTAACTTAAGTGGGAACTATAGATAGAATAAAAAGAATAAAAAGAATAACGTAAGAAACGAAGACAAAAAATTATTATTCCAATTTGACATTACGGCCATAGATGACTTGAAATATTAAGTTCATTCATATATTTTTGTGATATATTTCCTACAATTATGAATGAAACTACAATATTTTTGAGTATAAACGTATTTATATCAACAAATATATGTTTTTAAAATTATAAAAATTGTTTATATGCGATTTAAATCACCACAATTCGATAAAGTATTTTTTTAGGTTAGGTTTAGAAAAATACAATTCTACAGTGTATTGCAAATTATTTCTGATATTATATTCATATTAGCATATGCATACATGAATATTTTATAAATAGAAAAGATAAAACACACGAATAATTTAAAATTCCCTTATATAAAAAAGTAAATATGCATATTATATTCAACGCACTAAAATTTATTTGAGTTTTGTTGTTGTAGTTATTAAGTTTTTTATTCTTGGGCGAAAATTATCGCTCGGTTATTCTTTTTAAGTGACAGCAAAAATGAAAAAAAATTAAACGCAATTTCTGTTATTCTTTTTATATTTATTATTCTCAGTATAGTCGATTGCATGTAAATCCTCTCTTTCGCTCTCTTACGTTATTTTTTTTATTCTTTTTATTCCATCTATAGTCCAGCCATTACATACCCAAGCAATATAACAAGAGATTATATTGTAATTTCTTTTAATCCTGCGTATCCAGTTTTAAAAACACAAAACTTAATTTATAAAAATCACTGATATTTAAAAAAAACAAACAACACTAAACAGATAATTTCAATCGCTGTTTTTAACACGACACAAGATAAATATTTTTTCTACTTTTTCTTAAGTATTCTTCATAACAAATCTTATCAATAATTTCACACAATTATTATTTTATTAATATTTAATTTTCCCACTAAACTTTTTTTGCTTTGCTTTTCAATCGAAAACAAATAATTTCACTCATTAATAGATTTTCACTTATATAAACCTCAATAACAGAAATAAAAAATTTTAAATCACAAAAATTACAGAAAATTTTTTATTTATTAATTAAAAATATTTTTTTTTACAAACATAAATTTCCAAAAATATAAACACAAATAAATAAATTAGAAAAACACTAACCGAAATGAAAATAAAAATCTTCACTAATCGACAATTGTATCTCAACTGACGACTGACCTCGTTGAATAAAAAAAACTAAAAAAAAATTTTATTTTGCTGCTTTTGCATTTAACGTCATCATCATACACTCGTACATATTACACACATATAGCAGCGCTGGTATGTGGTAGTAATCCAATTGGAATAAAAAAGAACAACAAACATATCGATATAAAATAAAATGAGTTAGAGTTAGGGGACGTCAACTGTTGGTAAGGGGGCGAATGTTACAATATACTATTCGTTCTGTTAGCAATACAATTGGCTTATTCGTTGATGATGCAAAGCGTCGTATGTGATATTTGATGTTTTTGCCATTATGACGTTGCAATAATTGTGTATTGGCGGTACGAACGAGGCAAAATGGCAAAAAATTTGTATGATTATTAGTTGCTTTCCAATCGATCACCGCAAGTACTTATAAGCACTTAAGATTTTTGTCTTTGCTAAATTAACTACTCACAGCTGTTCTACTTTTTTATTATGAGTAGTTGAATGCAGTTACGACAAATTTGTCCGCTAGGGGATTGTGTGTAGTATATTTCTGTCATAAATATAATTGAATGTCATATGTGAAGCGCTAATAAAATTCCGGCATATATATTTTTTATTAAACAGTTAATAATACACTGGAACAAATAAACTACACATTTGTAGGTTATGTTTTGCTTTCAGATCGACACTTTACCCAATACACTGTATCATAAGTGTTTCGCGTCTAAGTACAGGCATATTTTTGAATTTTGCTTTTGTAAAGGGTGGTTTTTTAGGAGTTCACAATTTTAAATTATAATAGAACAAAGAAAAACATTTTGAATATCAGTGGAAGAGCTTTATTGGATAGATAATTTTATGCCATTAATGCTTGTACATGGCGTAATCTGGAGGTCCAATTTTCGATCACTCTTCGCAGAAATTGCGGCCGTAGTACCACTGGCCGAAGGTTGTGTTTCAAGTGTTTAATAGTCTCTGGTTTATCGGGGTAGACAAGTGACAAAGAAAATAATCTAATGGAGTTAGATCACACGATCTCAGTGGCCAATTAACAAGATCATTACATGAAATTAGTCTTTCATCAAATATTTATTTGAGTAAATTAATTGTATCCCATGCTGTGTGGCATGTGATACTGTCCTGTTGGAACCACGTATCAGCAAGATTTATGCCAGTCAATTGGGGTACAAAACAGTTAGAAATCATGTCTCTATCTATACCGCCCACCGTTGACTGTAACATTCCGCCCATCATCGTGTTTGAAGACATATGAAGCAATGGTTCCGCCGGCCCATAAAGCACACCAAACAGTGATTTTTTCTGGATGTAAAGGTGTTTCGGCAAAGGCTTGTGGATTATCTTCACTCCAAATTCGAAAATTCTGTTTATTAACGCACCCATTTGACCAAAAGTGAGCTGCATCGATGAACAAAATTTTGTTTGGAAAAACAACATCAATATCAATTTGTGCTTCAGCCCATTGGCCGAATTGGCGGCGTGTGTGATGGTGGATGGCTTTACTTCCGGCATAACGTGAATTTTGTAAGCACGTAACCCAATATCCTTAGATAAAATCTTCCATAAAGTGGATGGACACATCTCCAGTTGATGAGAACGACGTTGAATTGATTGAGTTAGGTCTTCCTCAATGCTACGCTGTGCAGCGTCTATCACTTGTACGACGGTCGTAAAACGGATGTAATGCACGATGAGTTTGACTAATAGAACCATTATTTTGATAAAAAATTCAACCATTGAACAATTGCGTTGCTCTGGCGTGAGTCTATTCATTATGAAATAACAAATCAAACTAATGGCAAAGCAAATGTCAGCTGACAAATCGGTTGTCAAACAAAACAATTTCTAAGCATATACAGATTTTCCCTTTTATTTATAACGGATCGCTATTATGAACGCAACGGAGATCCTATGAACTCGATAGAAATCTTGTATTTCTTGGTATTTTGGGTTAGTTAAACAATTTAAGTTGGCATTTAACTATCACACTAGACGGAAGGATACAGATCGAAAGTTTATCAAAAATCGATTCCGAAGATCAATTCTTTCGTAGCATCGGTGTCAAGTAATTCAGTTAGTCGTTGTCCGTTTACTTCAATATTTATAAAAGGACGGTTATCTATCTAAACTAGTAACTGTTATAGACTGTTATATGGATTATCTGTTTTGTGTGATTGACCGTAACAATTTACGCAAGTAAACTGCAGTCTTGTGCAATAGCTCGTTTATCCTGCCAAACATTGCGAAATTTATTAGAAATCGCTTACTATGAAAACATGTTGGCTTACCTGTTGATCCAATATTTTTCATTTTGGAAGAGCCAGAATGAAAACCGTTCGTCGGAGATATGTAGGCCACAAATTGTTGTAAAGTGTTTTAATTGTATAAACGAAATATCCATTTAGACTCGGTAAACCTCGTTTTCTATTACTTTAAATTTGTTCAAATAATTGATCGCCAATATCTGGATTTTCATATTCCCATCGTAATGCTTCATGCCAAGTCGAATCATTGCCTACTTAAATTGATCACTATTAACTTCATAGCAATTTTGGCATCCTCCAAAAATAATTCTCTATCGAAAAAACTCTGAGATAAAATCATTTGTTCGACTGAAGAATTCACGACATTTCTTTCATCCCATTCTATATTTTGATGAATTTGTTTTTGTGTTGAATTGGGAGAATGAGTTTGAAGATTGTATTGACAATGTTTATAATCAAGATGGTAATATTAAAGTTCTTGATTAACGGGTGCTGAGTGTAACAACTATGTTGGGACGCAAATGGTGATAAACTCATAACGTTTAACGATTTTTCGATTGGCATATTTGTTGTGGCACATCACTTCAATTCTGTAGATAGGTAAAACAACATTTGTTCACTCTATATCACTTGGTGGTCGGGTGGTTAAGGTGTACACCACCATTTCTATCAAACCAAAGGCCGCAAGTTAGAACTAGTTGGAAACTACACTTTTATTAAGTGATTATTATTTTTAACGATCGATGTTGTCGGATCAAGTATTCCTCCAATACTGATTAGGAATTGCGTTTTAGAATGACATTCCAAGTGGAGGGGAATACGGAGCTAACGAAAGCAATTATAAACGGACGGCGGCAACGGCCATCATGGAAAATACTGGAAGTAACAACGGCGTTAATCATGAAAACAAAGGAATTAATGACGTAGGAGGTTCGCGAATACCACTACAAGCAACGATTGATAATTCCAATACGCATACATCACCAGGTGGAATAAAAGGAATAATCTCAAACAGCGATAGACAAAGTATAAGCGCGAGCAATTTGAGACGTAAACACTGTTCTAATTTAACCAGTTGACAGTACAAGCAGTGCTCATTATTCCGAAGTCGGTGATACCGATTGTTGGGTCGTATTTCAACGCCAATCGTTCATTTTGAATGTCAAGTTTAGATAAATAAATTTTAATTAAATAATCTGGTCTGTTCTGTAAAAAATAAATAAAAATAATTGGAGTGAATTAACAGACCAGTACCAAACAAAGTCTGGTGTTGGCCACAACATTTTCACCTCTCCATTTTTGTACAAGGTTTTCTGACATCAATGCACTTTGTTTCAATAAGATTAGCAACACAGACGCAGGGGTTCATGCGTAATGTTTACAAAAAATTTCAACAAAAATTTGCTTTACATAGTATAAAGGTTAGGAACATGAGACTAAGTAACCCGTATTATGGAATTTTACTGGAAAATAATAAAATCTCATTTTCATCCCAAGCTTCTGTTAATTGCTCGAATTTAAAAAAAATCCTCGAATTACCTTACATTTAATTGTTTGACGATATTCTAGAAAGTTAAACAACAATCGTTAAATAATCCAAATATATTCATTTACTAAATTTGGTTATGAAATGACCAGTTCAATTTGGTTTGAATTTATTCCGCAACTTAAAACAAAAAATCAACGATTCTATATCCTGCCAATCTGATTAGATTTTTCAATTCGAATTAAAATTAGTAAACAATTTCCATATTTCAGAACATCGCTTGAATAAGTGAAGTAATCGCACCTAAACCCACCAAGTTGAAATCATTCATTCGACAAAGTACTCGTAATGAGCAATAATTTAAGGGCGAAATTTACAGATATTAAACTTTCGTTACATAATTCAATCGTTCAACCGCTAAGAAGATTTATTTAATTTGGACGTATTCCAGTTCATATTTAAATCGTTAAAAAGGGCTACTAATGTATATTATATACTATAATTTGTTTGTCATATTAAGAATCAGCTATTTATTATCATTAGAATATTTTGAAGTACACGATCAATGTAAAATAATAAAGAACATAATAGGAATTTAAGATTTCGTTTTTCTGTTCATAATATTTAAAGGGCGCTAGAGGAAAAATAATTTTGTGGAAACAACAACACATTATGTATTTTACTTTTACGTCATTTTCAAAAGAAAAAATATTTGAATGTGTGTACGTCCTAAATAAAAGTTTATTATATCACATACATTCATAGGAAACAATAAGAAATTACATTCATTGATTTAAACACCAAAAATATTTTTTTATACATATTTGTTCGTCTTCCTTCAATTCCCTTCTCTACATAACAAAACAATAACATAATTTCTCTATTTCGTTTCGTCACTTCGCCGAAACATGTGTTTACGAACAAAAAAACCAATTGCCGACCTTCAATTTTACGTGAACAACAACAAAAACTCAAAACGATCTTTATTATGGTTCAAAGGATAGACACGCGCGCTGGTGTCAATGAAGAGATTTTTTTCTTTTTTATTTATGGTACGTCCTAAATAAAAGTTTATTATATCACATACATTCATAGGAAAAAATAAAAAATTACATTCGTTGTTCTAAACACCAAAAATATTTTTTTATACATATTTGTTCGTCTTCCTTCAATTCCCTTCTCTACATAACAAAACAATAACATAATTTCTCTATTTCGTTTCGTCACTTCGTCGACACATGTGTTTACGAATAAAAAAACCAATTGCCGACCTTCAATTTTACGTGAACAACAACAAAAACTCAAAACGATCTTTATTATGGTTCAAAGGATAGACACGCGCGCTGGTGTCAATGAAGAGATATATACTGCATAATCATAAATAAAAGAGAGAAAGATAACCTAACAAGAATGAATTATTTAATCCAAAACGCGGCTAGCGACGCATCCAGTATATTACTTTTTGGAACTAACATTACGATCGTGAAATACAACAACTGCAAAAGAACATAAAGTAAACAAACTCTCTTTCTCTCATTTTCTTTAATTTATATATATGTATAATAATTATGTGACATGGTACCGTTGTTGTTTCAATTTACTCATACATTTTTATGTAAGAATTGAAGGACAAAGTTATGAAATAGGAAGGAATGAACAGTTTTTTATTTTTTTTAATAGACCAACAGTAAAATTATGAGAAATTATGTTATTTGAAAATGACGTAAAAGTAAAATACATAATGTGTTGTTGTTTCCACAATATTATTTTTCCTCTCGCCCTTTAAATATTATGAACAGAAAAACGAAATTTTAAATTCCTATTATGTTCTTTATTACTTTACATTGATCGTGTACTTCAAAATATTCTAATGATAATACATAGCTGATTCTTAATACGACAAACAAATTATAATATGTAATATACATTAATAATATTAAAGATGCAGGTAGCCCTTTTTAACGATTTAAATATGAACTGGAATACGTCCAAACTAAATAAATCTTCTTAGCGGTTGAACGATTGAATTATGTAACGAAAGTTTAATATCTGTAAATTTCGCCCTTAAATTATTGCTCATTACGAGTACTTTGTCGAATGAATGATTTCAACTTGGTGGGTTTAGGTGCGATTACTTCACTTATTCAAGCGATGTTCTGAAATATGGAAATTGTTTACTAATTTTAATTCGAATTGAAAAATCTAATTAGATTGGCAGAATATAGAATCGTTGATTTTTTGTTTTAAGTTGCGGAATAAATTCAAACCAAATTGAACTGGTCATTTCATAACCAAATTTAGTAAATGAATATATAGTTATATAGTTATAGTTGTATTGTGATAGATTAAGACTGCGTGCATGACATCGGGAGTATCGCACAGAATGTGTTAAAACGGTGTGGTAGTGTGGAACTGGTAGACGGGGCAAAAATCATTTCAAGAAATTTGATTAGTTTTGAGTGCGAGAACGAGTAAACATTGATTTTGCATTCATTTCTGTAAAAAATAAATATGTAAAAATAATTGGAGTGAATTAACAGACAAGTACCAAACAAAGTCTGGTGTTGGCCACAACATTTTCACCTCTCCATTTTTGTACAAGGTTTTCTGACATCAATTCACTTTGTATCAATAAGATTCGCAACACAGACGCAGGGGTTCATGCGTAATGTTTACAAAAAATTTCAACAAAAGTTTGCTTTACATAGTATAAAGGTTAGGAACATGAGACTAAGTAACCCGTATTATGGAATTTTACTGGAAAATAATAAAATCTCATTTTCATCCCAAGCTTCTGTTAATTGCTCGAATTTAAAAAAAATCCTCGAATTACCTTACATTTAATTGTTTGACGATATTCTAGAAAGTTAAACAACAATCGTTAAATAATCCAAATATATTCATTTACTAAATTTGGTTATGAAATGACCAGTTCAATTTGGTTTGAATTTATTCCGCAACTTAAAACAAAAAATCAACGATTCTATATTCTGCCAATCTAATTAGATTTTTCAATTCGAATTAAAATTAGTAAACAATTTCCATATTTCAGAACATCGCTTGAATAAGTGAAGTAATCGCACCTAAACCCACCAAGTTGAAATCATTCATTCGACAAAGTACTCGTAATGAGCAATAATTTAAGGGCGAAATTTACAGATATTAAACTTTCGTTACATAATTCAATCGTTCAACCGCTAAGAAGATTTATTTAATTTGGACGTATTCCAGTTCATATTTAAATCGTTAAAAAGGGCTACTAATGTATATTATATACTATAATTTGTTTGTCATATTAAGAATCAGCTATTTATTATCATTAGAATATTTTGAAGTACACGATCAATGTAAAATAATAAAGAACATAATAGGAATTTAAGATTTCGTTTTTCTGTTCATAATATTTAAAGGGCGCTAGAGGAAAAATAATTTTGTGGAAACAACAACACATTATGTATTTTACTTTTACGTCATTTTCAAAAGAAAAAATATTTGAATGTGTGTACGTCCTAAATAAAAGTTTATTATATCACATACATTCATAGGAAACAATAAGAAATTACATTCATTGATTTAAACACCAAAAATATTTTTTTATACATATTTGTTCGTCTTCCTTCAATTCCCTTCTCTACATAACAAAACAATAACATAATTTCTCTATTTCGTTTCGTCACTTCGCCGAAACATGTGTTTACGAACAAAAAAACCAATTGCCGACCTTCAATTTTACGTGAACAACAACAAAAACTCAAAACGATCTTTATTATGGTTCAAAGGATAGACACGCGCGCTGGTGTCAATGAAGAGATTTTTTTCTTTTTTATTTATGGTACGTCCTAAATAAAAGTTTATTATATCACATACATTCATAGGAAAAAATAAAAAATTACATTCGTTGTTCTAAACACCAAAAATATTTTTTTATACATATTTGTTCGTCTTCCTTCAATTCCCTTCTCTACATAACAAAACAATAACATAATTTCTCTATTTCGTTTCGTCACTTCGTCGACACATGTGTTTACGAATAAAAAAACCAATTGCCGACCTTCAATTTTACGTGAACAACAACAAAAACTCAAAACGATCTTTATTATGGTTCAAAGGATAGACACGCGCGCTGGTGTCAATGAAGAGATATATACTGCATAATCATAAATAAAAGAGAGAAAGATAACCTAACAAGAATGAATTATTTAATCCAAAACGCGGCTAGCGACGCATCCAGTATATTACTTTTTGGAACTAACATTACGATCGTGAAATACAACAACTGCAAAAGAACATAAAGTAAACAAACTCTCTTTCTCTCATTTTCTTTAATTTATATATATGTATAATAATTATGTGACATGGTACCGTTGTTGTTTCAATTTACTCATACATTTTTATGTAAGAATTGAAGGACAAAGTTATGAAATAGGAAGGAATGAACAGTTTTTTATTTTTTTTAATAGACCAACAGTAAAATTATGAGAAATTATGTTATTTGAAAATGACGTAAAAGTAAAATACATAATGTGTTGTTGTTTCCACAATATTATTTTTCCTCTCGCCCTTTAAATATTATGAACAGAAAAACGAAATTTTAAATTCCTATTATGTTCTTTATTACTTTACATTGATCGTGTACTTCAAAATATTCTAATGATAATACATAGCTGATTCTTAATACGACAAACAAATTATAATATGTAATATACATTAATAATATTAAAAATGCAGGTAGCCCTTTTTAACGATTTAAATATGAACTGGAATACGTCCAAACTAAATAAATCTTCTTAGCGGTTGAACGATTGAATTATGTAACGAAAGTTTAATATCTGTAAATTTCGCCCTTAAATTATTGCTCATTACGAGTACTTTGTCGAATGAATGATTTCAACTTGGTGGGTTTAGGTGCGATTACTTCACTTATTCAAGCGATGTTCTGAAATATGGAAATTGTTTACTAATTTTAATTCGAATTGAAAAATCTAATTAGATTGGCAGAATATAGAATCGTTGATTTTTTGTTTTAAGTTGCGGAATAAATTCAAACCAAATTGAACTGGTCATTTCATAACCAAATTTAGTAAATGAATATATAGTTATATAGTTATAGTTGTATTGTGATAGATTAAGACTGCGTGCATGACATCGGGAGTATCGCACAGAATGTGTTAAAACGGTGTGGTAGTGTGGAACTGGTAGACGGGGCAAAAATCATTTCAAGAAATTTGATTAGTTTTGAGTGCGAGAACGAGTAAACATTGATTTTGCATTCATTTCTGTAAAAAATAAATATGTAAAAATAATTGGAGTGAATTAACAGACAAGTACCAAACAAAGTCTGGTGTTGGCCACAACATTTTCACCTCTCCATTTTTGTACAAGGTTTTCTGACATCAATTCACTTTGTATCAATAAGATTCGCAACACAGACGCAGGGGTTCATGCGTAATGTTTACAAAAAATTTCAACAAAAGTTTGCTTTACATAGTATAAAGGTTAGGAACATGAGACTAAGTAACCCGTATTATGGAATTTTACTGGAAAATAATAAAATCTCATTTTCATCCCAAGCTTCTGTTAATTGCTCGAATTTAAAAAAAATCCTCGAATTACCTTACATTTAATTGTTTGACGATATTCTAGAAAGTTAAACAACAATCGTTAAATAATCCAAATATATTCATTTACTAAATTTGGTTATGAAATGACCAGTTCAATTTGGTTTGAATTTATTCCGCAACTTAAAACAAAAAATCAACGATTCTATATTCTGCCAATCTAATTAGATTTTTCAATTCGAATTAAAATTAGTAAACAATTTCCATATTTCAGAACATCGCTTGAATAAGTGAAGTAATCGCACCTAAACCCACCAAGTTGAAATCATTCATTCGACAAAGTACTCGTAATGAGCAATAATTTAAGGGCGAAATTTACAGATATTAAACTTTCGTTACATAATTCAATCGTTCAACCGCTAAGAAGATTTATTTAGTTTGGACGTATTCCAGTTCATATTTAAATCGTTAAAAAGGGCTACCTGCATTTTTAATATTATTAATGTATATTACATATTATAATTTGTTTGTCGTATTAAGAATCAGCTATGTATTATCATTAGAATATTTTGAAGTACACGATCAATGTAAAGTAATAAAGAACATAATAGGAATTTAAAATTTCGTTTTTCTGTTCATAATATTTAAAGGGCGAGAGGAAAAATAATTTTGTGGAAACAACAACACATTATGTATTTTACTTTTACGTCATTTTCAAAAGAAAAAATATTTGAATGTGTGTACGTCCTAAATAAAAGTTTATTATATCACATACATTCATAGGAAAAAATAAAAAATTACATTCATTGATTTAAACACCAAAAATATTTTTTTATACATATTTGTTCGTCTTCCTTCAATTCCCTTCTCTACATAACAAAACAATAACATAATTTCTCTATTTCGTTTCGTCACTTCGTCGACACGTGTTTACGAATAAAAAAACCAATTGCCGACCTTCAATTTTACGTGACAACAACAAAAACTCAAAACGATCTTTATTATGGTTCAAAGGATAGACACACGCGCTGGTGTCAATGAAGAGATTTACACTGCATAATTCATCTTTGTCTTTTTTATTTATGGCATAATTCATCTTTGTCTTTTTTATTTATGGTGGAATATACATTTATTAAAGAAACAAACCAGATACATACATTTAGGGGCATTTAAATATCGATCATTGCCCTCCTAAACGTTTACAAAAAACAACTAAGTTCCACTGACGAGTTTATTTAATTTGATTTGATTGGTTTATTTAATTATAATTTACAGAAATCTTGTAAACCACCCAATCTGGAGCTTAAAAGCTCATTCAGTTGAACCACTCAGGTTTAAGCAATAACTAGCAAATAAAGTTGTCTTAACGCATTCAGTAATTTATCGACATGATAAACTACAACCCCAAGTTTATTCCAAAATTAACTGAAACGCTTGCTAATATTCACTCGCACTTGGCCGCTCAAGGTGTCAACATTGTATACATGGCGTGTGTATGTGACCAGTTGAGTGTCGTGCGTGGTTGTTTATGGAAGTTGATTTATTTTATGTCGATTAATTAATTATCGAAATAATTGTATGTCGCACGGTTGAATGTCGCGTATTTTATGTCGTATTTGTCGATGCTTGTAGAATCAATTATTTTGCGAATAATTGAGTTGCTACAGTACCAACCTCCTAGTTTGGAAAACGATTAAAGGCTTAGGAGTCGATTGATTATGCTATGATTCGTACGGACTTTCGTGTTCGAAAATTCGTTCCACAGAGCAAAGTATTCCGTAGGCCGATTTTAATCGATCGATAAATACTGACTGCTCTTTATTATTAATCGAGATGACAAAGTAACGGGTGTCCGCCGGGAAGGTATACTACTTTGTTTTGCCGCCATTTAGGCGAATGTTAGTATTGACAGTTCATACTTGATAGTCGTGAAGTAGACACGTGGCAAATTTATTATGAAAAAATATTCGATAAACCATCGTGTCAATAGGATGTTAGAGCTCGTCCATGACAACCCCGATTTTTATGAAAAAATCATAATGAGTGACGAGGCACATTTTCATTTAAATGGATATGTGAATAAACAGAATAGTCGGTTCTGGGTAATGGAAAACCCTCACATTATTCATCAGTCACCTTCACATTCATTAAAAGTGACAGTCTGGTGTGCACTTTGGTCAGGAGCAATCATTGGACCTTACTTCTTTGAAAATGAAAACGGCGTAACGGTAACTGTGAATGGGGAGCGATATCGTGATATGATTGAAAACTTTTTAACGCCACAACTGCATACTTTGGGCTTGATTAACATGTGGTATCAACAAGACGGTGCCACATTGCATACAACCAGGATTACAATGGAATTACTGCGAGAACTCTTTCCACAACAAGTTATTTCAAAAAATGGTGATGTTGATTGGCCTCCACGGTCGCCTGATTTGACTGCTCCGGACTTCTTTTTGTGGGGATATCTAAAAAGCAAGGCTTATGCAAACAAAACAGAAACGCTTGAGCAACTCAAACAAAATATTCGTGATGAAATTAATGAAATACCGCGTGAAATGTGTGAGAATGTAATGCAAAATGTGCTCAAAAGGGCTCGCATTTGTGAGGCTAACAGAGGCGGACATTTATCTGATATTGTATTCCATACATAATTGCCGACATTAAATAAAACATTTATGAATATAAGATCCATTCTCTTTCATTTAATCAAAAATCATAAACAAAGTAGTATACCTTCCCGGCGGACACCCTGTATCTAAGTAGCCGGCGAATAACTTTATATGGCCCTTCGTATGGAGGTTGTAGTCCTTTACGAATCTTATCCGTTCGTACGAAAACGTAATCGAAATTATCGACCGATTTCTGAACAAAAATATCGTTTCGTCGTGATTGTCGAGTATTCGTGGGATAAGATTTTTGCATGGTTATGCGTAATTGGTCGACGACTGTGTCGGTTGCTGTTGAAGGAGAAAAAAGATTTTCGGGAAAGAACTCACCAGGGTAGTTTGAGTGTTTGTTCGTAGACCATTTCGGCTGGTGAGCAATTGATATCTTCTTTAACCATAGCTTGAATTCTAAGTAATACAATGGGAATTTCGGAGCTCCAGTGATTCGTATTTTTTCGGGCCTTGAGAGCTGCTTTAAGCTATCGATGAAATCGTTCGACCATGCCATTCGCTTGCGGATGATACGCAGTAGTGCATATTCAATGAGAACCAATGAGTTTCGTTAATTCGGGGAACAATTTTGGTTCGAATTGAGTACCTAGATCGATGCTTATGAATGTTTTGACAACGGTGTTTGCAGACATATCGGTCATGTAATAAGCTTCAGGCCATCGAGTGAATCGGTTGACACAGGTTAAGAGATAAGAATATCCATTGGACGGTGGAAGCGGACCAATTATATCCAAATGGATATGTTCACATCGACCTGGTGTAATCTAGAATCGTCCAATCGAAGCCTTTGTATGCCGTTGGACTTTCGATCGCTGGCAAGAAAAACAAGCTTGTGTCCAATTACCTACGTCTTTGTTTATGTTTGACCAGAAATATCGAGCGGCAATCAATTTACGAATATTTTGCGTCGTAACGGCTCTGCGATAAATGGGCGATTCGCGCCTATCGATGTCTCGCAGTATATTTCAATTCCGAGCAGTTTAAAAACTCTAATTTATAAGTCGAACTAGCGTGACATTCAGAACCAGAAAGTAATTTCTGAAGTTCTAAGGTTTTTGTACCTCTATTATTTTCTGATTCGATTGTCGTTTGAAGTTGCCGCTTCGTTGTCGATCGTGCGGGATAGCGTACCCGCGACAACGTTATCTTTACCGTTCACATGTTGAATATCCGTGGTAAATTGACTGATGTAATCCAAATACCTTGCTTGTCGTGGCTTACGTTCAGTTTTAGTCTGAATCGCTCTAGTCAGAGGTTTATGGTCGGTGTAAATAGTGAAGTCCCAACCTTCAACGAAATATCTACAATGCTTGATCGAGAGATAGATCGCGAGTAATTCCCTGTTGAAGCAGATTACTGTCGTTCGGTATTAGTGAGTTTTTTCGAAAATAATCCCAACAGTCGTTATGGTATTGCTGCAGCACTGCTCTGACAGCGGTGTTCGATGAATTCGTCGTAATATTGAACTTCGCGTCGTTCAGCGGATGTGTCAATAACGTGACTGTACCCAAATCCATTTTTAATTTCGTAAATGCGTCTGCCCATTCGTCGGACCAAGATAACTTTTTCTGAGTCTTGGGCTTCTTTAGTAGAGCAGCCAAGTGTTTGTGGTTTTGGGCGAGTATTTCAGCTAGTTTCGGTATAAAGCGATTATGAATGCGCTTGCTCGTTGATTGCACATTAATTGGCTCATATGGCTGATGAAATCGAGAGAGTTCGAACTAAAAACGCATTTAGAACTCTTAATATTACCACCAAATTCATCGAGTCGTTTAAAAAGTTGCTCGAGATGTAGTTTGTTTTGTTCCTCAATTTTCGATGCCACAAAAATGTCGTCGATATACGTGAATACGAAGTCTAAACCGCGCGTGATAAATCGCTGAAATTTTTGGGTGGCGGTTCTTAAACCAAATGACATACGTATCAATTCGAAAAGGCCAAATGGGGTCGTACTTGCCGTTTTATGTACATCCTCGGGTGCCACGGGAATTAAATGATAGGATCTGACGAAATCGATTTTGGAGAATTTCGAACATCCATGTAAATTTATCGTTGAATTTTGGATATGTGGTATCGAGTAACAATCGGGTATCGTTACGGAATTGAGACGGCGGTAACTTCCACATGGTTTCCAGTCGTTATCTATCTTTCGTACCATGTGAGAAGGGCAAGAGACTAAGGCGACTTGTACGCGTTTCCTACCATGTGAATAAGGCAAGACTCATATGTTCGAATTCGATATACGCAGCTTTGTGGCGAATTGGATCTAGTCTTCGTGGTCGAGATACAGTTAAATGATCTATCGTTACAATATGATGAACCACGGAATGTTTGACGGGTAAATTATAGTTTGGTTCGGCTGTTAGGGAAGGAAACTTCTTTAGTATAGTGTATCAGAGTGGGCATTTCGACCCTGATCGACGTAGCATTGATTGACAGCTGAGTAGTTGAATCAATCAGCTCTTTCCGTTTAATGTCTACTAAGAGAGCGAATTTACCCAGCAAGTCAGCGTCGATGATCGGACGATTTACAGCAGCTAAAACGAAAGCTTGAGTAAATGGGCGTTTTATTCCGATATTAACCTTGAACAATTTCGTGCCATAGGTATTAATTTTCGAGCCATTGGCGGCTGATAAAACTAAATTATTCGATTTTAAATTCAATAAAAATGATGACGTATCTTAACGTCTAACAGAGAGCACCGAAAGATCGGCTCAGGAATTCGGAGAATTCAGGTTATTATTTGTGTCGTATATAATCGGCTATTCGTATTGTTTAATTTATTAGTGGCCGACGCAACCGTGCGACTTTTTCGTTTGTTTGATTATTTTTATGTTGTCAACATTGTCTACGTGGCGTGTGTATGTGGCCAGTTAAGTGTCGTGTGCTCGTGCGCGGTTGTTCATGGAAGTTGATTTATTTCATGTCGAATAATTAATTATTAAATTAATTGTACGCAGCACGGTTGAATGTCGCGTATTTTATGTCATATTCATCGATGCTTATAGAATCAATTATTTTGCGAATAATTGAATTGCTACAAGAACGCCTGTTTCATAAATTGTCTTCTTTTGTCTGGTGGCAAACAAAACTTTCGAATAAGAAGTGATAGCAACCCACAACATCTCTATAAAATCACACTGCATTCAGAATGTATCACTTTTATGAGTTTAACTTCATCGTATTGTCAGACCATTTGTTTGTGGGTTTAACCGTACGAGGCGAATAGAAGGCCAAACCAAAGCTTATTAATGAGCTAAAGCAAACGATCAAACAAACATAAAATTGTTTATTTTTAAAAATTAGTATGTTTATCTCATATTAAAACAATATTATCTAAAAAATAAAATTAGATTTAATAAAAACAGAATTCATTGACTCCGATTTACCAATCGGAGCTAGATTAAATCGTCTGTCAAGATAATAAAGCCTTTGTTGTCCATTTTATGCTTAGACCTCTACTAATAACTTGGAAATCAATTCTCGATAGAATCTCCTATCTTTTTAAAACATTTCTTTAAAATTGGCATAATTTTAACTATTTTCAAAAGGTGCTGTTGTATAAGTGATGCGGTCAATAACACGTTTTGATACGTCGAAGATTGACGAAGTAGATCTCTGAACGTCACTGTTAGTATATTATTACATGAAATTAAGAAAATTAATTTATAATTAAATTTAAAATAAAATTAAGAAACTTACAAAAGAAGTCGTTTGCCTTATAACTGTGTAATAGTTGAAGAACTTACCTAAAATTAAAAGAAAACAAAATTAAAGTTATTGAAAGTTTAAAAATTATGTTAATTAATACTAAATACGATCTCATAAAAATCTATTTTATTTAATAGAATACATAAAATTTACACAGACATAACGTGCAACACCTCTGAAAAAATAAAAAAGACTTAATGCCATCTCTTTTTGTATATTTTATTTTATTTTTATACAACTTCTTATATTTTGTATGTTTACATTTACAAACAAAACAATGGAAATAAACTTGAATTATTAAAAAAAAAATTAAGACACATATAAGTAAAAATTAAGAATATAAATAAGAGAAATACGTTTTTATATACAAAAAGATGTTTCTGTCCACATTGTATGCGATTTGTTGCTGCATTTTAATACGTTTTCACGTAGGTAATTTATATACCGCGCGCATCGCAGAGACAATTAAAAATAATTCGCGAAATTTTACTGCAGCAACAAAAAAAACCGTAAATATTTTTCTCGGTCATAATTAATCCTGGCAAGTAGTTATTTAATCGAATGTGATTTTTATATTACATGCTGAATGTAATAAAAATAAATGGGATTTTTTTCTCTTCGCCATCGTTTTAGGCTTGTTTCGCGTACCAGGAAATTTGGTTTTTTTTGGCAATTATAATATAAAAATTATTTAAGCATGTCAAACTTGAATATAATTTGTATGTGTGTGTGGTGTGTGTGTCGTGTGATTTGAAAAATTATAATTATTTTTACATTTTGATAAGAGATAAGTAAAAATAAATTACCCGAAAATAATTATGGTGAAATCAACAATCACAATCTGCGCTGTTCAAATGTAAAAAATTCTTCGCGGCTTAGCTACAATATTTTTTTATTAAACTACATGATGTAGATAAAGCATTGATAAGATGTTTAAAGTTTCAGATTTTAATACGCAAACATAATCTGATTGCAAAATTACAACAAATTAACATCTAATGATTAAGGAAAATTGATGTGATTTGGCCAAGATTGGTCTAATACCTAAATCTATATGGAATGGAATATAAACTAAGGATCTATGGAGTTGGCCCTAACTGGAGGAGCGGTACGCTCTATTAATCTATAGAAATTTCCTGATTGGATGGTGTAGTGCAATCAGTAATAATTTTAAAACTTTTTCGTTATTTGCAGGTAAAACTAGAATATTGTTAACACAGGATATTTTTCGTGGTCCGTAAAAAAATTAAATTTTAAGATATTGTTTAGCACAAGAATTTTCTGTAGTTTAATTATATTTTGTCGCTTAATAACACATTCAAATATTTTTAACACCTATGTGTACCACCCAGAATTTCAACGCCTCAATCACCGTCTCACTTCAGACATAACAAATTTTCATTTCATTTGTTAAAGGCTAAGATTAAAATATATTTTTATTTATTCCATCTAATATCATCTAGTAATTTATCTTTCATAATTTATATTCTTATTTGGAGGGTTGTAGCCCTTTGGCTAGTCCCCTTTACAATTTTATTATATTTTTATTCGATCCTGATTGGATCTTGAAGATCATGCGGTTTCTTCCTTCGCAGCCGTCTTACTGGGTTTGAATCATCCAACATACGACGTATCTCAGCATTTTGGTGTAGACTAATACGTTGCATGTGTTTTCTGACGTGTTTGTTTATTTCTTCACTGACGAAATCCATCTTCAGATCTCTATCGAGGTTGTCATTTCTTATATACCACGGTACATTAACTATTCCACGAAGAACTTTGCTTTGGAATGACTGGATGATATTGACATTGATTTTCTTTGTACAGCCCCAGAGCAGAATACCGTAAGTCCACACAGGTTTTAGGATTTGCCGGTATATTTAGGATCTCAGCTACCAAAACATAAGCCCAGGGTAGTTACAGAGGGGTTTTTCTAACACTTTAGTTAAAAAACTGAAAATACTTCACATTAAAATGACTTCTAAAATTTATGGATCGCTACTGACGCCAGTTATGAATCTTATGTTACTCATGTATATAGATTATGATCTCAGCTACCATAAAAACATAAGCCCAGGGTAGTTACAGGGGATTTTTCTAACACTTTTGTTAAAAAACTGAAAACATTTCACATTAAAATGACTTCTAAAATTTATGGAACGCTACTGACGCCAGCTATGATTCTTATGTTACTCATGTATATAGATTATGATCTCAGCTACCATAAAAACATAAACCCAGGGTAGTTACAGGGGGGTTTTTCTAACACTTTTGTTAAACAACTGAAAATACTTCACATTAAAATGGCTTCTAAAATTTATGGAACGCTACTGACGCCAGATATGATTCTTATGTTACTCATGTATATAGATTATGATCTCAGCTACCATAAAAACATAAGCCCAGGGTAGTTACAGGGTGTTTTTCTAACACTTTTGTTAAAAAACTGAAAATACTTCACATTAAAATGACTTCTACAATTTATGGAACGCTACTGACGCCAGTTATCAATCTTATGTTCCTCATGTATATAGATTATGATCTCAGCTACCATAAAAACATAAGCCCAGGGTAGTTACAGGGGGTTTTTCTAACACTTTTGTTAAAAAACTGAAAATACTTCACATTAAAATGACTTCTCATTTATATAGATTATGATCTCAACTACCACCAAAACATAAGCCCATGTTAGTTACAGGGGGGTTTTTCTAACACTTTTGTTAAAAAACTGAAAATACTTCACATTAAAATGACTTCAAAAATTTATGGAACGCTACTGACGCCAGCTATGATTCTTATGTTACTCATGTATATAGATTATGATCTCAGCTACCATAAAATATAAACCCAGAGTAGTTACAGGGGGGTTTTTCTAACACTTCTGTTAAAAAACTGAAAATACTTCACATTAAAATGACTTCTAAAATTTATGGAACGCTACTGACGCCAGATATGATTCTTATGTTGCTCATGTATATAGATTATGATCTCAGCTATCATAAAAACATAAGCCCAGGGTAGTTACAGGGGGGTTTTTCTAACACTTTTGTTGAAAAACTGAAACTACTTCACATTAAAATGAATTCTAAAATTTATGGAACACTACTGACGCCAGCTATGATTCTTATGTTGCTCATGTATATAGATTATGATCTCAGCTACAATAAAAACATAAGCCCAGGGTAGTTACAGGGGGGTTTTTCTAACACTTTTGTTAAAAAACTGAAAACATTTTACATTAAAATGGCTTCTAAAATTTATGGAACGCTACTGGCGCCAGTTATGAATCTTATGTTCCTCATGTATATAGATTATGATCTCAGCTACCATAAAAACATAAGCCCAGAGTAGTTACAGGGGGGTTTTTCTAACACTTTTGTTAAAAAACTGAAAATACTTCACATTAAAATGACTTTTAAAATGTATGGAACGCTACTGACCCCAGCTATGATTCTTATGTTGCTCATGTATATAGATTATGATCTCAGCTACCATAAAAACATAAGCCCAGGGTAGTTACAGGGGGGTTTTTCTAACACTTTTGTTAAAAAACTGAAAACATTTCAGATACATATAATAACTAAAATTTTATGGAGTGTAGTATGGAGTGTAGTAATTTTAGTATATTTAAGAGTCCTTATAAAAGAGTCCTTATAAGGGTGTTTTTTTAAGAGGTTGCCGATTTTTTTTTTGAATAAAACACATATAAAATTATGAAATGACCAAAATTTTTTTTTATTTGGTAGATAATTTTTTGGCATTTAACATTTAAACACAATTTCTGGCATATGGCTACCACGACTATTTTTCACAAATGTCATTCTGGAGGTCCAATTTTCCAGCACTTTTTCAAGCATTTGAGGGCGTATGTCAGCAATGACACGTTGAATATTGGTTTCCAAAGCGTCAATCGATTGAGGTTTATCCACATAAACCAATGACTTCACGTATCCCCACAAAAAGTAATCGAGTGGCGTCAAATCGCACGAACGCGGAGGCCAATTCACCGGACCATTTCTCGAAATAATGTTGTCGTTGAAAGTTTCTTTCAATAAGTCGATTGTTTCACGTGCTGTATGGCAAGTGGCACCATCTTGTTGAAACCACATTTCATTCATATCCATATCTTCAAGATTTGACAACAAAAACTCATTTAACATGGTTCTGTATCGATTTCCATTCACGGTAACGCGTCGTCCTTCCTCATTTTTAAAGAAATATGGACCGATGATCCCACCAGCCCATAGACCGCACCAAACAGTACATTTATCAGGATGCATTGGTAATTCTAGAACGGCGTGTGGATTATCTTTGCTCCAAATGCGACAATTTTGTTTGTTGACGTATCCATTTAACCAAAAATGCGCCTCATCACTGAAGAGAATTTTACGGTAAAAAAATGGATCTTCGTTCAATTGATTTAACGACCAATCACTGAATTCACGGCGCAAACGATGGTCGTGTGGCTTTAATTCTTGCACCAATTGAATTTTGTATGGCACCAAACCCAAATCTTTACGTAAAATTTTCCATAAAGTCGATGGACAAAGTCCAATTTGCTGAGCACGACGACGAATCGATAAATTGTCGTTTTCTTCGACACTGGCCTCAACGACAGCAATATTTTCTTCTGTACGAACTCTTCTCATTCTTGTCGGTGGCTTGGCATCCAAAAGAGTGAATGTAGACCGAAATTTGGTAATTACGTTCTTTATGGTGGTCTCTGACGGACGATTATGTGCACCATAAAATTCACGAAGTGCTCTATAAACATTTTTAATTGAACACTGATTTTGAAAATAAATTTCCACGATTTGAAAACGTTGTTCTGGAGTTAACCTATTCATAATGATTTGCCAAACAATACTGAGTAGAAATGCCACTTTGAGCTGTCAAAACAACTGTCATAAAATAAAACGACATCTATCGGAAAAACAAACCTCCTAAAAAAACACCCGTTACATACGCAAAACCTTAAAACATATATTTTCGCTTCTTTTTCATAAATTATTTGATTTTTCACAAAACTTTCTGCTGAGAATTATGAAAGTATTATTATTTTCTGCTGGAAAATTTCAAAAAATTTCTGCTGGTTTCAAAAAATATCAGCAGAAAAATTTCTTTTTTGTGATAGTGATGCCTCTAGCGATGAATAGCAAAAATACATTTGTTCTGCTGTCTTATACAGCATCTATTATTGGGCGTTGCTGATGTTGTCGTGGCGGCTTGCTGTTTAGAGCAGAAATTGGAACGAAGTTTATTATATCTTCCTTGTCAACATCACTTATATGAATTTACTTGCGCGCTTATTTGTGAGATTCAAGAATGACCGGAATTTCTTGAATAATGATAGTTTCAAAGCAGGCACAGATGACCCCAACGTGCTTACACAATTAAATGACGTGAAAGGGGAATTGGTGGATTTTTGTATGAACGAATTGGCAAAGGAACATGTTTGGGATGATTACAAAGATTTATTGGAAATCACTCTAATTTTTTGGGGCATGATACCAAATGAAAATGTCCGTTTCCGTCTGCCAGGGCCTATGCATCATGCTCACTGGATGTCCAAAGCCATTTATTAATTAAAATTATTTGTCTTTCGTGAAAAATTTACGTTAACAGCACAAGAACAGAAAAAATTACGGGACATTTGCATTTTTCTCGTACGATTTTATGTAAAAATTTGGTTCCATTCCACGAACGCTGCTAAAGCACCAAAGCTGGATTTGAACTATTTACGAGATATTTATTTCTACAAAACACATGACGAAAAGTAGGCGATGGCTGTACTAAATAAAACATATGGTCAATTATGGTATTTGTCCGGCGAATGCGATATTCGCTTTTCCCGACGAAAAAGTCTCCATTGCAGAGAAAAGAAGAATGGTGCAACAGTTGGATATGATGAGGGATGTACTCGTAGAGGCCGAGCCTCGTCATCGCGTCAAGCTGAAAATTGATGATGTGAAAACATTCATTACGAAACAACTTGTTACGACACCTTGAGAGGTCATAACATTGTTTTATATCTTGTTAAAGATAATCTTTTTTTGAATTTTTAACTTCAATATTTTTAATTTCTATGCTCTCGAATAATTGGTGTCTTTTTCCTGATGGCATTGTCATCTGTAGTTTGACATTAATATTAAAATTGTTGTGTATAGTTTTTTTCCCACACGTACCCCTTGTGCGTGTGTGTGACCGGCGAGGATGTAGGGAAATATTTTTTCTCGTTTTGTGGTGTGCGATTGATGCGCAGTGTGAAAGAGTGGGTGGGCGAGTGACGCGCACAAAACCAAAACTAAAAAACACCAACGAACAAAAAATATTCTTCTACATTTTTTGTGGTACGAGAAATTTTTTTTAGTCTAGTTTGGAGTTTTGTGGAAAACAGTTTGTTTTCTTGGTGATATAACTAAAACATTTCTTTTTTTGACCAAGAAAAATTATCATAATTCAAAAATTATAATTGTTATAATAAAATATATGGTGTATAAAATAAAGCTTCTTTTTTTATTAATATGTGAATGAGCAAATACACCTAATACGAAATAACGTTTGTGGTGTTATATTTTGTGCATGTGTAGTTCGATCTAAAAAAAAGCGGATAAATTATTTTGTGCAAAAAAGTGAATTCTCGATAGCAAACCAAAACAAACAACATCCTGATTTGTTCGAGCTGTTGGAGTTATATAAACCCACATTTACGGCGGCCTATCGAGGCCAAATTTATTAACGGCGCAAAGACACCCAACATTTATGATTACGGGTGGCCAAAAACGTGGCCAGCCGCATTTTTATTATGGCGGGAAGACGCCCAACGCATATTTTTACGCCCAACGCATATTTATGGGTTACGGCGGAAATACGTCTAACATTCTTTTGGTTTACGGCGGAAAGATGCCCCAACGCATATTCTACGGTTTACGGCGGGAAGACGCCCAACGATATTTACGGCTACGGGTGGCCAACAACGTGGGTAGCCGCATTTTTTTTGCGGCGAGAAGACACCCAACAAGTATTCTACGGTTTACGGCGAGGAGACGCCCAACGATATTTTCGGTTTACGAGTGGCCATTTGTAATTTTTATTAACGGTGAGGAGACGCCGCAACAAAGCGGGACCTAACTAACCGAAGGTCAAAAGTACCGATTTTTTTTATTTTTATTTATTTATTTTTGAATTCAAATTTTAAATTTTTTCAATTTAAATTTTAAGTTTCAATTTTTATTTTTATTTTCATTTTTTTTTTAAATTTTAATTAATAGATTTCGGTGTAATCAAGCGCCATAACGGCTGCTTGGCACGCGCCAGGTGCACATTGGTTTCGCTACGTTAATATTCATGTTTAGCGTCCATTTTGACCAAATTATTATTTTTTGTTCTATTTCGATACATCAGCGACCATTTTTGCTCGATTTTTTTTCTTCAACTTCAGAATTTTTACGTTCGACCCTTTTAGTTTGATTTTCTTGCTTTTATTCTCCTTTCGTCTCTGATGTTGTTTTTTTCTTGAAAATTTATTTAAATAAACAAACAGCACGGCGTAGGTTTCCTGGCATTCGGTTTTATTATTTTTTCTCTCTCATCGGCCTCAATTTATGTTTCCGTTATTTTCCTGGTCAAGTTACCTATTTTTGATTTTTATGGTAAAATGAATTATTAAATTTTCCGGATTGGTATGATTGGCGTGGGCTCTCATTTCGTGTCGGTTCCATAGTTGCAGGCTGGATGGGCACACCCAGTTATTATTATATTTATCTCATGCTTCCTCAAATTTCGGCCGATTTAATTCTGGTGTAAATTTAATTTAGGTTCAGTTTTTTTATTAGTTTTGTGTTCTGTTGCACGGTGTAGGCCAGGAATATGCAAGCCTCAACTTCCCCACGACCCAAAACCCTGATATCTAGTCGGCAAAATCACCGCGAACGAGGCCTCTGCATACTTAGATGAATCTGCGGATTGGTTGCTGAACCACCCCGTAACAAACTAGCAGATTTTTTTACCCCACTGGTGATTTTTTTAACCGGTTCATGATTTCCACAGGCTTCTTAAACAAAGATTCGGTGGCCTCAGGATGATAATTTCAAGAATGGAATCAAGATTATCAGTCAAATAAAAGTCGTAAATGATATCGCAGAACGTGGTGTTAAGTTAATACAAGATTTTCATAAGAAATTAACAAGAAATGAAGATGACTTGCAATATTTACTATAAGTCGTAAAGGAGTACACACAGAAGTTTTCAACATATACCAAAACATCCTTAATGGATAGAAGATCACCTTAGATTGTTTATTTTCATCATAAAAATTAATTCATAATATTTAGCAGAAACATTATACATTTATAATAAAAAAATAGTAATAATTTGTTTCGTTTTTGTATTTTGGAAATTTAGCAGTAATCTCGCTATTTGTTAACCGATATCTTTGATGTTTTGAAAAGCTAATTATCTCCTCTATTCACCACAATTTTCATTTAGGCTGTGAAAAATTGCTAAACAAATTTTATGTTCGTTTGAAAGTGAAAAATTAAAAAAATACCGTTTTTATCGAAATTCGCGCTCAATTCACGACCTCTAAACCACCTTCGATCGACCCAATCCTTTTTCTGTTTAAGTTTATAGCATAACCTCACATTACTAGGGGTGTTCACTCGCACATATACATACTATATATCGCATAAACAATTGTTTGCCATTTTTTTACTACACACTCGAAAATATTAAAAAAAAAAATGACTAGCCAAATGAATTGTTCCTAGATACCGCCTTGTAACAAAAACCACTACTCACTCAAAAGGTACCAACTTGCTTCATTTCGTGAGATACTATAGGCTCTGAAGGGATTTATAGGATCTGAAAGAGCCAGTGTATTTTAGAGGGATTGGTTTGGTTTAATGGATTCTGCAATTCATTGCTTGCTTCCTATTGGCTCATTTATCTAACATAATTATTGTTAAAATTTAATTAACTACGATTTATGAAAATATTACTATTACCAATAATCAATTCTAAATTGTACGTTAAATTGGTATATACCTTTTATTACAGTTTACTGACCGTCCTCGAAATTCAAATTCTTATTTTGTTAACAAAATCGTATATCACATTAATTTAATTAATTAAATATTATCAAATATTGCTCAACCATTTTTATCATTATGTGTCATCTCAAATGTGTATAAACAAAAATATTGAGAACTTCATTTTTGTAAACAGACAAACCACAATAAAAACAAATAACAATTTGGAAAGAATTTCAAGATCTCGAACTACGATTACGACAAACAGAAAGTTCGATATAGTTGCGAGGAAAATTCTAGAAAAGACTACAACAAAAACGAAGAAATTCAAAACCGCGATGTAAACATAAACAAACATAATTATTTATTATGTATTTGCTCTACATACAAATATGTTTATAAATTTTCTTTTTGTTTTCAATTACATGACAACAACAAAAACGACCGAAAGAACGAATACCTATACCGATCTAACAAGCCACACAAAACTGTTTATTTATTTTTCAAACATGAACATAAATATTATGTTGGTTTTGATTATATGTTATATGCTCGTTTATGTACTACTTTTTATACGTAATACACTACACAATTCTTAATTCGTTCGAAATAATTGATTCATTTCGTATAATTTATAAGCATGTTAACTGCTAAATTGTGTTAACGACGCGCAAAAATGAAAATTAAATTTCCTTCTAGGCACTTAGGCGGTTGGATTTAATGAAAAGAGGTTAACGCGAGAATGTAAATTGAATTATAAAGAAAAAATTTATAATTTGAAAATTTATTGGAATCCGGAATAACTTTAATGTTTTTTTATGGCTTTTATTCAAATTCTCTATTTCATTTTAATATCGCTAATAGACATTTTATTTAACCATTTTTAGCATGACGAAAACTCTAATTTAATGTTGCATGCTATTAATAAAGACGTCACCCTTATAATCGATTCAAATAAAAAATGTTTTCCGGTTTTGTGTTGCCAGTTTCCCGGTATATACGAACCAGAATAATTTGAAAATTTAAAGGTTTAATAAATTCACCAAACAATTTTCAAGAAAATGTGCACTTTATAAATATCAAAGGATCCTAGTAACCTTTTATCACGAAAACGCATCTGAAAATAGGGGAATGTTTTATATAGTCAATTCTCCGATAACGTGTGAGAAAGTGTATCTATGGCAACACTTATTCGATGTTTTCAATTTTTTAGCTGTAAATAATAGTAGGCATTTAGGGTGTTGTCCTTTTTCTCTATTTCAATTACGTATTAGGCAATTAGCAAACAATAAACCATTCCTTTATATTTCTTCCTTCTTCGTTCCTTAATGTAATTTAGTTTATGTTTAAGGGTACGTTTCGAAACAAAATTTCGTTGTTATTTTTACAAAAGGAATTTGTTTTTTTCCCAGTGGATTAGTAAATCATTCTGCTGTGTATCTGTACTTTTGACATTAAGAAAAATCAACAAAAACGTCAGTGGTTTATTTTGTGTGTCATAATTGTTTGGTAATTTTAAAAGTGTTTTAGTGCGTTAAATGTGTTTAATAAATAATTCACTAAAGTAATAAATAGGAATGGATGATAATTATACTGAAGACGAAGATGTCTGTAGCATGGCCCCAAAAAGACTTAATAAGAAGAAAAGAAGAAGCCAAAAATGGCGGGTTCGGCCGAAATTCACAGAAGAATCCAGAACAAATTTTGGTGATCATAATTTGGTAGTCGAAATGCGACTTAGTGATCATGAATCTTTTTTTAATTAAACACGTATGTCACCAGCT
The DNA here is from genome assembly GCA_963691935.1 of Nephrotoma guestfalica. Taxonomy (NCBI): domain Eukaryota; kingdom Metazoa; phylum Arthropoda; class Insecta; order Diptera; family Tipulidae; genus Nephrotoma; species Nephrotoma guestfalica. The sequence continues at coordinate 105,752,042 of OY829914.1, forward strand.
TCCTTCGACAAGCTCCTTAAACTAGTTGGTCCATTGATTTCCAAAAAAGATACAAATTTCCAGACATCCATAAATCCGACTATGAGATTAGCGCTTACACTAAGGTTCATGTTATAGTCATTTCTGTTTCGTTGGAATAAGCTAATCTGTAATGCTGTTTGAATGCTTTTAGATATTTGGCCTGCTGGTGCTTTAATCCGCCCATTTACAAATTATCCACGCTTATCAAAAAACCGGACCGTGGCTACGTGTCAACAGCCGAAATAACTACTGCGTTAACCAGCCACTTTAATTTATCAACGACCGTCGCTTCGTCCAATACCACCAACACCTTCACTTCTATCTACTATCACAATGCCTCCAGTATCCACGGTAAAACCAGGGATTTCCGCTTAGGCATACTTGACAATGATTTCGATGTTATAATAATCAGCGAGACCTGGCTTACGATCAATATGTTATTCGAAGAGTACTTTCCATCAGACTATGTCGTTCATAGAAAGGACAGATACGATTTTGACACCAGGTGTAGAGGCGGTGGTGTTTTAATTGCCGTAAAGAATTCAGTCTCCAATGAAATGATCGCCTGCCGTCTCTGCCTGGATGTCATCGCCGTTCGCAAAAGACTAGCTTACAATACCTTTATTGTCGCCGTCGCCATTTATATTCCGTACGGATCCGACCGGGATGTCTACAACACGTTTATCAACTACATCGCCTCAGCCGTTATACCTTCAGTTCGCCCTTGTGATAAAATTATCATCGCGGGTGACTTTACCTTACCCGGTATATCTTGGAACAATGTCGACGGTGTGTTCTCTCTTCATCCTCAACCGACGAAAAAGCATTGACTATCATCGATTACTTCGCTTCCATATCCACAACGCAGCTTAACCGCTTCAGCAACAATCGAGTGAAATTCCTGGACCTGCTATTTGCCAACGACGTCTTGCATGCCGATGTTGCTCCGGGCTTGGACTTCACTGGATGCGAGAGCATTTATCACACACCAATTACGAGTACGATAAATATCTTTTATACTAAATGTACAACTAATTATTTTTCTAATGATTTTCACTTTAATTTTAGAATAGCCGACTACGCATCCTTGAATGAATTTCTCAGCACTGCCGATTGGGTCTTTTTATAGCGCGATTCGGATTTGAATGACACGGTGCACAGATTCAACGAGCTTCTCGGGAGTTGTATCGAGAGACACGTTCCGCGGGTTATCAATAATAAATCCGGCTTTCGGGAGCCATGGTATAATACCGAGTTGATGCTGCTCGAGAAACGACGCAACAAATTTCATACAGGCTTTATGGCGAAGAATACTATCCCAATTTCGTCAATGCCCGCAATGAATTCAAGACCTTTAATTGGTTCCTTTTCAATAATTACGTAGTGCAAATCGAGCAAGTTTTGACATCCAATCCCAAAAAAATTTGGAACTTCATTAACAGCAAGAAAAAGGTATCTGGTTTTCCGTCGAATATGTCTTACCAGACCTCCACCGCTAGTCAGCCAACCGACATTTGCAATTTGTTTACCAAATTCTTTGCATCGGTTTACAAGCCACTTCGGTCAACAGACACCGGTTCTTCTACTACTTCCACCTCCATTATACTTGATCATTTCAAACTTACCGAACAGGAGGTTCTGGATCAACTGCTCCTTCTCGACGTTAGCAAGGGAGCGGGTTATGATGATCTTCCACCGATCCTATTCAAACGTCGTGCTGTAAGTCTGGCCCCTGCAGTTACCTTCTTGTTTAACGAAAGCCTTCGTCGTGGTGTTTTTCCAGATCCCTGGAAAATATCATGCGTTCATCCAATTTTTAAGGCGGGTAATAGAAGTGAGGTAAGTAATTATCGTGGGATCGCCATTCTCTCTATCTTACCCAAACTGTTTGAGTCGGTTCACAGAATATTGCACTTCGATACCAAGAGACTAATTTCTCCTTTTAAGCATGGATTTTATCCCGGTAGGTCTACCGTGTCTAACTTGTTCTCATTTTGTGGTCATCTATTTGACAGCCTAAACTCCAAGCAGCAGCTTGACGTTGTCTACATAGACTTCGCAAAGGCTTTCGATGTGATTGATCACTCCATTATTATTAGCAAGTTGGAGAGTCTCGACTGTGATTTCATTCCCATCGACTGGTTGCGTTTTTAGCTCTCAGATCGTTGGCAATCTGTTAGGATTCTGGATTCTTTCTCCCCATTATTTCGGGCGCCATCCGGCGTGCTTCAAGGTAACCATATTGGCCCACTGTTATTTTCATTATTTATTAACGACGTTGTAAAATGTTTTAAGTTTGCCAATTGCCTCCTCTTCGCAGATGACATAAAGATTTTCGCCCGGGTCTCTAGCGTGTTACACTGCGAAATGTTCCAAACGACTTAACCCGCTTTTGCAGCTGGTCAATTAAGAACTTACTGGCTTTAAACGTGAGTAAATGCAAAACTATTTCTTCCTTCCGTATCCGCTCGCCAGTTTTTCATCAATATCAACTGAACAACGAAGCCATTGATCGGGTTGAGTTCATTTCGGATCTTGGTGTGATCTTTGAATCTGATGCTACATTTACCAGATGTGTTAATGCCATTATTTCAAAGTCTTACATTATGCTTGGCTCCATTAAACGAAACTGCAAGGACTTTCGTGACCCGTTAACTTTGACATCATTATACGTATGCTTTGTTCGGTCCATTTTGGAGTATGCATCTCCTGTTTGGTCACCCTCCTACCACTGTCATTCTGAGAGGATTGAGAGTACCCAGAAACAGTTTATTTTGTTCGCGCTACGACATTTACCATCCAGTCGTGCCGTGGACTAAGTTCTCCCGCCTTATCAGAATCGATGCAATCTTTTGAAACTGAAACGTCTAGACAATCGCAGAGACTTAGTTTCCGCGCTGTTTGTGCGTGATATCATCAATTCCCGTGTTGATTGTATCGAGTTACTAGCACGTATCAACTTGTACGCTACCGATCGTCGAATGCGTTAACGCGATGAAGCTTTATTCATCGATCGAGCGGTAACGAACTACGGTCTTTCTGATCCAATTCCGAGGGTATCGCGGGTGTTCAACAAGATCTACGGAGCTTTCGATTATCACTTGACGAGAAATTCATTCAAGAAAGCTTTATATAATCTTTTGTAGTCAAGCTCATAATTTCTTTTTTTTTTTTACCAATTGTTTTGTTGTGCCGATTGTAGTCACTGTAGGCACCATTTATAAATAAATAAATAAATATTTCGCCAGTGGTAGCAGCCAAAAATGAATTTCATTTGCATTTCGAGTGGGCAAAAGCACAACATGCAACAAAATCAGTGAAAAATTAATAGCGATCTACCAGTGCCTCTGTAATATACTTTTGCCTCCCCCTACTCCACAAGATTGGTTATCTATTGCAGAGAAATTTAAGCAGCGCTGGAATTTTCTAAACTGCATTGATGCAATCGATGGGGAGCATATAGCAATTCAGGTATTATATTTATATAGCTATATTCAGCATTCTAGTGTTTTTAAATTTTGAATATTATAATTACAAGCAATTGTTTTCAATTATATTGTTAGCGTTTTGTGACTATCGTTACCGATTAGTTTTCATGGATGTGGGATCGCAAGGTCGTCAAATAGACGGAGGAGTCTTTAAAGATTCTGAAATTGGCAGAAGATTGAAAAACCAGACATTGAACGTGCCTCACGATGGCGAAATTTTTATTGGCGGCCCGATTTTGCCATACAATTTATTGGGGGATGAAGCATTCGGGTTAAAGACATATTTGTTAACCCCATTTTCAGTTACAGACAATCGAGGGCTCGAAAAGTAATTGAAAACGCCTTTGGCATATTAGCTACCTGCTGGAGGATATTGCGAACTAGCACAGAGACATCCACATATACTGTGGAAAAAATTGTGAAAACAACGGTGCTGCCCAAGTTCTCTAGTGGACCAAGATAATCTGGAAATTGAAGAATTCCGGCCTAGTGTTTGGAGGAGGGCCGGAGGATTGCCTTCAATATCAAAACAAGGTAGCTTCAATGCGCCTTTTGCTGCAACAAACGTGCGCAATGAGCTCACTGAGCATTTGATGACCGATGGGTCAGTACCATGGCAATGGGGTTTGATTTGTTAAATATACGTTATTGAGCCTGTAAAACATTAAAGATCATATGGGTAAAATTTTTTATTTTCATATATTATGCATTTTATTTTCAGATAAAAAAATAATTTTTATAGGATTAGTAAAATGTCTGATAAAAGCAGAAAACAATTAAAAAGAAATTGTATAACTCTTCTAGAGAAAATTGCAATTTTAAATCGTTTAAGGAATGGAGCAAAATATCTTCTGTTGCGAAATCGTTTTCGCAAGTGGCGTTTCGGTAAGTGGCTCTCTCCATTGCCGATTTAATTATCGATGTATCGAGTTCCCTGAGAGTCGCTTTAATTTTAGTGATAAGGCAATTTACGTTTTTTGAATTTGAATTGTTTTAGTAAAACACTTGTAAAAAATTTTCCTTAGAGTGACAATATTTATTAACTTATTATAAGGAAGATTGATTTCGAAAATAAATTTCTTCTTCAGTTCCTTTTTAACAACTAAGGTTAGTTGTAAAAAAGGAACTGAAGAAGAAATTTATTTTCGAAATTGATCTTCCTAATAAAAAATTAATAAATATTGTCACTCTAAGAAAAATTTAAGTGTTTTACTAAAACAACTCAAATTCAATTTTATAAGTGACAAAAGTTAACAGTGAGGCTAAAAATGGATTTCACCCATTATAACACAAATATGTTTTTGGTTGATATCCTTTGGTATACACTTTCCGCTTAAGATTTGCCCAAAAATCCTCTATTGGACGCAACTGAGGCACATTTGATGGATTTTCCTCTTTTGGTACAAAACGAATACCTAAGCGTCGCATTTCATCCGTGCTTGCTTTGGAGTAATGGTCCGATGCTAAATCCGACCAAAACAGACGCTGTTTTGGTTTGCATGGTGGTTTCTAATTAATTTTTAACTTCTGGTAAACATTCGACCTTCTACCTTTCACTGTTAATGGCTAATCCAGCTTTAAAAAATGCAGGTTCCGACATTCCGTTTTGACTTATTGCCAACCACAGTAAACCTTTGTCTGGAAACTTCTCTTTAGGTATGCACTTCACCTTCTCGTCGATATTACATGTGCCATTGTCAAAGTAGGCTTTGGGTTGCCGTTCGTTGCCGTTTAAAATAAAATAGGTCTCGTCATCTTGAATCACAATCACAAAGTTTGTTAGTTTGTTTGTTTAGGAATAATTTTTCTGTTTCTTAGCATGATGTTCATTTCGTTTAAGCACTTTTTAACAGTATTTTTGTGGCACTGGAATTTAATTCCTAAAGAACGATATGATTTTGCCACTTGGCCAACTGTAATTCGCTTTAATGCCCTTCGTGCTTTGTTTAATGATATGACTTCGGACCGCTTCCCGCTTTTCTTTTAGCTACATTTTTATTCTTAAATCTTCTAATTAAATTATAAATTGTGGATCTTCTGTAATTTAATTTTAAGAAGTATTTTACAACATCGGAAGTCACTACCTCTGGATTTTTTTCTCAAAAAATTACACACGACTTTTCGCCGCTCAAATTCGTTTTGAGACATATTTTCGTGGCTAATATTTCGAATCGACTAGTTTTTTCACAGCTTGTTATATACACAATATAAAACAAAATAAAATTATTGGAAATCCCCTAAATAAATAAAATGCGTTTTGTTTTTACTATCGCATTTTGCCCAAATTTTCTTGCCCATATGTTAGTAAGGAGCTGAATCACCCAAATGTGAAAATTATTTATTTTCCTCCTAACTGCACTTCATAATACAGCCGTTGGACCAAGGAACCATCCGAACTTTCAAAATGTATTACATACAGAAATTTTTTGAAGCCATTTTCAAAAGATGAGAAGATCAAGAAGGTAAAACTGTTTTTGAAATTTGGAAAAAAAATTCTATTTAAGATTGCACCCGAATTGTTTGATTAGCTTGTACAGAAATTAAACCTTATCTCAAACGGTTCAAAGAGGAAATGATATTTCAGATCCACTAACAGAAATAGTACAGATTGCTTCTACTTTTGGTAACGAAGGATTAGCAGGTATACACGTAGAAGATATTGAAGACCTACTTCAGGAACAGAGTTTAAATGAGGAAGAATTGGCAGGATTAATTGATGAGTTTACAGTTATGATTTAAAAAAGGACTAGATTTGGCTAAAGAATTAGAATACCAAGTAACCCAATTGCTCTTCAACCATACGCAGTGAAAAAATTAAAAGAGCATTTCAAAGTTGCTTGGTTCCATTTACAGAGATTTTGGAAGAACTACAAAATAAAACTACATTTGAAAATCAAGAAGAAAATTTGCAAAGTGAGGAGGATTTTTAGCCAATTAGAAAAAAAAAGTTAGACGGCTAATAATTGACAATGATGATGAATAATACATAACACAATTTACAATGTATCATTTTAATTTTTTGTTGGAGAATTATTTTTTAAATTTAGTTTTTTTATTTTATGAATTATATGCAATAAATGAACCCTATTAATCACAACCTGATAAAAATACATTTGAGAATGCAATTTTTTATATAGGTTTACCAGGTGCGTAAATATGGAACCGGAATTTACCAATATATGGCGCCACCTGTCAATGCACTTTTCGACAAACCACGTCATCGGCGCTATTGTTTTCTTTTGACGTGTTAAAAATGTCGAGTTTTGTGGCTACATATACAACGATTTGCGGACATCCTTGACATTTTGTTCTCATTTGAAGAAAACTGCTGCAGAATCACATCGAATGCTTGTCAAAGCTTACGGTGATCATGCTGTTGGTAAATCACAATGCTATGAGTGGTTTAATAAATTCGAAAGTGGTGATTTTGACGTGAGAAACGAAGAACGAGAAGCCGTTTCCATACTTTTAAAAGCCATGGGAATGATTCAGAAGTTAGGGAAATGGGTTCCGCATAAACTGAATGAAAGGCAACAGGAAAATAGAAAAACCACTTGCAAAATGTTGCTCACCAGATACAAAAGAAAATCATTTCGCCATCGAATTGGCAATGAACAATGGATCCATTTTGAGAATCCAAAGCGCAAAATGTCTTGGGTTGATTCAGGACAACCATCGACATCGACTGCAAGGTCAAATCGCTTCGGACGGAAGACAATGCTCTGTATTTGGTGGGATCAGAAGAGTGTGATTTATTTTGAGCTGCAAAACCTGGTGAAACCGTAAATACTGATCGCTACCAATAATACATGATCGATTTGAATCGAGCTTTGCGTGAAAAACGACCAGAATATGATAAAAGGCAACACACAGTGATTTTGGGAACGTTTTTGGCGCGGCATCCATGAATTGCCAAAAAGTTGGTAAAAATGTATAACTAATAATGGGCAATACTTTGAATAAAATACTCTTAATCATTACCATACGATGAACGTGTACTTTTGACTTAAAAATTCCGATTTCATATTTACACTGAATATAACCAAATCAAGCTATCTGTTCTCTGAGGTAATTTCATCGGAGGTCAATGTGGTATAAAATATGGGTCATCTACATCACGATCGATTAAAAAATCAGATGTGTCTGATTTGTTGTCGAACTTTAGTAAATCTGCCGATTTTGACCTCGAGTCATTTTGATGCAGTTAACTTCTCACAATAATTTTAATTTGACAAAGTTCTAGAAAACAATATAATTGAAACAATTGTGTAACAAGGTTCTAACTGAAACATATATGGTTTCGTTCAATCTCAAAATAGTAAAATATTGGTAAAAATGGACAATAAAGCTACAATGAGAGTTTAGTGTGATAGAGCTTTTAATTTTAAGTATATGCTAAGTCAAAAACGCATTTTCTTAAATTTTGTTGGTTAGAACCTTGTCATTGGGTCGCGATATGTTATTACTAAATATTGAGTGCAATAAACAAAATGCTATAGATTTCACACCACTCGGTGTACAATAATCGTTCATTTTGTTCGAGAATGCAACTCAAAGCAAATGCAGGCTGACATGCGGGTGGTATACTGTAATTGTGTGAATGGGTGGTGTGTGCGTGAATGAAAAGGGAGTATTAATTGATCTTCAAAGGACATTAAATCCATTGGACAATTAATACTTTCTTTTGTATAAAAGAAAAAAACTCGTAACAAATATTTACAACACAAATTCAGGCGAAAAACTTTGGGCATCTTAATTTTCGTTAAAAGTCTAATATGAATTTCTTACTTTTTAGTTCTTTTGTTTTGATCACAATCAATTGGCACAATCTTTAAATTTTCTGAAAGAAATTTTGCTATCAAAATAATCGCCAACAAATCGTTCGTGTCAAAAATGATCAATTTTCGTTTAAGTGCGACAAAATACTTTATAACAAATATAATAAGTGCGTGTGTACTGGTATACAATGTAACAACATTTATCGCCACACAATCTTATGAGTACGTTCAATTGTTCGTATCAATGATCTTTTATCCATACAACATGTATATAGTAAATAAAATAAAAGCATAAACGACAACAACAATTGAAAATTTGAAGAATTTGGTTGGACGTCTTATAATGCATACTTGTATGGTGTTACTGGTATATACGGCTTTGTAAAACCGTGTACAAGAACAAAACCTCCAACTGCACACAACACAATCAAAAAAAATCATCATTTCTTCAATGATGCGGTATGTATTACATACTTAGAGTATACATTACTTACAGTGAAAGTATCGCAACACCGCACAGCATAAAATAAGAGAAAAATAATTGAAGTAATTCTTTTAAATTATAATAAAAAAAATGGAGAAAGGCAGTTACATGTTTCTTAATCTTTTGTAACAACAGCACACAATCTTTTTTGGTACTTGCATATCACTGGTACATACACATCACATATTGTACTCGTGAAATGAAACAATTTATAAGAGCGAATAAAATTAAAGTAAGGTGAAAATTGAACGGTTAAGACGAACCAAAAAAGTTGTTACTAAACTCATGAAATTATTTTTCTTGAAAAAATATTCCAACAATCTCCATTTTACATACACGGTGGTTGTTGTAGATACTGGTATTCGAACTAGCACAACGCGCGATGGAAAGGAATCCATGTTTTTAGTTTTCATTCTTGTCAAATTCTTTCGAGAAATAATGAATATAAACAAACAATTCTAGAATCGATACAAACTATAAAAACTCTCGTATTCGTATGATGGAGGAAATTTTCTATAAAAGAGGTCAATTGTTATGAAATCTTCATGTACCAAACATTTTCTTTCTACTTTCATCGGTAAAATGTGTACTCAACCCAGTATCAATTAATTCAAAAAATGTTTTCGTTTGGGTAAAGGTTAGTTGAAAAATAAATTATTTTCCAATTAATATGCATTGTAAGTTTTGTTAAAATTTATGTTGACAATTTTATTAATTTAGGAATATAAAATTTGAGACTTTTATATGAGTATTGTCGTATGCATGAATTAAGTAGTTTTGTTAGTTTCATTTTATGATTCCCCTGCTGTTAAAGTATTTGTTAAAGACCGTTAAATCTGCATTCTATCAACAGGGTAGCAACTGATTTATTATACTTTTAAATATTGATTTTTTTGATTAACTATAGATAAAATAACCAATTTAACCGCGTGGTAATTTTTTTTTGGACGGTACTTAATTTAATTTACTTGATGACTATAATCAATATTTCGAACTTATAAGTCATACTTTTCATCGGTAAGTGAACCCAACTATAGAAAATTCAAATATTTGTAATGACGACTCAATTGGCCGATCAGATAATTTCTTAAAATAATAAAATCTATCCCATTTTACTTTAGCGAATGCTCCTCAATTCCTAAAAATTGTACTTTATTGAATATTCTGTTATTTTATGTATTGTGCTAAATTGCAATACTATTATCGATGGCAGATTGGTGCTTATAGCTAACCGCAATTAAAGATTTTTTGGGCCGAACTATATATAATTGCATTTGTGGCGAATCACTTAGTGATTAATAAGATAACCCCTTAATCGCTAGTCCAAAAAGGAATTAGCCAAGTCTTGTGACATTCACATGACTATGTCACATAGGTTTTTTTAATTTTTATTTTATTTTATATTACGACTGAGTATTGTACCCATTTAGTAATTTACATTGCATGATAAAGTATTTGATTAGTCGGCGTAATCAAGTGATTATCCCCAGTTACGTGTCACACCTCCTTAGTTCTTTCGCCTCAGTAAGTCTACTGACCTCCTGGTGCAGACGTTGTAGGTGCTTTCTTGGATGATGCTTGATTTCATCCGCGACAAAAGCTCGATCTTTAGATCTCGATGGAGGTTGTCGTTTCGAATGTACCACGGTGCATTAACAATGCATCGCAGGATTTTATTTTGAACTGCTTGTATGATTTTGATATTTGTTTTCTTGGCACAATCTACCGTAGTGGGCTACCATATGTCCATACAGGTTTCAGGATTTGTTTGTACAACAGCAATTTGTTATGGATCGCTAATTCAGATTGTCTCCCTAAGAGCCATTGCATTTTTCTAAATTTTATGTTTAGTTCTTCTCTCTTCTTTTTTATGTGTTCCTTCCATCTAAGTTTAGCATCTAAAGTCATGCCGAAATATTTAGCGGTGTTTGCATGCGGTACTACTATCGAGTTTATATTGGTATATGATTAACTTTTAGATTTGTAAAGTTCACTTGGATTGATTTTGCTTCATTTAATTTAATTCGCCATTTCTTTGTCCAATTACACAACAGATTAGTAGCCCTCTGTAATTTACAAGTGGAGTCATTGATGTTCTTTGCTGTTGCAACTATTGCCGTGTCATCGGCAAAAGTCGCCATAGTTGCTTCTGTAATTGGTATATCTCTAGTATATAGGAGATAAAGGATTGGCCCAAGAACACTCCCTTGTCGTACTCCGGCTGTTATCCTTTGTAGTTGGGAGTATTCATTCTCTTACTTTACTCGGAAGTGTCTCTCTGCTATGTATGATTTTAGAATTTGAAAAAATTGTTCTGGAAGATCTCGATGAAGTTTGAATTCTAACCCCTGGTGCCACACTTTTTCGAATGCCTGCGCTACATCAAGGAATATAATTGAGCATATTTGTTTGCTTTATAGTGATTTTTCGATTACATCAGTAATTCGATGTACTTGTTCTATCGTAGAATGTTCCTCCCTAAATCCAAGCTGATGTGGGGGGATAAGATTTTTTTGTTCGATAATTTCGTTTAGTCTTTTAAGAAGAACCTTCTCAAATAGTTTCGATAATGTCGGTAGCAGAGAAATTGGCCTCTATGAAGCTTTATCATTCGGAGGTTTGTTCGGCTTAAGTATCATAATTACTTCTGCAACTTTCTATTGTCTTGGTACATATCTTTGTCGAAATGCTGCATTAATTATATGCACTAGTTTCCTGAACGCTTTCTCCGCTAACACTTTTATTATCTGACCCGTTATAAGATCATATCCTGGAGCCTTATACGCATTCAGGTTATTCTTAATTTCCCATTTTAGTTCTTTCAATGTTACAGGTGTAATTTTCATTTCATCCTGTTCATCGGGATGATATTTTCCTCTTCCGTTTGTGTGGGGTAAGGTTGGAATGTCCCTTCAAGGTGACTTGCAAACAAATCTGCTTTCTGTTTAGCATTTCGAGGCCAATTTTTTTTATTTTTAATTGGATGAACTGAAAGTTTGGGTCTTTTAAAATTCTTAGTTGCTTTCCATAATGAATAATCGGTATCTTTTTGCCCAGTTAGAGTGCTGAGGTATTTATTAACTGACTGATTTTTAATGTCTTTTATTAGGTATTTTAATTTGTTGCACGAATGGTTAAATATCCTCTTATTTTCCGGGTTTCGATGTTTTTGCGGTGCTTTTCTTTTATTTTTAAGAAGTTCTCTCACTTCCTCTGGATAGCTAGCATTGCGTTTTATTTCCTTACTATGATTAGGAGTGCTTTCCCACGCAGCACTTTGGATATTATGGATCAGCTTATCTAGTTCGTCTTCTATTTGGGCTGGTCCCTGTATTGGATTCTGCAGACTAATTCTTTCTGTTAAATGTGTTTGAAAGAGATCCCAATTGGTGTTAGAGCTCGTTAATTTCGGATTGCTCTTTTTCAAAATCATTGTTTGGCTAACTATCATAATAACTGGTTAATTATCTGACGATAGACTTTCAGTGTTCTCTACATGGATGTAATTATCTGAAATCTCTCTTGTAATAAAGAAGTCAATAAGATCTGGGGTCTTACTGATATCCGTAGGCCAATAGGTTGGTGTATCGCCTGAGTGAAACTCGCATTTTAGTTGTTTGCCTGCTGCGAACAGTTCTTTTCCTTTAGCAGTCATTAACCGTGATCCCCAATAGATATTTTTTGCATTATAGTCACCTCCAATTAAGAAAACACTTCCTAGTGTTTTGAGAAGATTATTATAATCCACTTGTTTGAAATTGTATCTTGGAGGGCAGTATATTGCTGACATACTAAAAGTTTTATTATTGTTTAATTGTAATTTGATTGTTGTGACTTGCATGGAGTGCTTTTTGTCTTTAAGTTCTTCGTTAAGTTTTGTACTTTTGTACTCTTGTACTTTTTTAGTACTTTTGTGTATGATTATAATCTTGGCAGTTTTTACATTGCGGTATTAGTCGAGTGACCTTTCTCGGTGTTTCTATTTTAACTCTGAGGTTGAGGATAGCTTTAATAATGGGTTATCCAATTCGAGGTTGATAAAGTAGAAATCTGTATACCGACATCTGTCAAAGAAAAACGTCAAGTACGCTGTCATTTATTTAGTTGACATTCTGCCATTTAAGAATATGGAGCATTTAACAATCGACCAACGCGTTAAAATTGGGTGTTGGAAAAACAGGCCGTCGATGCTGATTTTTCGAACAAAATTTTCTTCAGTGATGAAGCTCATTTTTCGCTTGGTGGATACGTTGATGCTGTGATTTAACGCCTTTGGATTTCTTTTTGTGGGGCTACGCGAAAGATCGTGTTTACGCAAACAATCCTCAAACTCTTGACGAATTGAAAACTAATATTCGTAAGGTAATGGCCGAGATACCGTCCGAAATGTGCCGAAAAGTCATTGAAAATTACCGCAAAAGAATCAAGGCCTGTAAGAAGTCCCGTGGAGGACATTTGAATGATATCTTGTTTAACTAAAAATGGCAAGGATCAATCTGTAAAATGAAATAAAAATTACAATACATTCCGAATATTTTGTGTGTTTTTTTTAAGTTTACTTTATCAAGCTTGAATTGGATAACCCTATATTATAAATATTTTCGATTTTTTCTTGATTGTCGAAGGTTAGCATGAAAAGTGGGAGTCCTCTTCTCATGATTTCAACAGTACCTTCCCTATTTTCTCGTCTCTCTTTTCTGATGATGTTGACTGCATCGATTATTTTCACGCCTTTGTTTTGCAGGTCCTCAATAATTGCATCTTTTCAACAAGTTGGATGGAGACCTCTTGCCATTACTGTAATTGAACGATCATTTTTATACTCGTAGGTATACCACTGGTGACCAACATAATTTAATTTGCTATCTAGAGCTTTATAATCTTCAGGCTCTGTTGTGTTTATTTTCTAAATATTATTATTGAGCGATATTACTTTGTAGTCATTTCGTACTACTTCTTTCATTAGTTTCTTATTCAGAAACCGTGATTTGTTATTCCTAGGATATTGATCGGGTGTGGAACCTGTTTCTTCGTTTCTGGCTCATGCACTTTTGGTGCAGTAATTGCATTGGCAGTTTTAATGTGGGTTTGAATGGGCTCAACTTCTGGTGATGATTCAGCTTTTCTCTTGCTTGCTTGGGTTTCTTTTCTTGGTTTCTTATTTGCTTTCTTGGATTTCTGTAGTATCCAATTGGTTTCCCTTTCAAGCTGTCAAATAAGTGTTTTAGGATTGCGATATGTTTATTAAGTTTTTAGAAATGAGTAATCTTTATAAGGATCATGAATGCGTATTGCAAAATAGCCGCGGAAATAAAAATGGACGAGAAAATAATTTAAAAAAAATTAAAAAACCTGCGGACCGCGTATATACGGCCGAAAAAAAAGATACTAAATCTGGCGTCGGTTTAGAAGAAATTGTGGAAAGCAGCCTATTTTATTTTGATGCAATGAGTTTTCTGGATCCCTGCATTGTACGAGTATATAGGAAAGACAAGAACAATTTAAATGTAAGTTGTATGTTATAATACATAATGGATACATACATGGATGCTTTATTTATGTAATTCTCACAAATTTCGAGTGAATCTTCGCAAACCACTGAATATGATGCTTCAGAAGAAAGTTATATTGAAGATGCAGATCGGTTGGAAATTAATCCGCCATCAAGAAAAATAATGAAAACTTCCAATAAAAACGAAAAGATGAACTTTGACGAAGCGTTAAATAAATTCATTTCCACCGTCAACTGTGAACCCGCAAGAGATCAGTTCAGCTTATTTGGGGAATCTGTAGCTACGCAATTAAGACAAATACCTCAAATTCATGCAGTTTCGTGTATGGGGGAAATTCATCAGCTGCTTACCAATACGAGAGTACGCGTACTTATTGTGACAACTAACACATCAATATCTCGTCCTTTACCTTCAGTTTCCCCTTGTCCTTTCTCATCCTCATCATCCGGAATTTACGTTCAGCCCAATACCTTTATCCAACAAACACCATACAGAAATTTATTAATACAATCCAGTACACCAATTAAATCACCGTTAAGTTTCCATTCAATTGACCTATTGCAAGACGGTATGTTTAATGCAGACATCGATGATAATGCAGTTCTTTAAATTTCTAATTAATAATTGAATTAGTTTTAATAAAAACAATTTTTTATTATATTACATTTTTAAGAAATTTATTATAATAGAATAAATGAATTTTTTGTGTTTACTTTAAAAAAATTTATGTACAATAATTAATCTATATGACTTCCAATAATTCCATTCATCACGTATTTAACACGTCTGGTAGATAAAGCCATTTTATTGCTTTCAACATATTGAATGTCGATGGGATCTATATAATTATGGTTAGGATCATAAATCTCGTTTTCCTGATTTAAATTATAATTTTCACGGGTTAACAAATTGTGTATCGCACAGAAAGCCTTTACTATCAAATCTGTAGTATCTAGTGAGGGTCTCTATAAGTCTGTGAAATATACGGAATCGAGCAACTAATCTGCCAAAAGCACATTCCACTAATATCCTTGCTCGGCATTGGCGATAATTAAATACTTTCTCAGTTATTGATAAGACAATATTTCTGTTGAATGGCTTTAACAGGTTTAGTGATAATGGGAAAGGATCATCACCGATGAAGGAAAACGGTGTTTTTGAATCTTGTCCTGGTAGTTTTGCCGGTGATGGTATATCCACAACACCTTTTGTTAAAGCTTCATAAAAACAGCTTTCTTTATATATATTGTGCTATCGTTAATGCGGCCATTCGATCCCACATCAATGAATAAAAATCCGTGGGAATCCACAACAGCAAATACAATTATACTGATATGCCTCTTGTAACAGAAAAAATTAGATCCCGAATTTGGAGGAGCTCTAATTCGTATGTGCTTGCCATCAATAGCACCCAACGTGTGTGGAAATTGTCACATTTTATTAAATCCTTCAGCTACTTTACGCCATTCATCTTTTGTCTGTGGGACCTATAAATGAATAAGAATTAAACAATTTTGGGGTCCATTCCATATGGCTTGCAGACCTTCAGGTACAAATTACGAAATTGTTTTATATGATACTCTTGATAGGTATTCTAGAGATCCAAAACTGTCACCAGATGCAATAAACCTTAAAGTTACAGCTAATCGTACTCGTGATGAAACTGCTTCTCGCATAACAGTATTTTTGTTTTTTATTGCCGGTTCCACCTAAATAATCGAATTAATTTCATGAAAATGATAAAAGATTTATTTCATACTAAACGAATAAATTATGTATAAAGCAACTTACCAGCGCTAACACTTCCTCAAAACCCCAATCTAAGTCTTTCGGCAAATCCATTTCTATGTCGTGTTCACCGCGTTTTATTAAAAACGGATTTACCCAAAAAGTAGAAGATTTCCTTGTTCTGATTTCTTCAATTTCTGATTCATGCAATTCTTTTAACTCTTTTAAAAGTTTTATCCCAAGAGCAATTTTTATTTTTTTATTTTTTATAACATTTCGAAAAAATCGTATGACACTAAAAACAAACGAATGATTTTTAAACGTCAAATTTATTGTACGTTTACCACACACGACGCCATTTTTATTATTTTGTATATCAATTATGTTAATGTTATTGCAGACAATTATGTCAGGTGGAGGGGCTGTGTAATTCCAAACCGTAGTTTTCCGTAAAATACCAAAAAAGGTGTTCGAAAACAAATTTTTATAAAAATAAACCGAAAATTTAGCCAAAATTTTGGTCAAAAAAATTTGCTTTATTAAAAATCGTCATTTCGACGATTTTAAATTTTAGTAAAATGATATGGACCTGTTTTGTTGCCAATTTAATTTAAAAGCTTTTTGGCCTTAATAGTTTTTTCATAAATCCTATCTTATACAAAATATTTGCAAAAACAAAAAATTCCCATAAAAAAGGTTTTATCGAAATTAGGCATTTCTAAATCAATTTTTAGAATCTGCCAATTTAACAGAAAACCTTAAGTATGAATTTTTATACCAATCATTCAACCTGTTTGGGCTGTAGAATACCCGAGTTATGGTGAAATAACAGTTTATTATGAAAAATCGTTATTAAGCTTAAATTTTAGAGAAATGATTTACACCAATTTTGTTACAAACTTAATTTAGAACCCTTTTGTTCTTAATCGATTTTTTTGCTCGACTCCAAAATGTTCAAATTGGATATTTTCATAGTACCAACCGATACTATTCGATCCATACTATTCGATTGAGAAAGGTCTTCATTCCATTCAATTTACTCATTTTACAAAATCACATCCACAACTCATTTTGGAATTTTATCTTATGTTTAACATAATCGGTTAAGAAATGGATTAGATTCTTTTAAATTGAAAGTTTTCCAGAGTAATATCCAAAAATTATATCAGATTTCTATTATCATCATTTCAAATGAAATAGCGGCAAACCGGAGCACCTCTATACAAATTTCTCAAAATCATAATCCATTGCAATGGTTTCCTGACATTCGAAAATATCCTCCCTCAAATTTTTTATTAAAATCGTTCGAGCCTACCTTTTTTTAAATAGGATCCCATTTGAGAACTCCCTAAACAAATTTTCCCGAATTTAGAACTCGCCACAATCGATTCGTAGCTCTCGAGAACCCATTTCACTCAGTTTTATTAAAAGTTCTTCGCCCCAAAAAACCCTAAATAAGTTAGGAGTCTTCGGAATCCTTCCTGGCAAAAGAAAACCTTTAATACCGCATTTACTTAACATAGATCGAGCCGAAAAAATTTAAAAAGAGGTCCCGGGCCCCACCGAAGGTCCTCCTGTTAAACGAATTTCCCAAAATTTGCACCTATCAAAATCGATTCCTGGCATTTGATTCATTGGCAATTTTTATTGAAATCGTGCTTGTCGAACAAATGTATTGTAAAGAGACCCGGACCTAACCAGACGACATCTAAATCGTTTGAGGCGGAATAAAATGTGAAAAAAGGGCTAAAGTCAAAACATTAGATAGCGAGTGCTATAAATCAATATTATTACTCATAACAACAAACATTTTCAAAAAGACACGATTAGCAACGCAACCAACATAACATGGTGTAACTTTCCGCAATATGATGAAACATAAAGTCAGATATCTAATTCATGAAACAAACACGGCACAACACGGAGCAACATGACGCGTACAAAATCGCGCAAAATGGTGCAACATTACTCAACATGGTACGCATAGCGCAACATGGTGCAATATTTAACAACATAACGCAACATGGTGTAACATCACACACCATGGTGCAATATGACGAAAAATGATGCAATATCAAAAACCAGAAATCAGAATCCCTTGTAATCATTTCCTTGTATTCGAAAACCCTGCCTCACCAAATTTTATAACAATCGTTTAAGCCAAATAAAATGTTTAAAGAATGCCCCAAGCCAACATGACGCGACATAGTATAACATCAAACAACATCCCTCAACAAGATGCAATATCACGCAACATGGTGCCATATGATCAAACATGATGCAACATCCCACAACGAAGTGCAACATTACACAACATGCCGCAACATCATATAAAATGGTGCAGCGTCACGCAACATGGTCAACATCACACAATGTAGTGCGATGCAACATGACAGCCTATCCGGGGAATCCTAAATGAATTATTCAGAAATCAGAACTCCGTGTAATCGTTTCCTAGCTTTCGAAAACCATATCCCGCTAAATTTTATCAAAATCGTCCAAGCAAAATAAAATGTTAAAAGAAGACTCTAAGGTTCCCGGCTCCCACCAGATGCCCTTAAATGGATTTTTCAAAATAGGAATCTTGAGGGGGGGGGGGGGGGGGGGGGTTATAATCGAAAACGCTTCTCCAACAATTTTTATAAAAAATTAAAGAAAAAGACCCGGACCCCGCCGAATGACCCTCTGAACAGATTTTTCAAAATTAGTACACATATCAATCGATTCCTGGCACTCGAAAACCTTTCATTACCAGTTTTTAAAAACATCGGGCAAGCCAAAGAAAAATTAAAGAAAGGGACCTAGGGCCAACCCCCAATCAAAATGCTATCAGTAAGAAAACAAAGTGAACAATGGAACTCTGGCCCTATCCGATGAACCCCTAAATGAATTTTTGCAAAATCAGAAGCCATCACAATAGATTTTTAGTAATCAAAACCCGTTCTTTCAGTTATATTGGGTGATTTTTTTGTGGTTAGGATTTTCATGCATTAGTATTTGACAGATCACGCGGGATTTCAGACAAGGTGTCAAAGAGAAAGATGCTCAGTATGCTTTGACATTTCAAGAACTGAAGCCGAACGATCTGCCACAACGTCGAATTTTCAGTGAATGGGCCCTAGAAAAGTTGGCAGAAAATCCGCTTTTTTATCGACAAATTTTGTTCAGCGATGAGGCTCATTTCTGGTTGAATGGCTACGTAAATAAGCAAAATTGCCGCATTTGGAGTGAAGAGCAACCAGAAGCCGTTCAAGAACTGCCCATGCATCCCGAAAAATGCACTGTTTGGTGTGGTTTGTACGCTGGTGGAATCATTGGACCGTATTTTTTCAAAGATGCTGTTGGACGCAACGTTACGGTGAATGGCGATCGCTATCGTTCGATGCTAACAAACTTTTTGTTGCCAAAAATGGAAGAACTGAACTTAGTTGACATGTGGTTTCAACAAGATGGCGCTACATGCCACACAGCTCGCGATTCTATGGCCATTTTGAGGGAAAACTTCGGAGAACAATTCATCTCAAGAAATGGCCCGGTAAGTTGGGCACCAAGATCATGCGATTTGACGCCTTTAGACTATTTTTTGTGGGGCTACGTCAAGTCTAAAGTCTACAGAAATAAGCCAGCAACTATTCCAGTTTTGGAAGACAACATTTCCGAAGAAATTCGGGCTATTCCGGCCGAAATGCTCGAAAAAGTTGCCCAAAATTGGACTTTCCGAATGGACCACCTAAGACGCAGCCGCGGTCAACATTTAAATGAAATTATCTTCAAAAAGTAAATGTCATGGACCAATCTAACGTGTCAAATAAAGAACCGATGAGATTTTGCAAATTTTATGCGTTTTTTTTTAAAAAAAGTTCTCAAGCTCTTAAAAAATCACCCGTTATTTATAAAAATCGAGGAGCCGGAAAAAATAACGAAAGGAACCAGGCTCTTATCGGACGGCCCTCTGAATAGGTTTTCCAAAAATTCGCAATCACCGTAATCGATACCTAGCACTTAAAAGCCCTTCCTCACCAAGTTTTATAAAAATTGTGCGAGCCAAAAAAAAAATTAAAGGGAACCCGATTATTAGGTTATTAGGTTTGTCGTTTTACTTTTCTAAAAATGGTACTACTTTTTTATAAACACGTGTGAAGTTTCATGTAGATCTGTCAACTCATTTGTATATTAACAGCTGTTCAAAGTAGACGTGTCACAGTATGTTTTTACGATGAAAAATGAAAATTGAATATCATGAACGATTGTTAAAAGTGTATAAGGACTCTTCACCTTCAATTAGAACAGTAGAAAGATGGATTGCTGAATACTAATTACATGGTCGTACAAGTCTTGAAGATGATCCACGTGGAGGACGTCCAAAAAGTACATCTACACCAGAAATCGTAGCAAAAATACAGCATATGGTTATCCCATTAGGCAATGTGAGCAATATTTTGACTGGAGTTTTGGGTTACAGAAATCTGTGCGCACAATGGGAGGCGCACTCGCTAACAATGGAACAAAACACATTCGAATGCGACTTTCTCAGCAACATTTGAAGCGTTTTAGAAAGGATAAAAAGGATTTTGTGCGTCGTTTCATCACTATGGATGAGATTTCGGTCTACCACCATAATCCTGAATCAAAACAAGAGGCTAAGGAGTGGTGTGAATCCGGTACTTCGGCTCCGCAGCGAACTAGGGTCCAGAAATCGGCCAAGAAATGCAAAAGGGGGATGCAAAAAGGAATTTTGTTCATGGATTACCTCCAAACTGGTAAAACAATAAACTAAGATTATTATTGTAACTTTTTGGACCAGCTGGATGTAAAATTCGTCAGAAAAGATTTGGTTTACAGAAGAAAAATAATTTGTCATCAAGACAATGCACCCTTGGGAAACGATTTCCATCGAATGAAGAGGTAATTCCGGGATAGAATCCAGAAATTAAAGATTACTGGCACAAATGTACTAAAGTTCAGGGAGATTATATTGAATAATAAAATGTATCTCAAACCATAAAATTGTGTTTTTCATATCGAACGACAAAACTTACTGAGCAACCTAGTATTATATTTGTGAGTTAGCCGAGCCCAGAATTTTTATCAAAATTAATGAAGAAACGAAAAACTATCAAATTTATTAAATAGGCCATGTTAGAAAAAATCATTCCGTGGCAAGTTCCCGAAAATGAACTTTGGGCTAGAAATTTCAATGATTTTTATTTAAATTTTGGTCCCGCTCGATAAAACTAAAATTATTTCGCCGAAATCAAACATGTCTGGGATCAGGGTTGCATGAGCCCTGATCCAAGACATTTTTAGTTTTGTCGAAATAGTTTTAGTTTTATCAAGCGGGAGAAAATTTTAATAAAAATCTATAAAACTCCTAGCGCAGGGTTCATTTTCGGGAACTTGCCACGGAACGGAACATGCCCTATAATTTGCAACAAAACTGTTTGTTCTGTTATTCGGGAAATCCCGGTTTAATTTATTGTTGTTACTAGTGAGCAAGTCGATCGTATAACAGAATAAGAAGAAATCTGATTTGACTGAAGTCCCATTAATTTGTCTATTCTGCACTTTACGTAAAAATTGAGCAACTGATGTATCTGAAGAGCTGTTTTCTAGGAACGACTTCCTAAAATTCTTTATTTACTGCCTGAGTTTACATAAACTTAAGTTTATTCAGAATATTTCATGGAATTCTGATTACCACTTTTATGTATATCTTTATGAATTATTTATGTTTTAAAATGTTTTTATAGCACGAACAATGTTCATACCTACCCGTACATAGGTAAATCTATACGAACCGGTTACACGACAAACAAAAGTATGTACAACTTTGTTTGTACACATAAATTGCCAATCGGACTTAAGGGTGATGCACGATTATATTGTTTACATAATAAATCAATAAAATGAGAAATTTCCCATGAAAAATTTATGCGTTAAAACGTATTTTGCTAAAACCATTCATCATATTATATATACACGTTAATCCTGGCCTGTAGGGTTTCCTTTATCATCAACGTTTAAAAAATGTTTTTTGTTGGAAAATTTATTGAACCGTTTTATCATTAATTTGTATGAAATGTTTCAAATCAAAAAGGGTTTTTCATCTGATAAATGTATGTAGGATTTTTCGTGGTTTGGCGGTAACCAAAATGTTATAAGATATTTTTAGTAAAATTATATTTAGAACCATTATGCATAAAATTTCGAGGACAAAAAGTTCTTTATCTCAAATTTTATTAAAGTTGATTGAATTATCATAAAAAATCGGCATACGGCGGTAAAAAAAACTGTAAAAATGAAAATGTCAATCGATGACCTTAACAAAAGCTTTTAACTAATGATATTCAATATGTTGACCAAATTTTTGTTGGTTTACTTTTATTGTGGCTAAATTTAATTTGCGATATTCGTAAAAAACTTATTTAAGACTGAGTATAGCCATTAATGGTGTTCTTCATTGATTATTGGAATGCATATAGCAATCTATAAGCAAAGAATTTGCGTTTCAGCATTGATTTTATTATTGAAAACTGCCCAGTTCATGCTCAGCTGTTTATGTCAGCTTGGAGATTTAATTAGATTTTAGAAATGTCATTCAAAATAGTTTTTGAATATGAAATGCAAAATTATAAGTCGTATCTCCTGCGTAAGTCTGATCAAAGAACGTTATATAGGAGACTTGCTCTACAACTATAGAATTACGATTACACAACTATTGAATTATTGCTAGATATCTATGCATATGGAGTGATTCTTCTCAATGCGATCATTATCAAAAGCTCGACAATATACTGACATCACACAGAATCGAAAAATCCATACAACTTAACCCTGCTGTGTTGAAAAATGTAACACTTTATATTCACGATTTATAATAGCTCCAGTTGACATCGGTGTTTTCTGTAAATATTGGAAACTTCGTCTAGTCTTATACTTTTGGACCAAAGATTTTGAAATACTAGTTTCATTAGAATAATTAACGGAGAGAGACAACCAAGAGGATCAAAAACACTAGAGCACTCGGATATTATTGTGTTCTTGGTTGGTTCTGAGCTGATTCAGTTAAATGAAAACATTACATCATACCAGCGAAGACTGAATATTTTCGCTTATAATTCATTGTGAAACAACGGTTCACCAGTTTGCAAGACTTTGTTTATTTTGTTCATTAATGTTTGTGCTTTTTCAACTTGTCTCTTGAGAGAAACACCAGTTGTGAATTTCGCCGAACCGTAAAACACCACTCTCAATCGCAAGTACCTTTCTCCTTTCTGCCCAAAACAATAAAGCCTCTTTTTCTTGACTGGTACCTTTCTTGACTGGAATCCCGACCACATAACCACTAACTCAATGCTCCTCTGCACATTCCGCTTATTCTGGACTTAAAAAATTGGTTCTAACATTTCTCTTACTTTAAAATCGGCTTAGTGTAACTGACAATGTGGGTGCAACTATTAAGATGAATCAAATAGTTTTCTCCACAGTACCTTGATTTATAATACCAAATCGCAGCCAAACATGCGCTTTGTTGAGCAACGACAGAATTATTAGAGGGTAACGCTCACATTTTAATTAGATTCCGAGCCCGATCTGCAACTTGGATTATCGCAATAATATCTAAAACAGCAGCGCACAAATTTTTATATTTTCTGATGCTGCTCTATTACTGCTTGTAACATATACTTTAAATAATGCTTTCTATACGACTTTTACCACTTTGTATCATGATTTACATACAGCTGCCAGATGAGTTGACGAGATAAACAAAATTTCTTTATACAGGGTGGCTGAGACCAAGTGTTACCAAATGAAAACGCTGTAATTTTTTTAATTTTGATTATTTTTTATTGAAATTTCGTGGAATATGTTGAAAACATATTACATTTTATGAAAAACATGTTACTGCTCGATTTGACCTCCTTTGGCTCTGATGATTTGATTCAGTCTTCCATAGAAAGCATTGCATGCGGACCGAACGTGAGCTTGCGGAATTTTATTCCATTCTCGAACAAGAGCTGACTTCAATGCATCAACACTTTCGTATTTTTTAGTGGACACCTTACTCTCCAAAATGGACCATATGGAGAAATCCATGGGATTCAAGTCTGGTGAATATGGTGGCCATTCTTTCGACGAAATCAGCCGCGGAACGCAATTTTGTAAAAATTGCTGTGTCGCTCGAGCTTTGTGTGACGGTGCCGAGTCCTGTTGGAATGTCCAACGGTTCGTACCAAAGTGTTTACGTGCCCAAGGTAGCAAAACATCGTTTAGGATCTTTTGGCGATACACCTCTTGGTTTACCTTGACTCCATGTTCGATGAAAACCAGAGGAGTGCGTCCATCTGCAGTCACTGCAGCCCAAACCATAACATAAGCTGGTGATTGCTTGCGCATGGCAACTCTTGTGTCCAAATTATCGTTGGACTTGTGCTCTAACCAAACACGATCATTTTGTTTATTCATATACTGTTGAATGGTGAAAATTTTCTCATCAGAAAAGACAATTTTTGGAATCTCATCACGTTCGGCCAAGGCCTTCAATGCTCGTGTTCTTTCAAGTCTAACTTTTTTTTGTGCCTCCGTAAGATCTTGAACTTTTTGTACCTTGTAGGGCTTCAAGTGTAGTTCATATTTCAATATGGTTTGAATGCTGTATCGTGAAACATGTAGACGTGCGGCTAATTGATTGGCACTTTGACGAGGATTTCGTTGGGTTCGTTTCTTCACATTTCGTATCATTTCTTTTGATGTTGCTGTCTTTTTAGGACCGCCTCTGTTGCGTTTAACGATGCTACCAGTTTCGTTGTATCGAGTTATGGTTCGATACACAAACATTTTATTCACATTCAGATGCTGGAGCTGACGAACTATTGCTGTTTGTGAATTTCCACCCAAATACAGTGCAATTACACTATTACGTTTGAATTCCATTACGATTTTTTTATGAAGATATTAATTTAGAACAATTATTTGTTGACCACATGTAAACAACTAACCAAACTTCAATCTGTTAAAAAAATGACGCGCGAAAATGACAACTACACAAATGACAGCAGAGTGAAGTCAGTAACATTTGGCCTGGTATAGTGATGTTCAGAACATTTGATACATAAAGATTCTGCAGACAAAGGATGGGGAATTTTAATGCGGTTGCTCATTGCATTTTGAGTTTTATTTGTTTCGATGCCAACGGCTCCGAAATAGTTATTTAAAAATCGGAGTATCTTTCCATAGAGTGAACATTTTCTTCAGTAATCTTATTTTTCCAGGCTTACTTCGTAACGTTATCCAATTTTCCGTGGTTGATAAAAAACCAAGACTTTGTTTATAATTTTAAAATTCTTTATTTATTTCTCCAAATCTATTTCGTCCTCCTCAAAGTAACCCCCCCCCCCTCCCAGTCTCAATACACTTGTGCCAACGTTTTTTCCAATCCTCGAAACAGTTGTTAAAGTCAATTTCCGGAATAGCCTTCGATGCGCGTAGCGATTCACGTTTAATGTCTTCAATTGACTCAAAACGTTTTCCCCGGAGCGGTCGTTTGAGTTTGCTGAACAGCCAGAAGTCACACGGAGCTAAATCAGGCAAATACATTGCGGAACGATATGGGTGGAATTTTTGGCGAAAAAATCACGTAACACCAATGCAGTATGAGAAGATGCATTATCGTGGTGCAAAAACCAAGAGTTGTCGACCCATAATTCCGACCTCGTTTTACAAATAGCTTCGCGCAAACGACGCATAACACTCAAATAGTATTCCTTGTTGACAGTTTGGCCGGTCGGAAGGAATTCAGAGTGCACCACATCTCGATAATCGAGGAAAACTGTCAACATCACCTTGATTTTTGACTTGCTTTGACGTGGTTTTTTCGGCGTCGGCTCATCTTTGGCACGATACTCGCAGATTGATCGTCTGTTTCCGGGTCGTAAGCATAGATCAAAGACTCATCGCCAGTTATAATACGTTCCATGACATCCTGGTAGTCGGAAAGCATTGTTTCACAGACGTTAACGCGACGCTGTTTTTCCAAAAAATTGAGTGATTTTGGAACCAATCGTTTTCACTGATCCTTCCGATATTTCAACAATGCCAGTAAAGTTTCTGACAGTTAATCGTCCCATTCTCGAGCACCAATTCCTTGATTTTATTAACGTGTTGATCATCAGTTGATGTTGATGGCCGTCCTAGACGTGGTTCGTCGTCAACACGTTCTCGACCCTCTTTGAACAATTTGTACCAATCAAAACCACTTGCTCGCGACATACAATTATCACCGAAGGCCTTTTGCAACATTCTGAACGTTTCGGCACCACAAAATTGATTCCGCACACAAAATTTAATGGAACTTCTTTGTTGAATCATTGTAAAAATCGCCGAATGCACTTTTTGTACTTCAGAAAGACAAGCGTATACTAAACACTAATGATTATTTTGATGTGAATTTGGCACAGATGTCACTGACAGTCATACCAACATAGAAAAAAAAATATTTCGACGAATGGTTTTCCGCGCGAAATTTAAATTAAAAAGTCTTACTACTTTTTGCCCACAGTAGTAAATAGAGGTAAAACTGCATACAACATTTTGAAAGCACTTTTTTATGGTAACCCCAAAATTCAAACTCTTGTTTTATGACTTAAATAATTGAATTAGAATTTGCAATTCTTCGAATATACGTTTCTTTGATTTTATTCGTTTAGACTATTGCTATACGTTTGATCAATATAAAACTGGATCGTGATCGATTAGTGCAATAGGGCAACCTTCCGCAGCTGCGCTATCTTTTACTCGTATAAGACATGTTAGGTACCTTTTTTATTAGAATAAGCAATCGTGATTGCTCTGCCATTGCTAACAGATCATTATAGCAGTAGCATCATCCATGAGACACTTAGTCCCAAAAACGGTTTATTCTTTTAATGAATTTCAAAATTTACGGAATCTTAAGTATCGTTCTGTATAGGCGTCTATCATAGTTTCCTAGAATCCAAGAATAATCTCAAATAAATAACAGTGCGAGAGTTGCCCCAACATGGATGTCATTATGATCGTGCACCCAAAGAAGCATAACTTCATTTTGTCTAATACACAGATGTTTAATTTGGAAAGTATTTTGTGTCCAAAAAAATAGAAGAACCTCAATATTTTTTATGGGAGGTATTAGAAGTAATATGATGAGGTTCCTCGATTTTCAGGCAAAAAATTGTTCCCAATGAATGAACTGTGGCCGAGCCGAGTTAAGTTCTTACTCCTCTCGCAGACAAGTTCCAAAGCAACAGTGTTGGAATCGGTGTATCCTAAATATTCTGTAATTGCCTTTGAGACATGCTTCGAACAGATCTAGGAATGAGAGAAAATCAGAATATTTGGCAGAAAACGTAGGAGTATTGATCGTGATAAGTTGATCTTACCTTTTCCTTTATGCGCATAATAGAGATTTTTGCCAAAATTGTTCGCCATAAGATCATCGCTGAAAGCAGCTATATTAGAACAATTAGATGATTCTGCTTTGAGAACTTCATTTGTCCGTATAATTTTTGTTTTATTTTGAATTTTATTGCTTTTTTTCAGAGCATTGTATTTGTCCATTTCACCAATAAACTTTATCACACAAGTTTCAATATAATAACGGCTCTCTTCTAATTACTTACTTAATGTTTTACATTCGTTTTGATGCTAACTTTCACAAGCGACGCAATCACGACATTAAAATAATTGTTCGTGGAAATCCAAGCTTTGTTGTTAAACTCGGCTCGAAGAACCATGTGAATTTTGATTAAATTCAAGGATCTTCTATTTTATCGCTGTTTTATTAGAAATAGTCAACTTTAATTTAGCAACATTCGCTTTGATTTTTAAAATGTCAATGACCAAAAAAATTGCATGAGATTTGCCGTCGTACCTTATTTAAGGTTAACACTTTCAGAATATGATACAATGTCGGGATTGAATTCGCTGTTCCCTTGAATAACAAATAAGTTTCACTTTTCATTCAATTTTAATAATATTGATTCTCTATGGTTTTTTCTTTTTATAGGTTTCTGATTCGGTGATAAACAACAACCTTAATCAGAAAAATTGAATCGATCACCGTACATATGATTCGACGGAAGCAGATGATTCGACCACTATGCAACCGTCGTGGTTGACAACGTCAACTCTTTTAATCAGACCGACGTAAGTAGAATCAAGATTGTGCAGCACCGGATTGACAATGGCACTTCAATTCGACAAGTACCGGACATTACCGTTCGCCAAGCAATAAAAGACTGTAGAATTAGCATAGCTCAAGGAGTTTCTGTGGAAAAGGAAGTAGTGTTTGGCCATTTATTCTTGAATCAGTTAGTTATTTACAGAGTTTTTCACATCAATTGTCCCCTAATTTGAAATCATTATTTGAGTAATTTAATTCTGATTTTAAAAATTTCTTTTTTTTTAAATTATTTTATCTTAGTAGGCTATGAAAAAAATTACCATGATGATAATTACGTGTGATTTTTTTAAAATTAAAGCGAGACGTGAGTGTGTTTTAAAATTGTATCAGCAAGGTTTTATAAAAAGGGATATTTTTTAAAGGCTGCAGCCCTTTGGTATAAAACAAATTCATATATACCGAACGTTAAAAAGAATAAGGGATACAGGTGCGGTAAAAATGAAATAAAACCCGAGTAGTTCAAGAAGTGTGGGCATAAAAAATTTAGAAAAACTGTAGCAGAACGAAATCGAAGAAATCCTGTAGTTATATGAAAACGCTCAGACCAAAATTAGGATCGCAAAATATAAGATGTCATTCTCTTGGCACGATCATGATGAAATTGTATTTTCAGATGAAAATATGTTTTTACTACAAGACCCTCATACCAAACATAATGATCGTGTATGGTCAGTATCATTAACAAGCATTCCACTTAAAAAATGGTTTTAAAATGTTTCAACTGTGATGGTTTGGGGAGCAATTTTGGAAAAAAATGAAGTTGCCGCTGATTTTTATCGAAAGAGGTATCAAAATCGACGCTGGCCGAGTATTGAATTTAAAAAAAATCATTTAATTCTCCATACCCAGATGATGTACGGAAATGAATATTACTGCTTCCAGCAAGATAGTGCTCCTTCATATAAAGTAAAACTAACTCAAGCGAGTGCCATGCCAATTTGGATTTCTGTATATGGGGATATATTCTTGGAAAAAAGGTGTGTATTTTTATGGAAGATTACGAGTACGTAAAATTATGTAAATGAGACAGATTTAAATTGATTAATTAAATTTAAAAATTTGAAGTATTTTGAATAATATAATAAAGTTTGTTTGGAATATTTATGATTTGTTGTTGTTTTATTTAATCTTTTCGATGTGACAGTTAATTTGGGAACCTTTGTAAACAGGTCTTGTACACCTTCCACGCCGAATTCAACTTTAATAGTAAAACTGATTCAAGGACGTTAGTCACATTAAACGATCGGTCAGCAACAAAAAATAGAAACGGCATAAGAAGTTTCTTTGGATTATGTTTTTAGTATCGTCAATTTGCACAAAACTTTACCAATGTAAGATGAAAACGGAATGCAGTTCTGAAAGTCTGGGAAACTCGCAGAAGATTTGTATTTGAATAATGTTCATATTAAATGCTATGTAACATGGCAAGGAAGAGCGATTAAGCGATAATAACTTCAACATCAACCTCAAGCAATCGTTGTTAGGGTTAGTATAAATTTGGGTGGCCGTATGGGGACAGTATAAAAAGTAATTGTAAAATGGAAGGAAATGAGATCATCCTAAAGCCCCTCCCCCTCGGCCCGGCGTACCAGTATGCACCATCCAGCAACAGAGTGTGCCTTCCAACAACCCATGGACCTGGCTAGGATTCAATGCACTAATCACTCATTAATCCGAAGATAAGTTAATTATGTCCTAAGAAAAAACGAGGTAGCTAAATCCTCAACGTAATACAGGGTGTCCGCCGGGAAGGTATACTACTTTGTTTATGATTTTTGATTAAATGAAAGAGAATGGATCTTATATTCATAAATGTTTTATTTAATGTCGGCAATTATGTATGGAATACAATATCAGATAAATGTCCGCCTCTGTTAGCCACACAAATGCGAGCCCTTTTGAGCACATTTTTCATTACATTCTCACACATTTCACGCGGTATTTCATTAATTTCATCACGAATATTTTGTTTGAGTTGCTCAAGCGTTTCTGGTTTGTTTGCATAAGCCTTGCTTTTTAGATATCCCCACAAAAAGAAGTCCGGAGCAGTCAAATCAGGCGACCGTGGAGGCCAATCAACATCACCATTTTTTGAAATAACTTGTTGTGGAAAGAGTTCTCGATGTAATTCCATTGTAATCCTGGCTGTATGCGATGTGGCACCGTCTTGTTGATACCACATGTTAATCAAGCCCAAAGTATGCAGTTGTGGCGTTAAAAAGTTTTCAATCATATAACGATATCGCTCCCCATTCACAGTTACCGTTACGCGGTTTTCATTTTCAAAGAAGTAAGGTCCAATGATTCCTCCTGACCAAATTGCACACCAGACTGTCACTTTTAATGGATGTGAAGGTGACTGATGAATAATGTGAGGGTTTTCCATTGCCCAGAACTGACTATTCTGTTTATTCACATATCCATTTAACTGAAAATGTGCCTCGTAACTCATTATGATTTTTTCATGAAAATCGGGGTTGTCATGGACGAGCTGTAACATCCTATTGGCATATGTACGGCGGCGTAAATGGTCTTGTGGAAGAATTTGCCACGTGTCTACTTCACGACTGTCAAGTATGAACAGTCAATACTAATATTCGCCTAAACGGCGGCAAACCAAAGTAGTATACCTTCCCGGCGGACACCCGTTATTAGCGCCAACAAAATAAACTTTTTAAAATAACTTTTTAAACAATTTTTTAGTTGTAAAATGCATACTAATTTCGACAATTTTTTTGCTACAACCTAACATGTTTGACGAGATGGTTGTCATTACTCGTTGGTGAAAACATTGTTTTTTATGCAAAATTGAACTTTATCAACAGTTTCATTCCTTTGGGGCCGTTTTTCGCAACTTCTTCCTTCACACACACCAATAAGTAGGATGTCCATCATGTCTCTTTTAAAGAGAACATGTTATCTTTTTCCATCTGGATCTTTTTACTCTTTCTTTATTTACAATATAAATGTTCTATTTTGTTCTCTTTTATCTAAATTTACCTTTTTAAAACGAACGGTAATAATATATTTTGTTCATTTCGAAAAACTCAAACTGTGTTTGTTCAAAGCTGATATAATGTAATTTATAGCGCCTTACTTTGATGCAAGCAATTCTCATTCTGAATAGGAATAAATATTGTGCTCAAAGTAACAACCAACAATTTTATTTATTTATTTTTATTTGGTGGTAACAATAACATTTTCAATTTCAAAACAACGTGAAAATCCAACAAAATATATTCAAATTAATAGCAATGTGATAAAACATTATTTAATATTATTACACATCGTAGATAATTTTTCGCCGTGTTTAGAAAAATTCGATGTGAAAATAACAAAAATCACTTTTATATTTTTATTGCCAATATTCAAAAATAAAAGTATTCAATAAAACTATCCTGGTGGTGAACATTAAAACTATAGGTAGAATATAATTACGTATTCTATACCAGCAAACAAATTGGGAGAAAAATATTCCAATTTGGAATAAAATATATGGGATTTTTGTTGTAAATTTACCAAAGTAAGACAGCATTACTTTTTTACAACATGGCAACACCAAAAAATAAAAACACTGAACTATATTTTCTCGTTCTTCATTAAATATTTGGTATTTCTGCAGTTGGTAACCATGTGTATAGTAAAATAAAATAAATTTCATAGTTACGAACGAAGATGAACAAAACAACTTTTATTTTATTTATTTATTTATAGGTAAGTAACATGTAATTTCAAATTAAATATTTATATGGGTTTTTGATATTAAAACTAGAACTGTCTGTAATTAAAATTTTCAAAATTTTAACACAAAATATTTGTTTAAACAGGTAATAATAATAATTCAGCGACGAATTTAGCAAAAAATATTCGTGTTTTAAAGCTGGTAAATCCACGTATGAAGCAAACTGTATAGCATGTAGTACTACGGTTTCGTTAGCTAACAAGGGTAAGTATGATATAGAACAGCACCTAGAATCGAAAATCATAAGATAACACAGCAGGAGAATGTTCAAAATCAATGAGTACATTTTTAGTTCACAATGTCGAAATTGGCTGATAAAGTTTTAGTTGTGTGGAGAACACTGGCAGTCAAACACCATTTTAGTTTCCGATCCACAGCACAACAATACTGATAAAAAAATGTTCACCGACTCCGAAACTGCACAACGAATTTCTTCAGCTGAAATCAAAACAAGGTCAATTATGAAAAATGTCTTTGCACCATATTGTATAAACCAAATAACTAATTTACTGTTCAGATTTGAATTTTGTTTTTGTTTCAACAGATGCTAGCAACCATGGCGGAATCAAAATTTTTCCCCAAAAATTTTGATCTAAAATCGGGAATATTTCAAAACTGAGACATTTGGTTGAACTGCCAAATGAAACTGTTGAAACCTTCGTCTTCTCAGCCGATATTTGCAATACGGATTTCGGAGGATTCAATCGAGGAAGGGATGTAAATGTATTTAGTAAATTAAATATTGCCACTAGTAAGTTGTCACAATGCAGCAAACCTCGGACTCGATGCATTGCCGTTTGAAATTGAAGGATTGGCGCTCAAAATTTACAATTATTTTTCAAGTTATATTGTTACAACAGAAAATGTAAAGTAGTTTTGTGAGTTTGTACAAATAGAATATAGAAGTTTATTAAAACATTCTGGAACGAGATGGCCAACATTGTATCCCCGTTTATCCATTGTATTTTACAAGTATTTGAAAGTAGTTTTGAAAAGGTTTTTCGAAAACAATTTAACTGAAGCATATTTGCTGTTTAGTTATGCAATTATGTTTGAATTTCGCAAAAACACTTTGCAGCTTGTAAAGGAAAATAATTATATTTTAGAAGTTAACGAAATTTTAATTCGTTAGTGAACAAATTGTACAATTTAATAAACACATTATACCACTTGTTTATTATTTCACAAAAATTTTTTTTAAAAAAATTTGTTCAAAATGTTTAAAAAATTACTCGATCGATTTCGACTTGTTAGGTCATCATCAGGAGTATCTACTATTAAGTGTTAATGTGTTTCGCCAAATACCTACGGCGCATAGTGTTAACAGTATATTGTACAATCGTGACGAAAAACTATTTTTACCACTGCCGGTGAGTTTAATTTTACGTAATTTAATAAGAGATTGTTATGAAGCCGAGGTCAACGAACTTAAAGATTACGTATTCAGATCATACAAAATTTCCGTATAGACTACTTGCAGCTATGGACTGATCAATTCAAAGAATTTTCCTGCTTTGAATGGATAAGATTAAATAATGTTTCCAAATGGGACGATATCCAGGACTCGATTGAGTATATGATGGCAAAGGGCATCCAAATTAATGATTCTAAGCGTTTTGATCAGTTCCATAACGTACAGCATTTTGTAAGAGAAAAGTATGAAAAAACAGAGTTTAACAAACTACTATCTATTGATACATATGGGTTAAATACTTAGAACATGTAAAACACGAGGAATTTTTTTGTAAGCTTCGAAGAATTGCACAATTTTTTTTACAATAACTGGCCAAAATGCCAATGTAAAGACAGTCTTCTCGTTAATAGGAGCTCAATGGACCGATGAGCGGAATAGGGTTAAAGTACCTATAGTGCGGGCTATGCTGAGCATTACATATAATTATAAAAGTATATATCTTGCTTAGAATTTTTTGAAAAATTAAAACGGACAAAGATTTAATTTTGGTATGTGCATTTATTGCAATATTCAATATTGAAATTTTATAGACTGTATTATTTTTTTAGTATCTGAATTAAAAAAATTTATAATGTGAATAAATTTTTTTTTATTATTTACTTAGTGTAAAGCATAACCGTAGTTTGCTTTTAAAAAACGTGCTTTCTATTATGGGCACCCTACCAATAACATCATGTAATATTCGCTGATGATGGTCTTTGATTCCGGAATGTAGTGATGGATTCATGTTATATCCATTGTCATATACACACGAAAAATCCTTTTTATTACGGTTAAACAGCTTCAAACAGCGCTCTGAATCATCGACGTGTTCCTATTTTAGATCTAATGTGAGCAAGCGCGGTAGCCACTTTGAACAGAGCTTTCTCATTGACAAATATTCATGCAAAATGGTGTATACACTTCCTTCTGATATCTTTAAGTTGTCAGCTATCGCGTGAAAATTAACCTAGGGTCTTCCAAAAGCATGCACTGTTTTTATCTTTTCTGGAAAAACTGCCGAATTCAGGCGACTCCAAAACGTGGCCGTACAAACACCGATGACGCAAAAGGCTCTCAGCGCCATCGGTGTGCGTGTACGGCCACGTTTAAACTCAGCAAACCAGCGCTCGGCGGTTGCTTACGAAGGAGCAGAACCCCTATAACTCTTATCAAGCCATTGCTTTGCTTTAACTGTTTTCTCCCATCCAAAACAGTGTTTAATAAACATCAGTGTTGATCACCAGTGCCATATTGTCTACACCACGTAGAAAAAGTAGACAATGTCGAAAATGATTGTTTCTGTTAGAAAACAGGATAGTTCTATGAATTCTTTGGTAATTGAACCATTCTGGCTTCATGGAGCTTCACTTCTAACTCACATTTGAAAAATTTTAACTTAAGTTAAAGTCATAACATAAGCCTTACATAAAGGCAATGACGTACTCCTATATTTATAATGTGTTGCTCGGAAACCGGTACCATAAGAAAAAATGGATATTTCTTGGATGTAATTTAGTTGGCTTAGTACAATTTTAGAAATATTCCAAAAAATGTAAAAACCTATGTTATAAAATATAGAGCAATATACACGTTAAACTTTTAAACCAAATAAAGAGTTGCTAAAATAAACTGATTTGAGCCGTGGTACTTCAATGAAAAAAATCATCACCACGCAATAAAATATTGAAGCACAAATTCATGAATGAATAATAACGGCAATCACACAGTACAAATTTAATTTCGGTAAAATCGCTCAAATACCCCAATATTTTGATGAACCTTGTAAATCTCACGTGCACAATTTGATTGTACACACAACCAATTCGTGTGGCCGCCATATGTGTGTATGCCTTTTGCTTAAGAAATAGATGTTAAACTTGGGCAATGAAGTATTAACCTTCAGCAATATCATTTTCAAAGATGTGCATATAGACTTTGCATAGAGAATTGCTTTAAGATCAGCGAATTTAGCCTCATGCGACGTTATCATTATCGATAGCATGATACGGGTGATGCGTAATTACATTTTCTTTAGTCTCGTTAAAATATATCTTGATGAACTCGATTTCAACTAGAATTGCATTTTCTAATTTCTGGATGCAAAAGAATGTTTTGAGCATGTTCCGATTTTCCGGGTTCCTTGACTAACTACTCGATGTTGATTGCATCGACAACTGTGTTGTATTAAATTAAATTAAGGATTAAACACCTGCGAGATTAAAATTAAGCAAACTACCGGTGTATGCTTATTTACCATAATCCAATTCACGCGAGCTACTAATTCTACAGCGTTTACCGAGTGATATACGAGAAACAATTTTTGAACTAAATTCAACAAATGCGCGAGAAATTATATTAATCCAAATATTTCATAATACTTTCAGTTAATATTATTCAACAGATATGTAAACCAACAGATCGCAAAATTTGCGAATGGGGATTGGGATCGATATATGTTTGTATTAGTGCACAAACCTGGAAAATTAACATAAAAAGAAACGAAAATTTCCACTAAAAAATTCTTCACAAAATGACCCAAGAAAATTTAGTTTTGTAAAATTTTTTCATGTTGTATATTATTCTATACCAAAATATTAACTTGTCACCAGCGCGGTGATAAAGCGGTGGAGTTGTGAATTAAAGTGCTGGTAATACATATGTTACTTTTCCAAAACCTTTCAACCATGATTGTTTTATACGTCATATGATTTTATTGGAACGAACTAAATGTAACTGTTTCCAGCGCCACGACAGTAGTTTTGAGTACAAGCGTGCTTCGATTTATTTTGGAACATTCTTTAAAACCTTTCAATAATATGAGATACGTTTATATGCGTAATCAAAGAAACAAGTTGCTACCAGCGCCAAAACTCATTTTTAAGAAATAATTTGCTGTTAAAAAATTTGCCTTCGTCCAAAATCTAAAAACGATAAGCATTATAGTAAGCTTATATAGTATCATTTCAGAACGAGAAAAAAATTATTTATAATCTGCGCCCAAATGGTATTTTGGAGTATTAATGAGATAACATGTGACATTATTCAAGACCTTTTCATTGATATGTCACACTTTCTATAATAAATCAATTATTATAAATGGCTAATACAAAAATTGTATTTTTTTCGATAAACATTGTAACTGTTTCCAGCGCTAGAACGGTAGTTTTTAGTACTAAGATTTTCTGGAATATAAGACACTTTTCAAGGCTTATTCAAAGGCATACGACAAGTACATATTTTATGATAATCGAAAAATTGGCTACCAACGCCAAAACGGTGTATTTATGAACCAAAGTTTAATAGAAATTGTTGTCTGATCCAAAATTGTTCAAACGATATACTTCACTAGTATATAGAAAAAATGTAAAAATGTAAAGCAATGTCGTGGTATTGGGTGATTTCTTATGGCAGAGATATAGAGATCTCTTATAGAGATCCAACAACTTTTCAATGCTCCGAATTAAAAATAAAAGAAGATTGGTGAAAAAAAAATTCGAATCACACAAGCCGTTCTTGAGATATCATCGGTACAGACATCCAGTCCATCCACCCATCCAGACAAAGGATAAACTTTTTTGGAATTTTTTGATCAGGAACCTTCGAACCTCGAGAAAATTGGTTTTGGGCCCAGGGTCATTTTTTAATATTTTTATCGAGATTTAAATAGCTTGACCTTGACAGACCGAAGTTAAAACAGCAAAAAAGTAATAATTTATATTGTCTACAAATATTCTACATACTCTACGCATAGTCGACATTTTCTACACCAAATGAATTGTCTACACTATTTTCTACACCAGCATGTCGACAATTGCGAATTACGCATAGACGCACAACACTGATCAACACACGAAATTCATTTTTTCATATAATTTTGACACCAACCTTGTTGCCAGCTGAAATTTATTGAATTTTTTTGGTAACTAGAACATTTTAAAAATTTGATCCGATTGTATCTGATTTATAAATTGTGTTGTTTTCTAAGAACAATTTAGTAAACACGTACATTTAGATTATCAGTCGCCCAAATGGTATCTAATGCGGCGCTTAAATAATTCGCGCAGTGAACTCGAGTGACTGGCGACTTGTTGGATCAATAAACTACAAGCACACATTTTGTACACAAACGGAGAAGGTGCTACCAGAATGTAGATAGGGAAATCTTGTGCAGTTCGCATTGCATACATGCGTGAAAAAAAGCAAAAAACGAAAAAAATGCTCCAGAATCATTGCTCTAATCAATTTTAAAATAGAGAGTTGCTGAAAGAGAGATCAGTTGGAGGCAGATCAGGAGGCCGGTTGTTCCAAAACGGTATTGTTGAAGTTCATCGTTAAAAACCTCAAACCTTGTTGATTAGTGATGGTAGTTAATAAATAAAGTTTAGAGAATTTATGACCGAAATTCTTAGGACTAAACTTTTGTGCTTTGACGTATTTTTAACTGAACTTGGTAACATCAAGGAAATCATCATCAACATACAAGACCAAAAACGCAACGGTTTGACGTGCTGTGTTCGCACTTATTTAGTGTCGTTATTTACTTATAATTAGACATAACCAGATAAAACTGGATTATACTTTTGAGAATGCGATACAAAAATAAACATTTTCAGTTATATTATCTCTTACACGGAAGCATGTTGTCTGACCGTTAAACAGTTAGTGTTTAAATTAAATTCCCGTTACAAATTTAAATATTACGCGGAATTTGTTAAAACCAGGCTTAATAAATACAAATATTTGATTTTGATTTTAACCAAAGTGTTTTTCTTGAAGAAATATCTCAAAATTTAACTTTATATTCAAAACCTTCAAATCTTTCATCTTCAATCTTTATGCAAATGATGATCTAATTTCCATCTTTTCATTTCATTTCCATAATTTTGTTTTGTGTATTATACATATTTTAGTCGCTCTTCAACCATCATGATATTATGCAAAATAATTGGTTTCTAATTTCGTTCAACATAATAATTAAATTTATTCAAACATTCGTTATGTTTTTGTGTATTTGTCAAACCCAGCCTTAAATTTTGTGAAATCAATTTAATTATTTATATTTAAAGTAGGAAAAAGAATCTGATTCTGTGCGCGATAAGAAATAATTTTTTTTATTTTTAATATTCTTGCCTATTTTATATATTGCATGTCGTATATACCATTCTCGTATTGTGATTAAGGAGTAAAACGTTCGTTTGCGTCACAGAATTCAATGTAGTACGAGCAATAATAGGATTATGGAATTGGGAGCAGCAACAAATATTTGATCAAAAAATTGTGTAGCCCAATTTTTAAAAATTATAGCAAGAAATGGAAGTCTACAATAAATTATATTAATTATTCCGAGTTGTATACATTTTTAACAATTTTATTTTCTTGTTCGGGCGCTTAACATCATAACAATTCAATTCACCGAAGTAAGAATAACACTAAAAAAATTGAGAATTGAATTTATAAATAATTTAGTTATGTACTTCTCAATTGGATGTGTCCTTTTTTGACAACAATACGAAAGAACATTTCTTGTGCTTTTATGTTGCGACTAAACGAAAGAAATGAGTTTGTATTCAAATAACCAAATTTTACGTAATCACATTTCTGGCACTTTTCCGTACCATTAATTTTATTTTCATAATTTGTTAAATTATATAATTTATTCTAATTACTTTTGAAAATGTACGTAGAAAATTGTGTGTTGGTTTGAATCTTTATAATTTTTATATTCTTTACTTATCAATACACTTAGGCCTTAACTTTTTAATAAAACCTGAAAATGAAACAAATAAAACTAGAGAGCTGCATGTCGTGTCATCAGTATAAAGGTAAGATCTGTATAAGAAGGCGAAAAAGAATAAGAACAATACATTCGACTTACATATGTACGCAGCAGCTGCAAACATTATTGACGAATTTATAATATCGACCTCCGACTTAAAAATATCATATTGATTTATATATTTATACAGATATATTCTGTAAGAAGGCACAATGGCTAAAATTATACAAGTTAATAGGATATTAGGAAGAACTACCTACTCGCAGTCAAAATTGTGTAAAAGGATTTCTACATAGACGACCTCAAAAAGCTGGTGGTTCTGAAGGGAATTTTCAGGGTCATTTCCTCAAGCTGTTCTAGGATTGTATTGCCTTTGGGATTGATTATTTCGAATTCTTAGAATAAATGTCTAGTCATTTTTACACTGAAACTGGAAGACAAGATTTCACTGGTGCTAAAGCAGTTTATCCAATTGGTCGGTCTCTGCCTTTCTTAACGCGTTAGGAAACATCTTGGAGTTGTCAAATCTCGTCAACCTGTTCTACATAAAGCTGAAAGGTCACTTGATAATTAAGAGGTTCATATGAGCACTTTCCTCAATATTGTGAATGCCCTTGACATTACCTTGATCCCTACAATTGCTTATGTCTGCCATTGCTCAGTTATCGGTTTTTCGAGGCTGAGCTGGGAGGTTTTTCAATTTTCGTATAGTTTCCAAAGGTTGTTCCCGGGGGTGTGCATTCCTCCCTTTTGAGGTCCCTGATAATTATTGATGAGCTAATTATTAAACTAAAGCGGTCCGGTTTTGAGGCGCGAAAATGTGGATAACTGAATGTAACGCGCTCTGCCCATTGTTGGGTTATGGTATGTCGAGAAAGGTTTGCACGTTAATTCATCTAGGGCCAGATTATTATTCTTTAGTAGACGCAGAAATAGACGCAAGCTGTCGATCCCTTCTCTTTTTTGGCAAAAAATTGTTGGATCATATCGTGTTAAACATCTCGATGTTACTTTAGATAGTAAACCCTCTTGGAAGTAACACTTTGAAGTAAAACTTAAAATATCAACTATCGTTTCTTGACAATGTACTAGGGCATTTGGAAAATTGTGGGGTTTAACCCCAAAATACTGACTTTAATTTATACGACGATTTTCTTGCTACATTACGCTTCCGTTGTTTGGTGGTCTAGGGTTAAATCAAATTTCTCTGTTACATAACGTAATAGCCTACAGGGGCAATTGGATATCCTTGCTTTATATATCATTTTGTTCTTGCTTCCACTGCAAATTTTCAGGGTCGCCGTGTTCTATTTGGGAACAAGAAATCAGTCATTCTTCAATGGTTTCAATGACCAAGTATCACAGTCTCTAGTGTTTTTTTTACTAATGAATACGTGTAGAATTCTGTTGCGGGATTCGGAAACAACTGTCATTCGTATAATCTAAGATCATTTGATAGATTGGATATATATTGTATTGCGTTTCAGGCTCAATTCATTGTGCTCAAACATTGTGAGCTGGAAGCATCTAGGCTAGCCAATTCAAGTAACCGAAGCAGTGGCCCCCTTAACCTTTACTAAGGATAAGGGGGCTATTAAACTATTTGTTCATATTCAAGCAAAGCTTACTTGACTTAATTCCTCTACTTGCTTAAGCCGAAATACTCATCAGTGAACCGAAGGGCGCAAAATCCTTGATTCGAAGATAATGACAGATCAAGCCTTACATTATTGAAGACAGCTGGATACGGATATTTAATATCCAGTTGTCTTCAGTAATGTAAGGCTGCAAATGTTCAACTCTAGATCTCTAACGGAGATCAGTTGCCATTCCTGGCGTCGAACTCATTAAATTTACTAAGGTAACAGAGCGCTGGTTGGAATATAATTCCGAGATTGCACCATGGGTCCTGTGTGCTATTGAGTGCGGCACTGTTTGGGCGATCCCAGCCGATTTTGAATAAAAATAAATAAATAAAAACTCTTTTCAAATTTTGTATGGTTCATATATTCAAACGAGTTTTCCTGAGCTCTCTGCATGAAAAGACGTTTATTCGGCTTTTTATAGACAAAATATTATTTAAAATGACATTCGCAATGTTTTCGACTTGCAAGTCATTGGAAACAAAGAGGCCATACTCATAATATACATATCTACCACAAAAAAAGAAAATTCAATCCCCCCTCCCATTTCTAACATGTGGAAGTTCTCATTTTTCATTTTCAACCCTTACAAGGTTTTAAGAGCATGACCTCTTTGTTTCCAATGACTAACAAGTCGTAAACATGATGAATGTCATTTTAAATAATATTTTGTCTATAAAAAGTTCAATTATAACAAATTTTTAAATTATGTATATACCATTACCAAGACCTTCCAATAGAATTACTTTCCAAAAAAGACACCCTAAACGAGCCATCATAGAAGCAATCACGATAGGATTAATGCGAAAACCAAATACTGACATGATTTCATGTCGGTGAATCTGAGGTTAGGTTAGGTTTAGGTTTCAGTGATTGCTATCGCACACTTAGGCCAATTTTGGCCCATTGTGATGCCACAGGATCCGACAACATAACACTCCCTTTAAACATATCTAGTGCTATTCACATAGCGTAAACGATCTCGCACATTTCGATATCAGAGAGGCTGACCTCCTCCTCCTCCTCGTCCTTGAGGCTTCTACAGAAGTCCTTTGCATCCAGACCCAGCCATTTCTCATGATCTCTGCAAAGGCAGTGTCCGGTTAGTATCCTTACAATTCTACCTAAATCACGCTTCCTTAGTGTGATTAAGATCTTGATCCACTCATCTCGTTAAGAGATGTGTGACAATCCAACGCAGCTCCTGACGCCAGAGAAACTGAAACCAGTGAAAGAATGGCCGCTCGACTGTCCACATAAATAGTGATATCAGTCAACGATATTACACTATGCTTCAACCAGTTCATGACCACTGAACTAACATGGAAAAATTACCAAATGTGGGTCTCAGTAATCGCCTACCGATATTAAAATTATTTGTCAAAATACTGTAGGTTTGAGTACGTCCGATTTTTTAACATAGTCGAATTTAATGACTTTCAGCATTTCATGTTAATTTAGGTACTCTCTAGCTACTGAAAATAGAAACATAGCTTTTTTAAAAATTTACGGTTTCTCTTTACTGTACTCAAACTAAGGACGTACTAATACCAACAAATCATTTTTATGATTACTTCAGTTCTTATACCCTTCAAAAGAAAGTAAAATGGAAATGTAGAGGTATCGAACGCTTTTAACCTTCTTTCGAGAAAGGACGTAGATTTTTAACATTAACTATTTTCTTTCTGATGTTCTGCAATTCAATAGCAATACTATATACAGCCTCTATGGTTTGCTGAATGATTATCGCAAAAGTATACACATTTAGAAAGAATATGTAAGGGATTCATACAATTTCTGGTATGCTGTTTACTTGCATATTTAACACACGTGGGTTCCATGGTACAGTATTTTTGAGTGTATCCATAGGCTTGACATTGCACACATTGTGGTATAAACTTACATCTACTTAAGGTTGAATAATAACTCTACAACCTAGGATGTTATTGATTTGATACTTTTTTCAATTTCTTCATTTGAAATGAAGATCCACTTATACAAGTTGAAAAGTTTCTAATTTTGGCTTTTTGAGTTGATTGATGCTCAGTCACCTTAAAACCTTTTGCTCATCAATTATTTTTACTGGTTCACATGTAAAATGTAAATTTTTACCATTACTCATTCTTTACCATTGGTAAGAACTGTTTGTTTTCAAACGTGTGCAAATGATGGCCTTGTTTAATGAGCATCTTTATCATATAATGAGCTGTCGTGTAATGAAACGTTTGGCGGAAAAATTCGAAAAAATCTGGGTCAATGCAAAACGTGGACGCATATTGTCCTCGTACAATAGACTGAAAATATTACAGCTAGGAAGAAGGTATTGTAGATGCCCCAACAACGTTAATTCATCGTTGTACACACATTTCCCATGATACTCATAAATTTTAAAAAAGATCTAAAAATAATTATTCGAGAACGATAATTTACCGAAAGTGACAATTCACCGAAAATAGTAAGTTATCGAAATAGTTCGTTATATAATATGCTTTAAGGCGTCTATTTGAATTTATTATTAGAAGTCACCAAAATCTGGAATACTTTTGGGAGTGGAAAATATTGTCGAGGGAGTATATAAGGAAGATAAGTTAACTGTCCAATATACCAGGACATAGTGAGAAGTCTGGTAAAATTGCAACAGAGGGCGCCACAATCGCAAATCCCACATGTCGTGTCAATACCATATGTCGCTAAACCTAATTAAAATTTTCAGACAGATCTGTCATTTAGTTCAGTTTTGACAGCCATCTAAACATTATTTTTTGCGTGGAAAAACCATTACGCAAGCCAAAATAAAACTTGATAAATATTATGGGGACTCTTCACTATCGAT
This sequence comes from Nephrotoma guestfalica, assembly GCA_963691935.1. NCBI lineage: Eukaryota > Metazoa > Arthropoda > Insecta > Diptera > Tipulidae > Nephrotoma > Nephrotoma guestfalica. Next base: position 105,795,724 of record OY829914.1, read on the forward strand.
TAAAATGATTCACAAGTGGTTTACTGATTTTCGTTGTAGTCGTACAAGCACAACTGATGCCGCGTTTACTTACAATCGACCGCAAACGTGTGACAACTTCAGAGGCAGGTTTGGCGATGTTCAAGCGAAATAAAATGGAGTTTTTGCGTTGTTTCATAACTGTGCATGAAACATGGATCCATCACTATACACAGGAGACCAAAGAACAGTCTAAACAGTGGATTTCTACTGGCGAATCTGCACCGAAGAAGGCTAAGGCGATTTTATCGGCCAACAAGGTCATGGCCACAGTTTTTTTGGGATGCACGCGGCATAATCCACATCGATTACCTTTAAAAGGGAAGAACAGTTAACGGTGAATATTACTGCAACTTATTGGACCGTTTCAACGACGTTTTGAAAGAAAAACGACCGCATTTGGCGAAAAAAAATTCTCTTCCATCAAGACAATGCACGGGTGTGCACACGTGTGTAGTTGCCATGGTCAAAACCCACGAATTACGCTTCTAATTGCTCCCATGTCCGCCATATTCTCCAGACTTAGCCCCCTGCGACTATTTCCTGTTTCCGTACTTGAAGAAATGTCTCGGCGGAGAGTGATTCGGCTCTAATGAGGAGATCATCGATGCAACAAACGCCTATTTTGAAGAGTTGGAGAAATCGTATTATTCGGAAGTGATCGAAATATTGGAAAATCGTTCGACTAAGTGTATCGAGCCAAAAGGCGACTATGTTGAAAAATAAATTTTTTTTGACCGAAAATATTATTCCTTGTTTCATTTTTACTAGACTTCTCACTCCGCCCTCGTAATATGGAACTGCTTATACAGTTTGGACAAATTGTAAACAAAGTATTTAGTTGCATTTAAATTAGGCATATCGGCCATATGATGATTAATCATACAAATTGAGTTTTATATCCCAATCATTTGTAAATCGCTTTGTTCTATCCAAATAAGCAATCCTTTTAAAAGTATCCGACCAAACCATGAACCTCGTCATAAAATAAATCATTTTCATCGTTTTGGATATTGAACTAGCTCCATTAAAATTCGCAATTCTCTAAAACATTCTGGACTTACATCACACTAGAATTCTGTACATTCATAAATCATCACATTTAATCTAATCAAATCAGTGAAGAAATTGATTAGTTTTTACTAAAATAGGTCGTGCTGCAATCATATGCGAAATAAGTTTTATTCCATTCAGTTGACACACACTTTGATTATTGAAATCTAGTACCATCGCAATACTCGTACATTGATAAATAACTTAGTTCAATTCAATATGGCGATTATGTAAACCCACACCCAAAGCTCTTATGAGAATCCCATTTTCATCATATAAATCGGTTAATAATCCCAAGTTACCATTTTGCAAAACCACATACTAGTTCCATTCAAATCGGTTGAAAAATGATTGCCCTAGTTCTATTTAGGTTGACCGTTACCCAGAATTATGTTAATCAAAACTCGTATTGTAATGCAAATTTCCATGGAAACTGAGTTATTTTTTCATCAGTTGAGAAAGAACTTAGAGTCATTCAAATTAACCATTGAACCACATCCGTTGTTCAATTTAATTCATTAAACCTAGTTTCTGATTAATAAAATGGAAATAAAGGGACTAGTCCCATTTAATTGTAAATGTTTCCAAATTCACGTCCGGAAAACATTTTGCAATTCTATTCTATAATTAAAAACAAGTTTTATTTCAAATGGTTGAGAAATATGTTAGTTCTAATTAAAATGAAGGCTTAAATCAATTCTAATTGCCCATTTTCACGAATCATATTCTTATAGCTCTTTTTGAAATGTCATTATTATCATACGAACTACTCTCTTTCCCAACGTGCTGAAAAACAGATAAGCCTGTTTCAAATGAGCCATTTTCTAAAACTACATCCAAAACTCAATCAATTTTAGAAAATCCATTTTTATCATAGATCGCGAGTTTTTTTCAAAATCAGTTGAGAACTTAGATTAATTTAAATTAGTCAGTTCTCGAAACCACATTTTAGTCTCAATTGTGGCAATCAAATCTAAATCTAGCGCATTGGGTTAAGAAATGGCCTACTTCGATTCAATTGCCAATTATCTAGAACCATATTTCGACCTCAAATGGAAATTCCATTTTTTTTTATTAAAGCTGCGATTTATGATAATCGGTTGAGTAACGGTTTAGAGAAAATTAGGACTTTTCTTGGCACGTGAATCTATTAAATTTTTATTACAGGTTCTTACATTTTTATCAGAATCGTTCAAGCGGTATTATGCTGCACACATTTTCGGTGAATTGCTGTTTTTGAAGAATTGCTTTATTTTCGGTAAAATATCGCTTTCGGCGAAATTTCGTTCTCAGCTAATTGTTTTTTCGGTGAAGTATCATTTTCAGTGAATTGCTTTTCGGTGAATTGTCGATTTCTTCCAGTTTGATAAACTTAGATGAAGAAATTTTATATCTAAACAGTTAAACTTTCCAAAGAGATAATTAAGAGTTAATAATTAGAATCATTAAATAAACTCGGCGTGTTACACAAGACTTTACCATTAAGCATAGTACGCAATTCAAGCGAAATGAAACTTTCATACAATCTTTGGTACACAGTTACCTCGAAAAAATTGTGAAAAGTGTATTTTGTTTGTGTTAGTCAATAGATGGCGTCAAAAGTTTCCAATTATTCTTCATCGTGTATAATGTCCAAAACATTATTTTATAACGTCTACTAAGCTTCAATTTATTTTAATAAATAAAAAGAACCCAAAAATACGCTATGAAACAAAATTATCGCACATTCTTTTCATAAATAATTTTGGAGAGTAGTTAATTTTAAGTTTTGAGTCAAATATATTTTTATTACTCCGTCAAACTTCGTTTTTCATTAATACAAGAAAGAATGCAAATTTAATTTACAGAACATGCGATCCTACAAAAAATTGGGATATTTACACTGAAGTAAAACAACACTGAGCGCATCCTCCAATGGCTATTGTTATAGCAAAGGCTATAATTTCACGGGCTAAAGGAAATTCAACTAATTAAATGAATGAGCAAACCGAAGAGATGGTGCCAGAAAATTATACTGCGCAGTATTTGCTTATGATTCAAATTCATTATTAATTATCACAAACATTTGTCGAACACGATTGATGAAGTTGCCATTACCATTGTAAGAGAAGAGTTTGACCGATGTGCACGAGAATAGCCTGCCCGTCATTGATTAAACGCATACCAGAAAACTATATGAATCAAAATTATTCGAAAGCCCTACCGCATACTTAACATGTATCTTGATTTGACTGCAAGAAAAAATTTAACCAACTATTACCCTTAATCGACACAAAGAAGGATCTGTTGAAGGAGACCCCGGAATAAAACCTACGAACGTTCTTGTCAGCGTTACAAATTTCGAGATCAAATGACGAGCGTTAGTTTCTTAGGATTGTTGCATTAACATGGGCCATTGATATGGCCTATGTATTTTTGGGACTTAAAAGACCTTTGGAGCAAAATAAGCACTTCGATTACACGCATTGCAAATGCCTAAAGCAACTACCAAATTAACGACACGCCTTGCCATTGTTCACATTTGAACACAACCACCTGTGCTGTATCAAATTCACTTCAATTCACTGTGCGTTTATATTTGCGGAAGCGATTGAGGAAAAAATTCTGCAGAATCGTACTTAACGTATTAAAACAACAACAAAGTTAAAAATACTTCAACTTGAGTGTGGAATTAGTAGGCGGGGCATAAAACATTTCACGAAATTTGATTGGTTTAGAGTGCGGCAGCGAGTGCGTAAATTTTTATTTCCGCAAGTATAAACGCACAGTCAACCTCGAATATGTCGGCTCTAATAAAATTATTGAAAAATTTCAAGTAATGTTTAATAATTGAAGCAATTGCCGTCACTAAAATAAAAAATGAAACAAAAGAAATTTTTTTTGCTAAATACCTCCTCCATAAATGAAGAACACATATCCAAACAACAGCAATGGAATGCAGAGAGTGGATGAAACAGATGTAGCTATTAGCAAATTGAACCTCGTCTCGACTTGGGAGTAGGCGTTGCTGCCAGATAATTGGAAGACACTGCTCCAATATCCGCTTTATCAAAAAATTGACCGTATTAAATGAATTAATTCACCAGACAAGTGGTACCCTCTATCGACGTGTTGAAGACTGGTTATAAATTGAATAATATTGTGCTCGACTAAACCCCTTTCTTACACTGAAAATATGTTACGTGACTGTTAGCTTAGTGTTTGTTTCAACTAATCAATCACTGATTTTGAAGAAATTTTGCAATTCCAATATAAACCAACTTCATTGGAATAAACCAACTTCATAAAGACTCCCTCTCCGTTATAAGTTTATTGATATGACAACATCAATCACGAAAATTTCTGGACCAAATTTCCAGGAATTCGAGAAAACTAGTTTTCCACAATAAACATCTGCAACTGAAGGTTGTAGTGAAGGGGCAGTATACGGGACATTTTTTCAGGACAAATATTCGCCCCTTTAAACGAATTCTCTAGTGTGAAATATTTTTTTTATTGACTTTGCTTTGTAAATCACGCTGCAAGGCTTAAATTCTTAAACAGACGCAAAATCCACCCTAGTACTCTTGTTATCACAACTGCACTCGACCGCATAGCATTATTTCGTCCATCCTCTAAACTCATTGTGCATGAATTATTTCTGAATGCTATAAAAAGGGTTAAATAATAATTATGATGAATTAAACACATACGTATGTTCAATATACTGTGAAATTGTTATTTTTTTATCGTGGGAATTACTTAAAAAAATTTTAACGCGAGCGAGCTAAAAGGGAAAAAATGTATATCACATGCCGTTTCATACAAATATTCTATTAATGCTATGTTGAGCTACGCATTATAAAAACACAAACAAAAATCCTCGCTTAAAGTCCAAAAAGATTTACGGTACATCAACTTGTAAACGAAAACCCCTAATAGAAACATAACACGAGAAGAATAATCAAACAGATTCGCGCGCGAAAATGTGCATAAAATATTTTAATCGTGACCATCCAAAAATGTAAATTGGCTACGGCTCGCAACTAATAATATACAAAAACAAACGTGCGTTCACACTGAATTTCCTGCTGTGTTAGCGGCTACGATGGTGGTTAATGGTGTGAAATCAATAAAGGCAGATTATAAATTTATGATAACCGAAAAAATTTCATAAAGTGTGCACAAAACCAACTCGTTGAAGTATAAATTCGTTTTGTTGTTGTTTCGTTCTTCCTCCAAAATTCTAATCAAAATCTTGTCACGTATTCAAAATTACTGTCAATAAATCAAAAACCGAACGTAATAATTTTGCTAATGGGTTGCATTGTTCGGTTTATCAGAATTGAAATCAGTTTAGTTAAACTGAATGGTATGTTTAGTGAAAAGTTGCTCCTAGAATTCTAAATCTTACATATACACAACAAATTAATCTTGCGCTAAGGTCAACCGAATAAGACAAAAATGAATGTATTTACTTCAAGAGCGCAACTTTTACGTATTTTTCTGGTATTAAACATCGGTGGTATGTACTAAAAATTTGCGTAAATAATAAGTATTTAGCCCAATAACATGAGCACGTCTTGTTGACCGTGTGTTAAGAACTTATCAGGGACACCCATTTCGGAACAAGAGACCATGGCTTTGGTTGGTTACATTTCCTATGCTGAAGGTGATATCAACCGGCAATTTTAACTTGTATGTGAAAGTTGTCCAATCGTTTTTAAAGTTAAAGGCTAACAAAATGCCCCATTTAATATGTTATACTTAGGTAGATCGACTCATTTCTTTAAAAATAAAAGATATTCAATATTTTTCTGCCAACACTAGCATCGTCAGAGACGATTGAAGCTTTTCCCCAGATTACTGCTTTTGATTAAGGATTTAGCAAAATTGTGGTATTAGTAATTTGTCAGATTAACTAATTAGTCGTACATTTCCTACGATTAAAAACTTAAAATGATTTTATCATTTTAAGGGCCAGTTGGTTTTTAAGGTGGTCGAAAGGAAACTCATTCGAACTCATTATTACACTACCTTTTCGAGTAGATACGAATATGTCCAAAACAAAACATCTTTTTCCTAAATCGTAATATCTTGAACCATCAGGGCGCCATCGATGTTAAATATTTTCATTAGAAAATACTACTGTGTCTCACACAGATTGCCTTGCTTCATTGTATAGCTTCCAGCCGTTTCTCTGTTCTTTCTTTATTCAACGGTGGTATTTTTATAGAGACGTGAGAATTACATAATTCAAAATAGCAAACTAAAGTGAACACTGGTAAACTATATGTCGAATTTTATATATTGAACTGACTGTTTTTGTTGAAAATTCGGTCATAATTATTATGTTATCGTACAAATCTATTTTAAAGTATTTTTAAATTTACAACACATTGGAATTATTACTCATAATTAACTCAATTGATTTATTATTTTTATAATTCGAAGAAATATAAAACAGTAAAAAATTAACGATATAGATTTTATTGTGATTATTTATGTTAAATTGATTAGAAACACAGATAGTAAACTTTTCAGGTTCCTCGAAAAATTACATAATAGGCCTTTCAGTAGACAAAATAATTTCGTAAAAATTTCTGTGAAATACTTGCAAATTAATGAACACAACGTCAACCTGGTGTTCACTACTCTACGTTAGGGTTAAAACAAACTTGGCATTGATTAGAGCATTCAATATCGAGGCATTTTTTCGGAACCGGGATTTCGGCACTAGAGTTGTAGAACCGGGTTCTGGTTCTGCAACCGGTGCTGAAAATGCAAATATAATATAAAAAAATTACTGGTTAAAAATTGGTTATAAAATTAGTTTGTATTCAATAATCAGTATTAATGAAAATACTCGTAAGTCGTTCAATAAATAAATAAAATAAAATTTAATACATATATCGCTTTTTTAACTTCCTTTTTATGTCAGATGTGGCTTCCGTTTTAAAGTGAGATCTTAAAAACACAAGATGTCCAAACTTTCAACATTCAGTGATCAGATCAGATTTTTGTGCAACTTTTTCCAGAACTGGAAAACATGCGTTCTGATTCAAATGTTTGTGGGCTGTAGCTGTCGAGTGGATGTGACAGGGCAATGATGTCAATGATCTTGTTTACAATCGATGTCTTTGTTAAACGTTCAAAGTTTAAGACAGTTTGAGTCCAATTCCACATAATGTTGTTTGTCCTTATGTAAGTATTATAGCAAACTCGACCCTTCCGTTCGTCATTCATTTGTTCGAAAACAAAGCGAGCCCTCATTTGCAGAGCGAATGCACTGCTCCCCAAGTTGTTTATCATAAACGAAATCGTCGTGACAGCTGTAAATAATGTCGTATCTAGGGCGGTATAGAGCTTCTGCATATAACTTTATTGGTTTAAGTGTTGTCACTAAACCATTAATCATATTGCACTCCTCCTCATCGAATGAAAATAATTCAATTGAGATCGATTAAAGACTTTAAAATGCTGTGTTTTACTTTACGAAATCGTTCCATCTTGTGTTTACATTCCATATTGTCTTTATATCAATCAGCAATAGCAATTCTTTTCCAAATTCTTCTTTGATGGAGAGTATTGTCGTTCTTAGTTGGTAATTTATGAAATAGCTTGACCACAGTTCTTACTTTGTGCATAAGGGCATCCAGAGTATCTGTCAGTTCTGGTTCTTCCTCATTCAATTCAAGCTGCATTCACCCTTCGTCTTGATCATTACCACCATCTGAATCACAGTCACTATCTTCATTACCAGGTGCTTTACCAGCGTATGTGGGTTTCTTATCGAGGACATCTAACACTCCTAAAAGAGAGTTGCTGCTTACACAGTAAGCAGTATTTTTCCGACTTTTTACATCACAACGGCACCGTCTGTTGTGATGCATATGATGTCTTCATGCAAGTTAACCCATACATCTGCAGCCTTTCTTCAATAAGCTTAACGCAGAAATCTGCGGGCAACGGTTCACGCACTCGTACCAGCCCCAAATTGCCAAGTTTAAATTTATTGTGCGCTTTTATATTTAAATAGCATCGGTGAAGTCCACTCATCGATCGAAAATTAGGCTAAATAGCTTGCCTCGGAATTCCAATCCTTGTAGGTCAAATTTATACTTTTGCCGAACAGTTTATCCATATTTTATCAGCATGTCTCGAATTGTTGCTGCAGATTTTGGAACATAAAATCCACGGGCTATCAGCGAATTGCACATCTCAATTTAAGTAATGAATATTCTGAACAGAAAACCATGACCGGCTGTCATACGAGATAGTACAGTTGCAAGAGTATTGTCACGAACAATTAGGTAGTTGATTATCGATGTCTGATTTGCAAAACTTTGTACATTGCTTCGTTTTTCTGGTGGTACTGTTGTTTCTGTACTTTCAGATGCAGATCTCTCTACAGGTTTTATTATAATATTGTGAGTTGATCCAGCTGTTGTTTTCAATTGTTTCACACATCGTTTACATTTCAAAACTCGCCAGAAGTGTTTTTGCGTAGGAAATACTCCCATACTGGAGTTATTTAAATCACCTTAGTATAAATTTTGGCGTATTTTAAATATTTCATTTTTTACACTTCAAAAGAAACCTTCCAAATGTGAAATGCTACAGCACCGAAAACCGGGAATTTGAATTCAATCCCGTATTTCGATTCCGGAAAATGCCCGGAATTCCCGAAAACCCGGGTTTCGGGATCCCCATATTGAATGCTATAGTATTGATTAATTTTTCTCAGGAGATTAAGCATATATTCACGAGCTGTGCTCTCAAATTCTTTAGAAAACTCTGATAAAATCAAAATTGGTTTATAATTCTTAATATTAGACCTGTCGTCGTTTTTTAAAACTGAAAAATCGTGAGAATGTGTAGAAAAATAGCCCATCTGCCAAAACCTTATTGTAAATGTTGATTAATACCGACCAAATGGCACAGTGGTTAAAGCTTTGGCGTTTGGATCGGGAGGTACCGGGTTCGAATCCCAATAGGGGCAGGATGCAACGGGAATTTTCATCAACAGATTACGATCTGTGATGAAATGGAACACATCTATGACCCCCTGTCGGAGTGCAAAACTCATGAACCGACCCATCTTCCATGCCACTAAAGGCTGGCGGATCTATGCAATGTGCAGATGGTAACAAAATCGGACCTATGACCGTACGTCCTCGAATTGGCCTACACACTGGCGTAAAAGTAAGGACGGAAAAAGCTAACCGCGAAAGAGTTGGGAGAGCCTTGGCCCCAGAACAGATTGCAGCGAATAAAAAAAAAAAAATTTTGATTAATGAATAGCGAGTGATGCAGCTTATTCCGTAGAACAAAAATTAGAACTCCTTTAGGATCAGAAAAATACATAATTGTTTTTTAATCTACATAAATAGTATGTTACCTCATAAAATTCAAATTATAATAAACCGAATGTATTGCTGTGGACACCTTGCGGGGGACATCGAAATTACCAGCAGTTATCTAAAAAATATTTAACAGGAATATGTTGGACAAACTATTACAGTCCCTTACGGTATTGGAAAGTTTAACACCCAGACACATATCCCGCGAAGATCCACGAATACTAAGGAATCGCAACTTTCGTCTTCAGTCAAGGTAATATTTAAAATAAAATAAAATTCCAGAAACAAAAATCATATCAAACGATCATTAGAAGCAAACACCTTTAAAGAAGTACTCGACAGAATGAGAATGGTAAGTTATGTTTGATAAAGTAAAATTATCACTAAATGTTAAAAAGAGTCATTGGCTTAGTAGATACGAAGATTTGGAAGGAATACATCACACCCAACCTGTACTGTTTCACAGTCAGTTTGTGATATTTGATAAGTCTGCATATCAGTCGAACAAACATTAGACGCAATTGCATTTCTAATACATCTTTGTGATTTCCACTGAAATTTTCCACTGAGAAGAGGAATTAGTTTAGTACCCAGTAAATTTCCAATAAACAATTATTTTCAAAGAAGAAACAGAAATTTTCGCCACACCCGTTATAAAAAAAAAAGTAATATTACCACCGTAATTCTTAATGGTTTTCTCAATCTACCGCAGGTCATATTGTTTACATTTGGGATGCTTCAAGTATTTTCCGTTACTTTCTGAAAGTATTTTACCATATGACGACTCCGCAATATCAAGTGATAACGAGTGAATTTAATAATTATTCGTATGTATTCCTTCCGCTATAATTTAGAAGCATAGAGCGTCTACTTGGGCTGTGACCACCAAACTCGGCTGAGTGCTGCTTTGATTTCCACCGATAACTTACCGAGTTGTTTTCGACCGACTTTCCTTTTTCCTTGTGGGTTTCATTCCAGAGACCATTTCGTTCTATCATTCCGTGATTTCCTCAGCGTGTGACCAATCCATCTCCACTTGTGCTCTCTTATGTCGGTCCCAATGACTGATTCGTTTGTAAGGAAGTCGACATTTGTTATATTATTGAACCAGAAGCACCTCAGTATTATCCTAAGGCATTTATTTACAAACATCTGTAGCTTATTGTTTATCTTTTGTTTATGCTTTCAGGTTTCGCAACCGTACAATCACACTGATTCCACACACGAAGTGAACATACGTAGCTTAGTGTTATAGATGTGTACCAGACTTTGTGTAACATGTTGAATGTTGTTCTTTGTCGATTCGTTTATTAATGTCTTCATCTGTTCCACCCGTTTTCGCTAATGTATAGCCACATACAAATTTATTGACCTCTTCTATTTCGTCATGGTTTATATACATAAGTCGGTGTGTTTTACCTCATCGTCTTGGTTTTTGTGATATTTATTTTGAAGCTAACCTTCTTTGCTAGGTCTGATGTTTCTGCTAGCAGGCATATGTCATCTGCGTAATCTATAGATGTAAAGTTTATCCGTTAATCCCCATTGCATGCCCTTGGGGGATGCGCTATTCAATTTTCACGTGGCACCATATAATACTACTAGGAACAGAAGTCGCGAGAATACGAGAGAATATGATTCACATTGTTTACCTTTGTATTGAACTCGATTACCCGCATCGCTGTACATATCTTGTATAAGTTTGACTAATTTAGTTAGAACGTCCATTTTACAAATAATCTTCCTTCTATATTGCGTTCCTGTGTATTGTGCCGAATGCACGATCGAAGCCCACGAAGAGTAGATACAGAGGTTATGCGTGTTGTGTTGATATGATCGGTGCCACTTCCTCCTTATCTGAAGCCAGCTTGTTCCTTTCATTATTTCGAGTTGATTTTCTCTAAAATTCTATCCTCGATGAGCATTGCTAATATGTTTATGCTTGTGTTTAGGAGGGATATACCCGCCAATTTCTGGGTTTTCTCAGCCCACCTTTCTTAGGAATACTTCTGTTATTACTTTTGTTAGAGCCGGTATCCGTTCCAGAGGCCTTGTTATTCTTCATTTTAGCAATACTGTTAACTTCCCACTCCATTGGTGAGTGGGTGTTGATAGTTTCATTGTTAGTGCAAGTTGTAAATTCTAAAATTTGGGTATTGTTGGTGATGTTCTCTCAGAAATATTTCTTCCATCTCTTTAATTGTGCTTCATCTGCTGTTAAGATTTGACCAGATGCATCCCTGATTGGTGGTATATTGGTGAATTTTCCAATTGCGCATTTTTGTACGCTCGGATTTAGTTCGCGCATGCTCTGGGTTGCTGAAACCTCGTCTGCTACCTTGACTATGTTTTGTTTTCAGTGTATTACCTTCGATTACTCCTCCTCCATTTCTCTTGCCGTATCATCGTATTGACGTTTCAGCTTCAACGTGTTGCATGGTGAGCTTTCGGTGTTCTTCAATTTTGTTCCAAGTATTATTATTGATTCAGAGTACTTTTTTGATTACAAAGAATGCTTAAGATAAGTGTTATTTTTATTACTTTATTTTACATTATACATTATATTTTATTACATAATAATCAATGAATCGTATGGATGAGTTATTTGTGTTGTTGTGGTATGAAACAGTTTGTGACGACAGTTGCTAGCATTCATTATATGTAATCTGTTTCTATGAAAAATACTGTCGTGGTCTCTAATTTTTATAATTTTGTTTTTTCTCTCGCGTACGTATTGTTTATAGTTTTTTATGTACACAGTGATTTTGTTGAATTTCGTTATATGAGTAGATGGTATTTTCTTGGAAAAGTTGAACAAATCACGACCAAAAAGCTAATTTAAAATTTGGATATCAAGTCTTTATGTATATTTAAGGATATACATATAAGTGAAAATATGGTATATGGGATGCGCAAAATATAATCAAAATGATCGTATAATATTCTCTGCTCTCTCACGGTTGTATTTATATTTTTGTAGTGGATTACACTAAGACTTCGTATTACGTTGTCTAAATGGGCGAATTTCTTTGGATTTGCACTAAATGTTCTTAAATGTGGATGATTCAATTTGTGAATTGTGAAAGTCGATTAGACTTTAATTGTTCATAATTTGTTGATTTGTTATATGTATAATAATTTAGACTTTTGTTAACTTTGTGAGATTTTTTGCCGTCGTTGTGGAGAGGCGGCTGACGTTGACCTCTCCTTGTCGACCTGGGTTGGCGTCATCGGCAAGGGGTGGATGTTGTCGCAGGTCGAGATCGCGCAAAATGAATATTGTACATATAAAGGAATGTATATTTTTGGCGATTGGGAGGGGGTTATACTTTTTCTCTGTGGTGCGAAAACTGGATTAGATTTTGACGAGTGGTGTATGTGTGTGATTGGTTTACACAGGATGTGCGGCGAGGATGTGCTGCAGCTGTATTGCAGTGAATCTTTTTTGATATTTGGAGTGATTTGAATGGGTTTCGTTCATGGTGAGTAATGGCTCGGTGTCTGCGGTTTGTGGTGGTTGTTCGTTGAACGTTGTGTTTCTCAACTTGCGGAGAGTTGTGTTCATGTGTGTTCTGTCGTTACCTGTATTTATAAGGTATTTTTGACTGTTTTGAGTTGTTTTGTTTAGGACTTGAGGTAGTTCTCATTTGTTAGTGTATGAGGGAGGATTTGTAGTTTTGTATTGAATCATTGCCTGAATGTTGGATTTGTATGTCCAAATTGGTTTCTTTGCTGAATGCTTCGGGTGTTTTTGTTGGAGTTTGCCGTCGATTTGGCGGGGGCTGAATCATTTTGGGAGTTTTGGTATGATCGGTCGTACGCTGAAGTTTTTGGGCTGTAGGGTTGCCATGGTTCGTTTGTGATCTGTCATGGATTCGTCACGGCTTTGTGAAGCGTGGTTTTTGTTGAATGGTGGTGTTGGCAGGAGGTCGCTTGGTGGATGGTAGTGGTTTCATGGTGGGAAGATTCATGCCGTCTGTTGGGATCGTTTCGAGGTAATTTTAGCTCCTGGATGGACATTGCATAATTCTCTTGGTACATTTTACTACGATTGTTTGTAGAGATGGTTTCTTCCACGCTTTGATTTCGGAGATTTTCGGAGAGAGCTATTTTGGTGATGTTCCTTCATCCTATTATTTAGCGTTTGTGTAATAAATTGTTATATTTTTATTTTGGTTTGATTAGCGATAGAATTTTCCGTTTCCGTATTTCTTCTGTGCATTGAGAATATAGTGTAGGTAATTTATGATTAGCTGTTTTCTATATTGTATTTCCTTCATAATCCATCATTTTTGCAAGATTAATTGCAACTATGTTGGAGTTGGTAACGAATCCTATTATTTACCGCAAAATTGCCTTTTTGTGACACTCAATGGGTTACTAGTATTTTCTCACAGCTTATTAGCGATATTTTTGCTTTATAAAAAGAAATATTATTTGCATTGGATTTGGGATTTTAACAATCTTAACATAAAGAATTGTTTATCGGCAACTTCGTTATATCTATGTAACTGAAAAGCTAGAAATATTTGATATAATTAATATAATTATTCAAAAGAAAGAGAAGGTTTGTATACTTCAATACACCAACGACTGGATGTTTGTCATAAAATGTAACGTTGCCAATCTTGACTGTTTTAGTACAAGAATTATAATTATTAATTCCCAATTTCAAATCAACCCTAAATATTAATCTACATGTACAGTGCCGAGCTATTATATTAAAATTATTCGGTTCTCAGGAAATTTCATTCAAATATATTTAATATACGAGTACATATTATCCCTCTTTTAAGATACTGGTACGATTTATATTTAATTATAAAAATTATAAAATAAACTTATTTATCATTCATTTTAGAATAATTTTTTCAAATTTTATCTAGTTGCCTTTACTTAAATATTACCTTCCAGCAGGAAAGCCATTGACGACACACTAATTACTAATTTACGTTTGTTACCAGTCTGAGATGAATCGTTTATGACAAGTGTAATACGAGGTGACAAGTCATAGACGAGTCGCATGTGTCATGTCTGAGATTAATTGTATGTGATATATCCCCAGCAAACGTAGAAGAAGTTCCAGAACTAATGCAAAAGTAGTGATAAAAGTGTTTGTTTCCTTGTGAAAAAGGATGGGCGTCGGGAAAAATTCATCAGTTTTATAAAAAATTTGTAGTAAACATACGAAATTTTTGCGAATTCTAAATTATTTAGGATATTTTAATGGATGGATATTTTAAGGGATATTTGAATGCAATCCGGTAGTTAATCTAGTTAATCTGGTTTTTTTTTTGATATTTCGGGTTCGCCCAATTCAACGGTTAAATACTAATGAATTTTAGAGTTATTTTGAATATAGTTCAAATAACTTTGGTTTCAGGAAATTCGACTGTAAGTTGCGGAGTTGCAGAATGATTAAATTAATAAATGTTTCAATTATTTGGGAAGCCGGAAAATATGAATTTAGAATTAAATTTCAGGAAATTTACAGATGCTTGTGAATTAATGCTTCATTGTAATTGCTGATTGTGTAGTTTAGAATTGTGTTGTCATTTTATTACTAACGACTTTACATAGGTGTCTGTAACGGGTCGAGTCAACCAATTTTGGTTAGGAAGCCGAAAAGTATTAATAGAATTAAATTTCAGGATAATTCCAGATGCATGTGAAATAATAATATTTTTTCTTAGGTTGCCGTTTTAAAGAAGCAATTGTTGAAGACCAATACCATCGTTATCCATTAACCTATTAAGCCTTTATCCTTCATCTAGTAGATTAGAATTGTGTTGTCTTTGTGTTACTAACTATCGGCTATACCTAGGTGTCTGTAACCGGGCCGATTCTGTCCCACTTAACTAACCTATCCAATCCTTCGGTTTTGTTATGTGTAAAAAAGGGTGTACGGTGGACCCGGCGTCATCCGGGAACTCAAGCCTAAGAACTTGGTCGTACATTCAAAATCAATCAATCAATCAATCAAGTATTATTATTGATTCAGAGTGTGCGTCTATATTCTCAGTGTGCTGAACTGATGGTTTGATTGGTTTGGAGGCTGAGCTTGAGTGCTTCGCAAGATGAGTTTCTTGTATCAGCACCTTTTAATCTGTCGATGTTAAATATCTTCCCATTTGTCCTGGTTCGTGTTACAGTGCCAGGTTTAATTTGCTGCTGTGATATTATTAGATGACATTACCGGATGGTGGTCGCTGTGAATGTCCGCACCTCTCATTGCTCTGACATCTTATAATAAAGTTTTCTATTTGGTTCCTTGTTTTGCAATCAGGTGATTCCCATGTGGGTTTTTGTATATCGACTGCCTCAATTGTTACCATAAAAACCCTGATCTAGGTTAGCGATATTTATAAAAGTAAATTACATCATGGACGTGGCGTGGTAGTTGCATCCTCTTTAAGGTAAAATAATAATTTGAAATTGTTAGTACTTTTACAATGAATGCAATAAAGTTTAAGATTTAGAACCACACCGCTATCCAAGTATTAGATTTGTAGTGGGAATGAAATGTGAATTTTAAGGCATCCAAGTGATTGATTATATCTTCTACAGTAATTATTTAAGTTGGAAAGCCCGCTCAATTTTGCTACATTTATCAACAATAAATATTTAAAATAAACTACCAATGTTACGTAAAACACCCATTATCTATAAGAGTTGAAGCGTTCGGGGATAAACGATTACTGCTGCGCATATAAACGATTCTATTCAATATTCAAGATCTTTAAGTTCATCCTTCGCCCATGATAGGGTGTTTTTTGAGACTCTCTCCTTGTTTCGAACAATAAATCTCAAAATTAACACTTTTAGTGACATCAAGTACATGATTAACGATCCTGAAAACTCCTTAGATAATATGTTTATTTACTTTTTTAAACGTCGAAAAATTGGTCTTTATTGGGCAAATTCGATCCGGTCGCTTGGGTCCGCCATCTTGAATTTTCCGATTTTCTAGTTCATGTTTCTATCGATCTTCACGAACGTCGAAAAATTAACCACTTCTGGCGGCGATCTAGGATACGCCATCTTGAAGTTTAGAAGAACTAATCAAATATTTGAAATCAGTGACTTCAAAACAGCTTGTAAGTAATTTAGCAAAGTTAAGAGTTAAAATTACGATTTTATAATTTTTTTTATTAAAATAAGAGATTTTTTTAGCAGTAGCATCTTTTATCCGCCGTTAGTAACACCCAAAAAGACAAATATCCGGTCTTAGGGAGAATTTTAAAAGCTATAGTCAGATAAAAAATGAAACTTTTGTCCAAGCAGGCTCCGTTTGGGTCATTATTTCTCCATTGGCTTAGGCCTTATTTACCAAACTAGTATAGTGGTTAGCACCAGTAGTATTTAGTTAATTACTTTAACTAAAATAAAAATAATTAGAAAATAAAAAATTGTAAATTTTAGGCGCCAGCAACATATACAAAATATGGCTTGATGTTTATTAATGATTTCCTATTAAGCTGAATTCTCGTATATACTCGAATTCTCGTATATACAGCTTTCCACTAATTTGTACAAAATACAATAAAAAGAAATATTTTTAGTAGTTCTTCTAAAAAATACGAAAAAATAAAGTTTGACACAATCATAAATGTTTTAGTACTAGATCAAGTGATCACTTCATATTGTTTGTAAACCACTAGGTGGCTAGGACAACCAAAAATATGTACTAAAAAATCGGTTTTAAGCTCTTAAGATATGTTCTTAACAACTAACTAACTACTATGTAGACAAGAAACAAGTAAAATAAATGCCGAGCAAGTGCGAGCTCGGGCTGTATATTTTTATAGATCTCAACTCTCGATGATGCTTTTAAAAATACCTTTTTGATATTGCACATCGCCTGGTAGTTTCATAAATAGACAGCCAGAAAAATTGTTTTCGCGCCACATATAATATTGTCGATGGTGGTTTTGTATAATTTTTTCACATAATTAGTGCGAAAAGTAGTTTCCGAAGGAACTTTATGATTTGTATTTGTCGTATTTTAAAGCTGCAATATGATATACTGATATACTGTAAATCGTATGTGTAGGTAAATGTGAATTTTGAGTGACAAGATCAATGTAGTGGTATCAGAACGGACCAGTAGTAGGTTGCCAATCGTATTTAGTAAGCTGTTTAAAAATATGCAATTGCTAACGGATGTAACCTTCTAGCCATGCAACACAACCAGGAGCGGACAAATTAACAGCAAACCCGCAATTCCAATACTTCATTTTGAGAGACATGATATAATTCTTCTTTAATATTCAATTCATTCTAGGTACAATTCTCGTTACACTAATTCCGGAACACTCTAACAAGATGTTTGCAGATATATAGCAAACATATTTTTAAGGTTGTATTTTAATTAAGAAATCACTAAATATTTATCTACAAATACTGGTTGTTAATCACGGAAAAGCTGAGTTCTTAAAACTACTTCCATCGTTTTTGACGGTAACAGCTATGTCCCTTATACAAATTCTCTAAATTCTTATTCTATGCGCTACTAATAAATCTATACCTCCCACAATAGAATAGAACAAATAGAAGAATAGAATTCTTGACCTATAATTAGCTTCACGATATATTATTTATCAAAAGGCATGAGATGAAAATGTTGATGAAAATTAATGCTAAATGAACGAAACAACTGTTAATTCAATACTTCGGTTAACCGAAATTTGTGGGCTGCTATCACATTTAGAGAGATTTCTAAGCTCTTGGTTAAATCAAGAATCTTTAATTGAATTTTTATTTTCGGGAATCTTTAGTGAGGCCTTGAGAAGAACCCCGAAATTCCAGATCTTTTAAGAACAAACCGATCCCTAGATCTTCCAACTATAATTGGCTTCTAAATTACTTGTATAGGGTGTTTCAACAGGTGCGCTTCAACTTTTTTCCGATAGGGACGGCGAACGACGCCATATGTTTTATTAATCTTTTGTCATTTGGAAATTTCATTAGTATACATTTCATCATGGAACGCTACACACGTGAACAGCGATTGCAAATCGTGCAAATTTTTTATCAAAATAATCGTTCTGTTGCTGCTACTTTAAGAACATTACGGCCATTTTACGGTCCATTTAACAAGCCAGCCCGTTCGACAATCGACCGTATAGTGGCAAAATTTGAGTCTACGTTTTCGCTACATAATGTTCCGGTGCCCTCGAGAGCAAGAAGTACTCGAAGTATTGAAAACATCGCAGCCGCCAGGGCTTCAATTCAAGAAGACGCGAATGTGTCGCTCACACGACGTTCGCAACAATTGGGCCTTTCTGTGACATCATTGTGGCGAATTTTACGTAAAGATCTTGGCCTACATCCGTATAAGATCAAGCTGACACAACAACTAAAGCCGTTTGACCATTTGAAGCGACGCCGATTCGTGAATCGAGAAATCGATGATGCAGATTTTCACCGAAAAATCATCTTCAGCGATGAGGCTCACTTTTGGCTAAATGGATTTGTCAACAAGCAAAATATGCGTTACTGGGCAGGAAGCAACCCACACGTGATTCATGACGCACCGTTGCATCCCGAAAAAGTCACTGTTTGGTGCGGATTACATACCGGCGGCGTCATTGGGCCATATTTTTTCATCGACGATAACGATCACCACGTTACTGTTAATGGAAATCGACACCGCGATATGATAAACGATTTTTTTGGCCGCAATTGAATGGAATGGACTTGGACGACATGTGGTTTCAACAGGACGGGGCCACATGCCACACAGCACACGATACAATCGCGTTATTGAAGGCTAAGTTCGATGAGCGTGTTATTTCGCGAAATGGGCCCGTCCAGTGGCCGCCGCGCTCGTGTGATTTGACACCTCTAGATTATTTTCTTTGGGGTTATGTGAAGTCATTGGTCTATGCCAATAAGCCGGCGACGTTGCAAGAGCTCAGAGCCAATATAGATCGTGACATTGTTGGAATTTCGGCCGATTTATGCGAAAGACTGGTCGAAAATTGGGTTCAAAGATTGGACTTCGTAAAACGTGCACGCGGTGGTCATGCAAAAGAAATCGAGTTTCATACTTAAATGTATATATTCAAATTCGTTAATAAAAAAAAAGTTAGTTCAAAAGTCGAACAGTTTGTGTTTTATTCAAAAAAAAGTTGAAGTGCTCTTATTGAAAAACCCTGTATAACCACCTCTATAACCATCCAGAAAAGGACAATTATCAGAAAAAGCGAGAAAATAATAGGCCCTAAATTTGAGCAAGCGATCGAACAATAATTAACACGAAATTCATCACAATATTATTAGAATTGATCTAGACTCCATAGTACGATTACTTAATGGTACATACTCTATTTATGCCCTTCGAGAGACGCTTTTCAGAACAGAAATCAGCACATCTGGTTTGTCTTGTGAAAAAATTATGTTTGTAAATTTGATACACGAGTTTACTGTTAAATTCGATTAAATAATGTTCTAAGATCTACACTTTGTCCAGTTAAGTAATGGCACGAACGAAATCATCCATCATCCAAAATTAAAAATATTTAAACTGACTTACTGTTACTATATCGCCTTAAAACACATTTCTTAAATATACTTGTGCGAAGCGTGACTTACCTGAAAAGATACAAATATAAATTTTAATTAAAATTACATTTTATAAAAAAAAAAAAAATATGAAAAATATATTGGCTTTCTACAGGGCTTGACTTACCTCTGAGAAAATGGGCGGTAAAAAATTGTTCATGAACACTTCCGTATTTTAAATAATTTGTACTATAGTAACTATGGTGTTGGTGGTTGCAATCAACATTAATTTTATTGTCCTTTTCGTGGTGTCCATCACCTGTCAACTTTTGTTGACATTCAAGTGTTTCACTTAATTTACAATCTTTCATTTTCTATTAATTATTTATTTATTTTACTTATGTTTCATACTACTAGGTGGGTACAAGTTGTAATTTTTAATTAGAGCCAGTAAGTGTTAATGGCAATTAAAATAAGTTAATTACGATTTTTGAAATAACAAAATGTTTTTATTGACATGTCACTGCAGCGAAGGCGTATTTTATTTTACTTCCACTGAAGAAAAAACATTCGGAATTAAATAGAAAACAACTTGATATACATGTACATCAGCGAAATTAGTTCATGTAGACATAATCTCCTCCTAATCCGAAATTTTTTATTTTTTTCATTATTCGTATAAAATAATGTGGTACAAAAAACAGAGCACAAGAATTGTTTCGTTCTAGGAATTTTCCGATAAAAATTCGATTAAATTCCGTTTGTCTAAAGTGTAATATGTAAGGAATTTTTACGAAAATAAGGAAATACGGAGGTCGTTCAATAAGTACCCGTATTTGAAAACAGGTGGTGTTGCTGAGACATCGTATACTGTCATCTGTCAAACGACACCATTATAAATTTCAGTCTAGTTCACAGGTTCATTTTTTATTAGCAGCCAGTTGTATCATTCGTGTTTCGTATTTTTTAATAAAATGGAAAAAGAGCAATATCGATCCGTAATTCGCTTTTTTATTTTTGGATGGAAAAACATGCGAAGGAATAAAAGCGAAGTTGGATGCTGTCTATGGGAACCCTTTACCATCTGTGACAACCGTGAGATATTGGTTCAACGAATTTAAACGTGGCCGTACATCTATGTTTGACGATGAGCGGCCAGGCCGCCCAGCAGACGTTGTTACCGAGGAAATCGTTGAAAAGATCCACGACATGATTCTCGCTGATCGCCGAACTAAAGTGGACCAAGTAGCCGGAAATTAATATTTTAAATGATAAGGTAAGTGTGAGAAAGATGTTGGCCCGATGGGTATCGCGATTGTCGAAATTGCGCTCCGGAATTGTTGCGGCCAAATTGCATGAACTGCGCTTCGAATTGGCTCCCTGCGATTTCTTTCAGTTCCCCAACATGAAGGGAGGAAAAAAATTCAGCTCAAACGAGAAGGTTATCGCTGAGACAGAAGCGTATTTTGAAGAATTTGAGAAATCATATATTTTGGAGGGGTTAATGAAATGGCAGAAACGTTGGGAACACTGTATGGTCGATGCAGTGTTCCCAACGTTTCAGGTCGTAAAAGGAGATAACGTTGAAAAATAAAAAAATTAAAATTTAAAACACTTGCGTCTTCATTTCTAACACGGGTACTTACTCGTATTGATCAAGCCTCGTATATCATATTTTCTAAGAATTTTCCAAAAATATTTTAAAGTTCATGTAATACTTTCTTATTGGTATGGCAAACAAAATAAATATTCAGCAAAGTAGTAGTATTTAGTAATAAACAAGACAGGCCTAAAACAATAGCGATTAAACAGAAGTTGTAAATTTCCTTAATCCTTATTTTGACACTATTTGAGCATATACATAGGTAAAATTAATGAGAAAAAGTGAATACTCTCGCGTTAAAGGGTCGAAACCTAATTTGTGTTAACATCCGTCAGTTTTTAGTTTCGACTGGCAACCCTAAAATCAGCTTTAAGGACACGTCCTTCTGATTCGTTGTATATGACCTGTATCTCATGATGGTGGATATTAAAAAGTGACCTTCCTTTAGAACATTTTCCTCAAAATGAACCTAGGAAATTTGTAATTTCAATTAACGAAATGGCGTCAAAGATAATGAGTACTAATTTGATCAGTATCCTAATTCTCCCAAAACCAAGATAAATTGTAAAGTGTAAAATTGATAAATTTGTAGTTGTCGCAAAACAGAGAGGAGATTGTGGACATCTGTAATAGGACGGTCAGACTTATTCAACAATGGTTAATATCTGCTGGGCTGCAACTAGCAGAACATAAAACAGAAGCTGTCCTTATTACTAGCCGAAAAGTAATAGAGAACGTAACCTTAGAGATTGGAGCCCAACAAATTGTTAGTCAACCATCCATCAGGTACCTAGGAATAATGATCGATGCTAGATTGTCATATAACACACATCTCATTACCACCAGCGAGCGAGCAAGGAGAGTTAATGCAGCACTAGCACGAATAATGCCGAATACAAGAGGGGCGCGGATGATCAGCAGAGTTCTGCTCGCCAACGTCGTTACGTCTACATATAATGATGTATGGGGCACCAATTTGGGTCAACTCGTTGGAGAAGAATACTTATAGACAAAGAGTAGCAACAGTTCAGAGGTTAAGTGCTCTGAGAGTATTGTGCGCATTTCGGATGGTGTCAGTAGATGCTGCTGGTGTTCTTGCGGGAATGTCCCCAATAGATCTACGATCTACGATGCCAAGGAGCGCCAAACCACTTACCTGCGTCGTGGTCAAGGAACAAAAGCGGAGAACCACCGATTAGCACGTGCTGAGACGATCACTGTATGGCAGAGAAGATGGAGTGAGTCGACGAGTGGTAGATGGACCCATCGCCTGATCCCCTACATCGAAGCGTGGCTAAACAGGCGACACGGCGAAGTGGATTATCATCTGAGTTTCTGACGAGTCATGGTTGCTTTAGATCATACCTGTTCAAATTCAAACACGAAGAGTCACCAGATTGCCCTTTATGCAACGGAGTGACGGAGAATGTAGAGCACGTATTATTCGAGTATCCACGCTTTGCAGAGGAGAGAAGGAGTATCTGTGTATGTGAGGTCCAACGAACGCCGGAAAATATAGTGGAGTTTATGCTGGCATCTCAAGATGGATGGAACGCCGTAAGCGGAAGTGTCTCACGGATAATGAGAGAATTGAGACGTCTCGAAAGAAGCAGAAATTCAGTGAGGAGTTAATTCCAGTCGAGCAGCGAAAGCTGAGCCTACCTCGCGGAGTAATACCTAACGGTAGTTTCACGGGGCCGAACGGCATGGTTTATCGGGGGTGGTGGTTTGGTCGGTAAGAATCCGACACTATCACGAGTTTAATATATGGGTTCACGCGTGAAGCCTATCGAAGGTTCCCCTCCTCCGCCCATAAAAAAAAACACACACATACACACAAAGAGCTACTTGTTGACTTCGGCGATTTGGCGCATTACAAAGCATCCATAAATTTGGTTCTAAACAAGATAAAATTGAGAATTGCAGGTTGCATAAATGTAGGGGAAATAAAATCGTTTAAAAGCATGGTGGTAAGAGTGTTAATGTTATCTCGCGGTCCGAATTTTAATTTATATGAATCATCCATTTAGGCTGTGTAAGACCATAGTTAATGAATAGTGAACTATTCAGTTTGCAAACATACAGTAAGCTATTAATATTTTATAGTAACAAGCTACATGAAATGTTGCATATTTATGCCAGGATTTAGTAGCTTAGAATGGACGGTTTTTTTTTTGGAGGTGGGGGGGGGGCATTTAGAACACGATTATCAGGAAATTATATACAAGCAAACAGTCGTAACTCTATCTCTAGCGTTGAATGGCAGTTTAGGGGCTATTAGTTATGCAATCATTTAAACGAATAATTTTAAATGGTAAACCTGCGAAAAAGGCTTAAAATCACAATTACTAGTAACAATGTCTTAGTGCAATACAAATATAACATAATAATGAGTAATCCTAGGAAAGATTATGCTCACTTTAAATCTAATCTACATCCAACGCCCTATACGCAACTATAAAATACCATAATTTAACCCTCCATATATTCACCTGTGAGAAATATCTCAATTATATTATGATTTATCCCAAATCCTAAATAAATATTGATTTTCACCGAGGCAAACAAACAACGCAAATTCAAAGTTAGTCACACACAAAATTAAATCCTGAATTTTTAGCGTAAAGAAAAAATGTTTTTCAATTGCACCAACAAATCGAAAGAAAAACACAAATCATAAAGAAAATATTTTTTTGTTAGATTTTGGTATGCTTTGGTTTGATCCTTAAGACCTTTTATGAATTTTTCAAATCAAATTCCGATTAATAAAAAAATTTTCCAATAAAAGTTTTACAGTTGACAACATTTTATGCATCCTGTTCATTGTTTTCGTTTACTTCTTCTATAGTATACGACGATGTTTGTTTCAAAGAAACCTACTTAGTGCGAAAAGATGCTGGGTGGAGCAAATATAAGATTATTGTGAGAAGGGAAACGGGCGGGAAACTCATAAAAAACAATCTATTTAATATTACATTTTGATGGAAAAACAAAAATGAAATAAATGTTTTGTGACAGTTATTTTGAAAATGAATAAAAAAATGTTTTTTGTGTTCGATTTTGGTTTCAATAAGTTTTTATTTGCTTCAGCTAAATTTATTTTGGTTAAGGATCATAATATACGTATGTATACGAGTAGAAAACGTGTGTGTATATGCGTAAGTAATTTGAATACCAAATTTTTTTAAAAACATAACCCTCGCGCTACATTAAGAAATATTTAGATTATTTTATGATTGTTACTGTGGCATTTTATTGTTATGGTTAATATTTTACGATGTTTTATTTATAATTAAGTGTTTATGTTTGTTGTTTATTTAAACTGCGACACACCACTAAAATTAAGGTAAAATGTTGTTTTTAGTAGCGTTCGGAGAGTTTATTTATAGGAGCAATGATTTGCATATTTTATATTTTTGTAAAATAGGATTTATAAATTAACATGTTTGAGTTGGTTGGTTCGTTGATATAAATTTAAACTTCAACCTCAGAGTGTTCTATTTTTGAAACATCGTAAAACATGATCATAATCTTTTAGTGGTTATTGAGGAACATGTTAAAACTCAATTTAAAAATGAAATTTGGTTTGGTGTTTAATCTGCAGCATAAATCATATTAATTATTTTACGGTGTAATAGTAAAAACGATTTAGTTTTCACCAAATTAAAAAAAAATTACTGGTTAGTCAGACATGTAGTGGTTTCATAAATTACCACATAGGTAAAACATTTAAATGAACATCATGCTAACAAATAACATAGTGTCAACAGGACATGGATCTTGCAGTTAATGGGCAGCACGCATAAATATTAGAATAACATTTGTTATGATTAGAATATTTAAAGATATTAGCTCAGTGGTAATTCTGTTAAAGGTAACACAGAGTTGATATCTCTAAATATTATAATCATAATAAATGTCGTTCTTATATTTTATGTGTCTTGCACCATTAACTCTTTCAGGCACACGATTTTAAAGAAAATAAAGTTGCACAGAATTTTTTTTATAATAACAAAATGGAAATAAACATTCATTTCGATTATTTAAGACAAATCATTACTCAAAATAAGAAGAAAATTATAACATTTCAATAAATCCATTTTTAACGCTTTTGAAGTTAGACCTAAACTAGACCTAAACCAACAAAAACAAACGGAAGTGTGTTTGTATTGGTAAAATTATATGAAAGTGACATTTAGGTGGAATATTGAAATATTTGAATATTTTTCCAATTGAAATAATTATTATTTACAAAAAAAACATTTTTCGAATTGGCTTAGTTAAAATAAATACTTTTAACCTGCGCTACTGCGCTATACTAAGAATTTAGGATTTTCTTAAGAAATTGAATATCTCGAGAATTAATATGTTTATTACTTAGTTCTGTATGATTTTGTGAAAGGTTACGATTAAGACTTTCTAACTTCTAAATCATTTAAAAAGCAGTTTCGAACGGATGAGATTATTGATTTGAAAAAATCCGTCTTCTCATCAGGTCGCGACGACTGATGTTGTATTACTTACATTCGAATATCGTCTATATATATATATAGGACAATACCATGTATTTTTAGTACTAGCGAATTACTGCTAGCCTAAGGAAATCGATTCTTTCATATTTTTCATCTATGTTTCATGTAATGGGTTTTATTGTGATTGTTCCGTACATATACTAAATTCTCAGTATAGCGCAGATTATTAAAGTATTTATTCGACCACGAAAATCCCATTAGCTTTTTAAATGCTTCAGAAGTTTGAAGGCCCTAATCGTAACCTTTCAGAAAATCATACAGAACTAAGTGATAAACATATTAATTCTCGAGATATTCAGTTTTTATGAAAACGCTAAATAAAATTGCTAAGTCTTACCTGAAATGTTAATTGTTAATTCGCCTAAATGCCATTGTTTGCTATTTTTTCCAACACATCTACACATGTTTTATTTTTGTTGGTTTAGGATTAGTTTAGTTCTAACTTTAAACGCGTATTCAAGCGTGTGAAATTTGTGCTAAACCAGACCTAAAGTTAGTTCTCTCCTAGTAAGGTCAAACTTCACGTGCATCACTTTTACAGGATGGGACATAATCCCACCATGCAATAACTGCTTTAAATGATATTCATTGAAACACAACGTTTTACCAAAACAAAGTGGAACTTTGCACACAGTACAGCACCAGTAAGTGCGAATTTCTTTTTTTTTTGTTGGTGCTGCATAACGGACATCTTCTCCGACTGGTACGTTTTGGTAGATGTTTCGAGTCCTTTCCTCGTATGAAGAGTATGAAACAGTGGGTTTCGATTTTTTTATCTTGAGTGGAAGTCCAGGTGTTGATGGTGTAATTTTATTAATTAAAGTCTGGGCAACAAACGCTTCACCGCACTGTCCCTTAAAATGTTTCAGCTCCATGTTTTCACCCAATTGTTTATAAACAATATATGAATTAACAACAACTGTATCCAGAAAAATAGAACAATATGCGATGCCACCATTTTTTTCTACGTCGATCAAGTTTATAACAAGCCAAAAGCTTATCAAATTTATCCGCTGCATTCACGTTCGTATTATAATCAATAATTAACGAGGGATAAGCGACTAAAATATTATCCCCATTTTTATCCTTGAGCATGATAATTGGATAAAACATATACTTCCCTATTATTAATCCATTTTGTGGCATTAACTCCTGTGTGTACTAACAAATGACATTTATATTCTCCTCTTTTTTTTGCTCTTGTGAGAAGCAAAAGAAGGTAAACATTTCCTTGTTTTATTTACAACCCCGCAAGTATTTATTTTGTTTTTCTTTAAATTTTCCATACGAGTAAAGCTAGACAATGTGTTCTTTTCCACCGATATCAGCAGTAAGATAATTTACAACGTTTCCTCCAAGACTCTTCGTTACGCAATTGTTTATTTTGCCTGTATATACACCGAATTTGTAGCAGTAGCCAGATTTATAAGCCAACATCCACACCTTATATCCTTTTTTAATTAGTTTTTTAGGAAGATATTGTTTGATGTTACATGCTTTAAATTTTATCATAGATTCATCAACGCCTAAATTTTCACTGAGATGAAAATTGATGATGAAATTTTCTTCTATCTTTTTCAGGAATGGTCTAACTTTGTAGAGTTTATCGTAATTAGGACCATCCAAATCGATTTACACTCATTAGTTTATTGATATATTCGTATCTTATAAATGGTATGCTAGAAAATTTATTCCTATGAATGTTCGAATTTCTTTATCATCAGTTGGAGTGTATCTTTTGCCATCTTGCTCAAGACAATCAAATCAACGATATCATTACATATAAATTTACGACAGATATCATACGGATCGATGTTGTTGAGCTGGGCCAGAATTAGAAGAAAATAATCCAGGAGATGCTGGTTTGCCATTTGTTATTCCATTGTCTAATCAACTGGCTTTGTGTAAATTCATTTTCAGATTCATCTTCTGAGTTAGAAATGATCCTCGTTCACTTCACTTTCTAATAAATAGGTTTTCATCGTCACTAAGATCAGTATTTGCTTCATCAATGCTTGATTCAGGATCTGAAGGTATTTCTTCTAGAATTTCTGTGTCGATAATATCTTCAATATCATCGTTAGACACCAAATTTTTCCTCTTCTTGTTTGCTATTTTTACTATTCTAATCTTGGTTCACAAATTTTTCCTTCCTAGCGTTCAATAATTGTGGGTTGTTCCTATATGTTGATAAATGTTATGCTCCTCTATTCTATTCATTTTTTTCGCCTTTTTTATTCTGTGTAGGATTTCTAAATTGCTGTTATATCCTTGTGTGCTGTTGATGATTCAGATGTTCTGCGTATTTGGACTGTGTTATGGGTTTTCCCACATCTGTTACGTGTTCTTTAAATCATGTAATACAACTCCGATCAATTTGTCCGATGTAGAACGCCTCGTAATCGTTAGCGTTACATTTTAGTTTGTATATGCCTGTATTCATTGGCGTGCTTTCCTTTTTATTATTTAGGCGGTTTTCCATTTTATTTGTTGTCTTATATACTGCTGTGTAGTTATATTTTTTGAAAGCTTAGTGTATTGCTTTTGATGTACCCGTGTTGTATTCGATTGTTCTATATTTATTGGTTTTTCCAGTGTCTCTAATCTTGTTTTTTTGGTGGTACTTTCTATTTATTTGTCAATCATTTTATCACTAAAACCATTGGATATGACTATCTGTTTTATGATGTTCATTTCATTTATGTAGTCACTTTTATGTATGGGTGTGTTATTCAAGTGGTTGGTCATGTGTTCATATGCTGACCTTTTATGGCTTGGTGGATGGTTTGATGTGGCGTGTATTGTGTGATTGGTTTGAGTTGCCTTACTATATATCTTGAAATTTGTTTGTTGTTGATATTTTTTTGTTGTGATATCTAAGAAGTTGATTTGATGTTCCTTTTCGGTCTCTAATGTGAATTTAATATTCGGATGACTGCTGTTGATGTAGTTGTGTAGATTTTTAAGCTGCCTGTTGGATCCATTGAACAGGATTATGATGTTGTCGACGTATCGGTACTAATAAATGATGTTGTTTTTGAAGCTATTCGATTCGTTGAATATATGTTTCTGCGCCAAGTTTGATATTAATATTTCGGCTAGTATTCCTGATAGAGGAGTCCCCATTGGTAAGCCATCTTGTTGGTTGTAGAACTGGTTGTTGTGTTGAAAATAGTTTTGCTTCGTGATGGTTAGTTATAAATATATTATGACCTGATTTATTACTTGTTCTTTCACATTTCGTTCTATTAAGAGATTTTGTGTTATTTCAAAGGTTTCACTTACGGGTATGTTGCTATACAGCGTGTCCCAGAATGAATGGATAAGCCTGAAGCACCGTATAGTAGAGCTATTGGGCGCTCAAAATAAAATACAAAAAAAATATATCCCAAGTAGTACCTAAGATATATCATTTTTTTAAAAAAACGTCCATTTTTTCACATTACTTTAAGTTTCCGATCACCACGGCTACAAATAAATTAAATCCATCGGTTTTTTGGTGTTATAATATTCTTAATGGACTATACTAATAGATATTTAGTATATAGTATGAGTAGTAAATAGTAAGTAAATAGTAGTAAATAGTATGAGTTGCACTTTTTTTGAAAAAAAAATCTAAACTTTAATTTTCAACATGAAATATGGTAAATATTTTTTTTTATAAAAGTTTGAGCGTCTTTGGTGAAAAAAAAGGTATGAGAACCTAAGTGGCCAACAATTTTAAAAACATGGGTGTTTAATGCAGATTCTAAAATGGTATAATACATCCTTTTATCTAATTTAGATACGAGGTTATTGCTATTAGTATGCAGAAGGAATAAATTCGATTAAATAACAAAATTTTAAAATATGGATTATTCCTAGTCTTAAACTGTTATGATAATTTTTAATTTCATTGCAAATTGAGGTTAATAAAAATGTCAAACTTTTTATTTGCTTCAAGAACTTCAAGAGCTTTTTGGGGACAATTTTTATATGAGAAATATTTAGCTGACATAAAATAGTTTTTTGTAAACAGAATACAATTGTCAAAAATTTTAACAAATTGAAGCAAATGAAAAGTGTAAAACAAATACCACGAATACATTTTTAACTTTTTATGCGGCATTTAAACCAATGGAAACACTCACTAACTTGAACTTTTCAAGGTGGGTTAAAATATATCCCACCATGTATGAAAATGCTAAGCAAACGGTCAATAAATCAATTTTCTATCTGTCTTTCATTGCGACATCATGCAAATAATTTAAGATAAATTTGTTCAAAAATATCTAAAAAGCGCATGTACATTGACGATATAATCAAATCACGCCTACCTAGCGCGATCTACTATAACAATTATAGTTACGTTTGCTTTAATTAGTTTGGGTTGAAAAAACGTGACAAATCTGTAGCAAAAGAAGTTTAAAATGGTCTAACTTATAGCATAAGAAACAGGAAACGCAAGAAGAAAAAAAATTCATTAGAGGAAACCTTATCAGTTGATCGTTGAGCTGAAACTGTGTTATATAAATTTTGCAAGTATTTCTAAGAACATTATTCTTGAACCCATACTACGTCCACCGATTTTATTTTTTGGACGGCTAAGGCTATGTGAATTTAAAGCTTAAAGAAAATTAAACTGAAAGGAAATTAATCTGCACACGAGTAAAGTTTGCAAATCAAAGACATGTGCTGGTCGTTTTTGTACAATAAGTCGATAAGTTGTACCCCTCCCTCCCCCCCCCCCCAAAAAAAAATTCAAATCATAATACCTAAGGGATAATTTTTTTTTTGTAACTATGTCGTCAGTGTTTTTTAGATGAAAGGCACAACCGGGAATCAAGGCTGAAATGTTAATCTTGTACAACATCTAAACCTAAATATTTTTTTATTACAACTTATATACTTGCTTGGAGGGTTGCACCTCTTTAGTCGGCCAGGTAGGATCTAGAAGATCAACTGGGTTCTTCCTCCGCAGCTGTCTTACTGGGTTTGAATCATCCAACATACGCCGTATCTCAGCATTTTTGTGTAAACTGATACATTGCATGTGTTTTCTCGCGTGTTTGCTTATTTCTTAACTGACGAAATCCATCTTCAGATCTCTAAAGAGGTTGTCATTTCTTACGTACCACGGTGCATTAACTATTCCACGAAGGGCTTTGCTTTGGAATGACTGGCTGATATTGACATTGGTTTTCTTTGCACAACCCCAGGCTGAATACCGCAAGTCCACACAGGTTTTAGGATTTGCCGGTATAGTAGCAATTTAACTCAGAATTTTTTCCTAAGAGCCAATCCATCTTTCTGTATTTAATGTTGAACACTTGTTTTTTTCTTTTTGACATGGCCTTTCCATTTTAGTTTCGCGTCTAGAGTCATGCCTATATATTTTGTCGTGTTACGTTGAATTCACCATCTCTTCGTCCAAGTACGTTAGTAGCTTTTTGCAATTTGCTTGTGGATTCTTCTATGCTATCAGCGACTGCTATGATGGCCATATCATCCGCAAACGTTGCTATGTTAGTCTCCTCTATCGCTGGCAGATCCGAGATATCCGATATATAACATATAAAGTTGGTCCCAGAATGCTACCTTGTGGTACTCCTGCTAATAGTTTTCTTTATTTCTGAGTATTCACCATCTATTTTAACACGAAAGTGTCGGTTAGATATTCACGATTTTAGTATTTCATAAAACTGCTTTGGCAAATCTCTTTGTAATTTATATTCCAAGCCTTTATGGCATATTCTGTCAAAGACCTGTGTTACACCAAAAAGATACTTGAACATACGAGTACTTTCTTATTTTCAAATACATCTACTTATTCTACTGTTGAATGGTTTTCTCTAAAATCAAATTGATGTGGAGGAATAAGATTTCTTTATGCTAGTCTCTTAGAAAAGTACTTTTTCGAATATTATGAAATTATTGGAAGTAACGAAATCGGCCTATATGAATTGTTGTCATTTAGTGGTTTGTTGGGTTTAGGTATCATGATTACTTTTGCGACTTTCTAATGATTTGGAAAGTGTTTAAGTTTGAATACTGCGTAAATTATTTGGAGGAGTTTACGTAGTCCTTATTTAGGAAGAGCTTTTATTATTTTTCCTGTAATTAAGCCACAACATATACATGTATTCTAAATGATGAGCAAATAAAGGATAAAATAAACTACATATACACGGTGCCAATTCGATTAATAAACAAAACAGAATACTGGCCAATACTGGATTACTGAGTCACCAGATATGGAAGAATTAACGACAACGATGAGGAGATTGGGTACAGCGCTAGGAATAGACCGGATTCCAACTCAGCTAATTTTCTGCTTCTCAGAAGCCAACTCAGCTAATTGTCTGCTTCACGGGCTCTTATCAAGGAGCATTTTTGAAAAAACCGATAAATGGACGGCATTTGATAGCGTACATAGATTTATCATCAGTCACAATCATGTTACATAATGGCAACATACCACATTACGTAATAAATAGGATTGCCAAGACTTGCCTGTGGAAAATAATGCCGATTATGTGGCGTCAAAAACCGATACAACTAACGCTCTTATTAGCATATGCAGATGGCATTGTGAAATTAATTTCTAATATAGAACAGCCATCGAATATGGCCTCGGAATAAGTATCATTACTACAAACAGTTGGGGTAAAACTAAACGAAAATAATTATGAAATCCTAATTAGATCATCATTAGAAAGCGCATTGTCGGCACGCTAAACACATCACATCTATTGGAGGAATTAATATTGCGGTGACAAATAAAATAAAGTACATGGGCATTTACAAGTGAACTAAATCGGAACGAAATAGTTAAAACTAGATGTGGAAAAGCATTGGGAGTCAGAGAATGCTTTCATCATTCGTTAAAAATAATAAAATACTAGTGATTCTGAAGTTAAAATGTATAAAGCAATAATAGCCTTTCTTTTTACGTATGGGCTAAAATCTATGCGTTGACAAAAGTAAACAAAATAACGCTAAAGCAATATGAAAGAAGAATCCTCTCATAAATACTGAAATTCTCTACTTTACGTCGCCTTAGTAGAAGTGCTAGTTAAGTAATCTTGCTGGGAAAACTATTTTTACAAAAATAACCGCTTACCGAATTTGCTATTAGGGGCACGTTTTAAGAAGAAATAGAGGACATATATTGAATGCAGTGGTCAGAAACGCATATAAAACAAAGAAAATTGGACGACCGTGCTTTACCTGGAATACGTCACATAAACAGGACTTCGGAAAATTTAACGCATCAGCACAAGTATGGGACGAGCTTCATGAAGATAAAAGGTAACTAAAAGAAAAGACTGAAACGTTGTACGCTAATGAAGGGTCTGCTTCTTCAGGAACACCTGGACACGAATGGTCGGAGTAAAATAACTTAAGTATCAGGTGCGCAAGTAAATTTCCGGGCCTCACACATAGATGGTGTGGTGCTAGCGACACATCTAGTTGTCATTTATGTCAGAAGTTGTGTTTTGTATAGTGCATAGCGGGAACAGTTGTTAACGATAACCAGCTATAACATCAGTACATACCGCAACGCAAACATATTTTTGCTTTGCTTTTCTGCTTCAACTTGAAAAAAAAAATGCAGCTGAAGCACGTCATTTGCTTGAGGAGATTGGTTTAAACGCTTCAGAAATGGCGATTTCAATATTGAGGACACGAAGCGCTTCGGAAGGCCAAAAACATTTGAAGACACCGAGCTGCAAGCTTTATTGGATGAAGATGATACGCAAACTCAAGATCAACTTGCGCAGGCATTAAACACGATTTGCCAAGGTATTTCCAAACGTTTACATGCGAAAAATTCAAAAGGATGGAAAATAAGTGCCGCATAAGTTGACTGAGAGACAGATGGAAATTCAAAGAGCCACTTGCGAAATTTTGCTTTCACGGCATGAAAGAAAGAACTTCCTGCATCGAATTGTTACGAGAGATGAGAAGTGGATCTTTTTTAAGAATCCCAAACGCAAAGTCGTGGCTTTCACCTCTCGAAGCATCAACATCGACGGCACGGCCAAATCGCTTCGGAAAGAAGACAATGCTTTGCGGTTGGTGGGACCAGAGCTGCTGGAACAGAGCAAAACTGTCAATGGACAACGCTACCGACAACACCTCATCAATCTGTATCATGCATTGCTTGAAAAACGGCCAGAATGGCACACGAAACACGAACGAGTGATATTGCAGCACGGCAACGCTCCATGCCATTGCACTCCCATTGTCCAGGACACCATCAAAACGCTGAGATGGGATCTGCTGCCACACCCGCCAGACTTAGCCCCCACGAATTATCACTTGTTCCGGTCGATGGCGCATGGATTGGTAGGGCTACACTTAGCCAGTTTCGAAGAAGTGCAAAATTGATTGGATGAATGATTTCGGTCCAAACACACGTCGTTTTATCATCGTGGTATTCATGTATTGCCAGAGGAGTACGGGATTGACAGCGAAGTATTCATAAATGGATACGGGCGTACTCTGGGCAATGTTTTGTAAAACGAACGATTGTGGTACCCAATCTCTTCGCAGTAGTGAAGCAGAATAGCTAATTAGTCAAACAAAACTATGCAATGGTACAAACAAAAGGATATAATACCCCAGGTGGTACACCAATATCAACATTGGTAAATTCACTCTCTGTGGAGACTGGCCCTATGAATTCTAGGGAGGGCCATCTATTGCATTATCAGGGATCATCAAATTCGTTCCAGAGAAGACCAAATTTACAAAGATCACCGATAAAGAAAAATAGAAGCAACTCGGTAGCTGACCAAGCCGATACTTTTTCTAACGATATACCTAAATGTTTTGGAGAAACATTACACGAAATAAGTGATGCCACCGGAAATTTTACTTCGCAAATAGCCGAATCTAGTAAAACAACTATTGACCTAGAAAATGAGCATATGAATCTCTTGGCGAGACTAGAGCATATGGAGCAATTATTTGCCAAGCTAAGCGAAGAAATTGAGTATCTAAAGCAAGAAAATGAAAACCTAAAAATGAATCGGGATTCAAAAGAAGATTGCGATATAGGAAGAATTGAAACAGACAAACTCATCTATTCCACTGACGAAAATGAATTACAAAGAGAGACGGACTGGATCCTAAAGAAGAAAAAACAGTCCAGGAAGAGTAAGAAAAGAAAAGCTGAATCGTCACCTGAGGCTGAACAATTAAATGATAGAGGACAATCTAGTCCAGATTCAAACGATGCTCTACCCAAAGCCAATCAACCAAAAGGTAGTAAATCTACCAAGAACATTACACCAAATTTGGTGCAACCGGAAGAAAAATCACCCCCACCAATAAATATTGTGGGTGCAACCAGTTACCCAGAAATTCAGTCACTGATGAAATCGTTTACTGACAAAGACTATAAGGTAACAGCGTTAAATAATGACGTTTGGAAAATTAATACTCTGGACTCACATACTTATAGAACCTTACCTATGAAATTGGATGCTGAAAAGTATCAGTGGTTCACTTACGAGAACGAACAGGCCCGACCTATAAAAGTCATGGCATGCGGTTTGCATCACACTTGCTCAAGCAAAGAAATAATGGAAGACTTACAAAATAAAGGTCTTAAACTACTAGATGCTCTGAATATTGTTAAAAAAGAGAGAACAGAAATTCAGGGAGGAAACCAAATTATCAGTAAAAGGGGACTCCCTCTTTTTATGCTGGTATTTAACAACAAAGAGAATGTTCAAAACATTTAAGGAATAAAAGGAATCCTTCACATGAAGGTGAAAATCGAACCAATGAGGAGAACCACAACACGCATACCCCAATGCAAGAAATGCCAGGTATTTAATCACACCCAAAGATATTGCGGCCGGGATCCAAGATGTGTAAAATGCTCAGGTAATTATTTTATCCAGGCATGTACAATAGGGAGAGATGTGCCAGCCAAGTGTACAAATTGTAAGGGCCAACATCCGGCTAAATCGAGGCTGTGATGTTGCTAAACAACTACAAAAATTAAGAGATAAAACAAGAAATCAACCGCAAAATCACGAAAATCGAAGAGTTCAAATATCAAATCAGATGGATCAAAACCCACAACCAAGCAACACAGGGCAAAGAAGTTCATTTTCTGAGGTAGTGAAAGGTTTGGGTTCAACCAAACATATGGGCTTCGAAAGTAACCAAATTATGGAAAACATTATGAACAGCCTTGCAGCTATTACAAAGCGGCTAGATGACCAAAGTAATCTGAACAACATGATAATTGATCAACTGAAGAAAATGCAACTCCCACAACGCAATCCAACAAAAAATGTTAAGTAAGAACACAACTTTCAAAATAGCAATCTGGAATGCGAATGGCATTATGCAACATATTCCAGAAATAAAAATATTTTTGAATTCAGAAAAAATCAACATTTTATTAATATCTGAAAGTCATCTAGTTAAATCTTCGTTTGTTAAAATACGGGGTTATAACTTATATTACTCCATTCATCCAGTGGAAAGAGCAAGAGGTGGTTCGGCATTACTAATATAAGAAAGTATAAAACACCATTTCGAATCAAATATCGAAGAAGAACCAATGCAAGTTACTACTGTAAAGATCCAAAATAATCAAAGATTATTGGGGATTTAGACTTACGACGTCAAAAGGTAAAGAATTGCTTCAAGCAGGGCAGACATCAAAAAATGAATTTTACTCTGGTGGTTCCCCAACATACTGGCCCAGTGACGGAACGAAGATACCTGACCTAATAGACTTTTATGTAGCAAGAGGTATATCCCAGAACTACATTCACATTGAAGACAGTAATTCTCTAGTATCGGATTATTCCTCGGTTATCATGACAGTCAGTGAAATGGTAATTCAAAGGGAGAGTGCGCCCAGATTAACAAATTCAAAAAAAAACTGGGATCTCTTTCGTGAAGTAGGGGAAAAATCAATCTTCAGGTACCGATAAGAAATTCTCACCAGTTGGAAGATGAATTAGAACAACTCAATGAAACAATTCACTATGCTGCTTTGGCAAGTACCCCCATTATACAAAATAAGAAGAAGCTTAACATATCTTACCCAATAGAAGTTAGAAAATTGGTAAGAGAAAAGCGATGGGCACGTAAAATCTGGCAAATAACTAGAACACCGGAGAACAAAACAATTCTGAACAATTTAGGTAACAGTCTCAAATCTCTAGTAAGCCTAACCGATGAAAAAAATTCTGATTATTATCTGTGGAAGGCGACGAAGGGACTCAAAAGACCCAAAATGCAAGTGCCTCCAAGAGATCCTAAAGAGAAGGCTCATCTGTTTGCGGAGTATCTCGAGGATACCTTCCAACCACTACCAAAACAAACGGCCAATGAAAATATAATATCAATCCACAAGCTAGATGATTTTCATATACACCCAGTAAGTCTCAAGGAATTTAAAGAAGAAGTAAAAAGCAACATGAATGTTAAAAAGCCCCAGGGTAGGGCCTGATTACTTGCCATATAATCAAGGCTCTACCAGGTAAAGGATTTCGTAAGCTATTACGATGAGCACAGTCTCAGTTGTAATTAATAAAAAAAAAATGTATTGCCAGAGAGATGACAAAAATGGGTAGATAGCGAGGGACAATACTTTGAATATACCATTTTTATATTTCTATTGAAATTTTCCATTTTTCATTTTTTAAAACACTATTTTTTATTTAGTTTAGAAATTTAGTTGCGCACCTAGTAATTAGGCTGTTGGGGGTAGGCACAAACATGAAATTTTATCTGAATGTTCATTTCAACTAGTTTAAGTGATTTCATTAATAAGAGGTGGGATTTCCAGAAATCAACCATACAAAATTTTTCGAAATTAATCTTTTGAAATTAGTGTTAAAATGGCGGTTACGCCATTACTGCGATTACTGCAGTATATGCAGTTTAAGTAATTTCATTAATAAAATGTGCGATTTTTAAAAATCATTTATTAAGTGTATTCCAAAAATTTAAGTTTTAGGTTTGCAACGGGGGTTTCCCATGGGTGATTTTGGCTGATATGGTGTACGCCACCACCCACCAGTGGATCCTAGTCTTATCAGGTTATATACATCTAGTTTTAACATTGTGGCTAGAAAACTACGCCGTTTTCTGACATAGTCGATCTACTTTAACTGATTTTGTGGATAACGCCTGTAAATGGACAGATAAAGCCGTTCTAGGAGAAATACTGACTAATTCTGGAGAAGAACTAAATTGATTTTGGCATGTACACAGTTTTGCACAATTAAACTAAAACAAAACATATACTCCAATGATGAAACGGATCTATGAGATTTTTGGTGAGATAATCACGACAGCAGTCCCACAATATCTCCCAAAATACATTATGCACAAATTTTACCGTTAGACGCACAAAATTGCACAATCAAACACTACTCGACCTAATAAGAAAACCGTGGGATTTCCAAAATGGGATTTCTGGCGTGTCTCACACAATATGGACATGGACATAATAAATTGCTTGTAGTATTATATTATAGGGTACTGCCAGCTTAATAGGGCAACTATTTGTTGTATATCATTTCTGTGGTGCTTAATTTCAAATTAAATTTGATTGTTTCACTCGTATTAAAACTAAAGCAAGACAGAAACGAAAATATAAATTTATTTTGTTGACTAATTGGAGCTTCACAGCAAACGTGAGGTGAGCACAACGAAACTGTATAGCTGGTTATTTAGTTTTAGAAATATATAATTTATTGAATTGTCATAAACAAGAAGCCTCACTAAATTTTTTATTGAAATTACAGGAGTGTATGCCAAATTTTGTTTAGTTTTTATTATACCGCGGATAGCCCTAACCCACCAACATACTCGTATATAGTTTCCATCCTAAATAAATCTTGAAATGATTCGTTTTTATTTTAATGACAATTTTAAGACGTATAAAATAAATATGTATGTATGTGTATTTCTTAAGATGACCTCCAAACATTAATCATCATTAAAAAGAGTTATTAGAAAATTGAATTATTGCGTTGAATTATATTTTATTGAAGGTCGTGTACAAATAATTTATAAACATAGTTTTATTGTTGTGTATCGCTTTAAATTGTCACATTTAAAGTAATAAATGCTTTTGTGTAAACAAATGAGATGTTTTTATAAATAAATGATTAATCAGCTGTGCCATTCATGCTTGTCGATGATTACATAAGTATATACAGGATGATTTACGTGACATTATAAGATAAGTAATCAACTGAAATTCATTTTAGCGGAATTTGAACACAAATTTTGAATTTATTTTTCACAATTTATTGTTTGACGAGATCTAGGGCGTTCTAATTATTGATGTTCGTACTTTTAACACTATGCGCCGTAGGTACTTGGCGAAACAGACTAACACTTAATAAATACATTATATCACTTGTTTACTATTACGCAAAAAAATTTTTTTGAATATTTTAATTTAAAAAATTTGTTCAAAAAGTTTAAAAATTACTCGATCGATTTCGATTTGTTAGGTCATCATCAGGAGTATCTATTGATTTGTAAAAATAAAAATTTAGTTATATATAGTAGAAATAAGCAAAAGGAAATAAAAGAAGGATGGACAAAAAATAGGCAATAAAAATTAATCTATTGATCGTTCCAACCATCTGTTGTTTACACGGAAAAATTACTAATAAAAAAGGGGGGGCTGGAATAGCAGGTAAGCGATTAGTCGTCGGCTGAGTAACAAAATTCAAAGTAAATTGAAGTACATTTAATTACCCGACGTATTAGTCATATTATTAAGAGCGTGAGAATAGAACAGGGCGGGATTCGTAATTGGTGAGAAACAGGTTTCTCTCTGTTCGTTAAGGATATTTTGGTTAAGGAATAGCAACGACTGCTTTTGGGTTGTATATGTAATATGTCTAAATTGTTTAAGATAGCTTTATGAATTTCTAAAGTTAAATGATTACGGAATGTTGATTCATTGCAACCACATTAATGTTCTTTAGCCCTAACTCCAAAATTGCGCCCAGTCTGTCCAATATAGGAGAAACTACAATCATTGCAATTAATTCTATAAACACCAGACTTGGAAAGGCGATCAACTCTAGGTTTATTGTTAAAAACCATTTTCTTTATTGGTTATTATTATAAAAAACAAAACTAATATTGGTATAATCGGACACGATGTTCCTAACCATTTGGCTAGTTTTTCTTATATACTCTACGCGACGCCAATTTTCCTGCGTTGGATTATCCAGTGGATAAATACCCGTTAGAGCTTTACGCTTTAGCTTTTTGTTTAATAACTTTAATATAGTCTTAGTTGCATATCCGTTATTCGTTATTAACTAGGGATAATAGCGTCTGTATACGAGTTTCCGATAAATTTTGAAGTCTAAAGAAGAATTAATCCTGGTTATTGTTATATCTAGAAAATTAATACATTTATTTTCTTCCCTTTCCAACGTAAAATCAATGGTGGGATATTGAGATTTTAACCAAGTAAGGAATGAGTTTAACAGTCTATCAGTTCCATTCCATAGGCATTGTATGTCATCAACATATCTATACCAAAAGATTATATGACGAAAATAAGGATTATTGTTTGATAAAATCATTTGTTCGAAGAAATTCATGAAAATTTCAGCTAACAAAGGTGACAGAGGGGAGTCCATCGGTAGACCATCAGCGAATTTGAAATATGTATTATCAAAGCAGAAATAGTTTTGTTTAATAAAAGTCTCAAGCACCAACTTCAGTTCACGACGTAGGCCCTCATCTACAACATCCCTTTCTAAGTAATTGCAAACTATTTGAGATAAAGTTTTAATTGGAAGGGAAGTGAAAAGACTGGCAACGTCAAACGAAACTAGTTTTGAATGTAGTGGAATGTCGATTTTTCTAATCAATTCTACCGAGTTCTTAACCGAATAAGCCGAAAGGAAATTAGTATGATCATTACAAAAGTTTAGTGAAACCCCGACATAGCTTGTAGGCAGGAGAATTGCAATACGCGACTATTGGTCTAATCGGGATGCCCTCCTTATGGATTTTTGGTAAACCATAAAGAATCGGAGCAGATGGATTCATGACAGAGTACTTCCAACCAGTTCCATTAAACAATTTTTGCCATTGGCTCATACACTTACTGACAGAAGTCTTAAAATACCTATGGATCCCTACCGAGCTCTATTGCTTTGCTTTCTGTAATAAAATCAGAAATTTGATTACAGTAATCGACTATGTGAGCACAGTAATTGTATTGTCTTTATCCATTTTCCATGCTATCAGGTCATGGTCACGTAGCTTTTTCTTTATCGCACAAATCACTTTGAGGTTAGCATTAGGAGAAGCAAGAGCTACAGAAGCCGCAGAAGAAGAATTCAAAGGAGAAGAAGAGTTATCAATACCTTTCTTTATTTGTAGTGCACATACTGATTTTAGTTGGGTCGGTTGGTCAAATAAGGCAGTTTCAGCATCTACAGCAAGATTCTCGAATGACTGAAGGCTGATTTTAATTGGCGTAGGAGCAAAATTAACTCCATTGCTCAGCATTTGAATCTCTGCGCTACTGAAACCGACTGCTCCAAATGCTCAATTGGATTCATGTCTCGACTGAGGGCTGAGTTCGAGCTGTGTGACATCAGACCTTGTCATGCATCAGTATGAAATATTCCCTTATATATCCTGCGTAGGGCACTACATGATCCAAGAGAATGTCCTCGATATATCTTTCAGCGGTCAGACTTCCTCTACGCCGGCCACCAGGTACGATAACAAGATCTGTTTTTCCCTGTATCTGTACGAGACTGTTTCAGCAAAACGGCACTGAGAAAATCGCTCTCCTGGACACCGCTAGTCCCGGCCTCTCCTATCATTACCATGGAAACATATTCTGCACGCGTCAATGAATAGAACAGACCTTGATTGGTCGATGCTCCAATTGATGTGTTAGCGAGCAAATTCGAGTGCTCTTTTGTGACGAATCTTCGTCACAAGTTTTGTTGATCGATCACGCCTTGTGAAACTTACTATTTTGGGTTTACTCCCCTGACCAAGAGTTGGTTATGAACGTCGTCCTCTGTTGTAGTATGATTGTTTTCGATTTTTTTTTCTGATTGACGGTTCCTTATTTGTGTATAAAAAGACAACCATTTAATCATGCGGGGGAAGTTCGATTTTAAATTTTGGCGAGAGTAGTACGCATAGTAATCAGTGTTTGACTTTTGATCATTAAATTTCTTAAAAATTTAAGTTTTACTTTACAATTAAATTAAATTAAATTAAATTGCTTAGAAATTAAATTAGTGTTAATTAAAAACCAAACATATATATATATATATATATTTCTAAAATACTAAAATTAATATAAATAAATACAATTTAATATAAATCCTAATATAAAAATAATAATAAATAAAATTTTATGTTTAATTAATAATATGATTTATGGAAAAAATATATTTGTAAATTCAAAGTGATTGTGGATATTATTATTAGTCAACAAACTGTAATTGAGGATTGTAAAACCTAAGAGATTGCAATATATAATTCTATCTTGGGTAAAATGTCGATCGGAGTGCAATATAAATAATTTTATAGTGTAAACGCATGAACTGTGAATATGGTCAAATACAATTATAAATAAAAC
Organism: Nephrotoma guestfalica; assembly: GCA_963691935.1. Classification (NCBI taxonomy): domain Eukaryota; kingdom Metazoa; phylum Arthropoda; class Insecta; order Diptera; family Tipulidae; genus Nephrotoma; species Nephrotoma guestfalica. Next base: position 105,838,393 of record OY829914.1, read on the forward strand.
AAATTAAAAATATATCTAAAATTAGAAGTTTCTTCGGTGCGCCATAGTGGCATGAGATGGGTACGCATACGTTATTCGTACCAATCGAACTTTAAAGTGCAAACACCTACGAAAGGGTACAAGAATGAATCAAATACCCCGTTCGAATTTCATTTTATGTGTATAGTATATCCAAACGTAAATCAATAATCATAACAAACATTACAGTGCTTCAATAAAATTGTGATATACAGTGAACACCAAAATTTGTGATACTATAAAATTATAAGCCAGGTGTTAAAATTAAGTTATCCTAAAACAAAAACTTTAATAAATAATTAATAACAATTAATAAATATAAATAGTTAAAACATAATCATCAATCGAGCACACTATAAATAACCTTAACGTAGGCATGAAATGGTACCATTTGTAAAACTCCGTTGATTTAAAAACAAAACATAAATTTCGCCGCTAAGTCCGGACTCAACGTGAACTACGCATCAAAGGCCGCAGCTCGAGAAAGGTATTTCGCGTCATAATTTACAAAAGCGGTGGTTTTACCGCTTAACAATAATTTCGTTTTCATAAATGCTTGATATAAAATAATTTAAATTTTATTTATTTTTTTCCTTTCATTAAATAAATTTTCTTGTAATATTATAATTAAATGTTAGTATTAGATTATCCTAAAGCCCAAAAATTTTCAAATACTTTTCTTTTGAATTTCTATCTTAGTCTGTACCTATAATTATTATCAATTGGATAATGATACGGTTATTTGCGAATATTTCGTTTTCGGATTGTTGTTATATATTACTTAAATTTTACTAACCCTTACCACTAACCATTATGAATATAAACCTCAATATTTATTTTTATTAGATATCAAATAAAACTGTTCTTAATGAATTTAATAGATATGTACATTCAAAACTCAATGTTCTTAATTTTTATCGGGCGTTTTTCTCTGTCATTCCAACATTTGATTGGATTATGGTTGTATTTAATGGAATGGGTTGTCGTTTTACTATCAAAAGTGAGTGAAATAAGCTCAACATGAAATAAATAGTGTTAGTGATTTTGGAGAATGCAGTGAATCGATGTCAGTGCGAGAGGTGAGAATCCATTGTAAGTAGTATCATTGTCTGGCCCAATTTCCTATCCTAAATTTCCCTTTTACTCTTCTTTTTCCCTATGGCGGTTAGACACGGATTATTAATGCTTCAGAACACCCACCCCATCCACTGAGCTCCAGCTGGCAAAGGCCAACCGCCTTGAAGCCTCTTAATAATCGAATTACTAGTTAATTCTGTTAGCGATCGAGTATTTTCAGGAAAGAAGCGTGTTACCGGCTTGCCAACCAATTTATACTACCGCACGGTCGTTACACTTTACAGTGGCGGGCTGTCAATTTTGGGCCTCTAGCGGGCCGTCTTAGAGTGAAATTCCGTGAAATGGCGATTTCGCATTGAAGTTAGGACGATAAATCGATCGTCCCTCGCAGATTGAAGGTACCATTTTGTTGAAACCTTCTAGATACTCTTGAGACAGCAGATTGGCTCATGTTTAGCTGACAAGCGACGTCTCGTTGATTGCGTTCTTCTTGCAATAAAGCAACAGCTTGTGCGAATTTTTCTGGAATAGTATCAATGATTTTGAGGAAATAACGAAAGAAACTGGTAGAGATATGTTCAAGTCAACTTCTGATAAGTAATTGATGGCAAATATCGATCAACGTGGTATTATACAGGAAATTCCACCACGCCAATTGTTTGCACCGAAACATCGCATTTTGCTACGATTGCTTTAATTTGAAAAGTATACTGTATAGATTTTAATGATATACTCGTAGGTGTCCTTAGATAAAATACTAAGCTGTCAAAAAGAAAGTTGTTTTACGAAAATCAGTTATGTCATTTCAAAAAAATACGCCTTTTTGTACGTACGGAGGTTTGAATCGATTTAGCCTGAATTACGGAATATTAAAATCAGAAATATTGAACTCAAAATGGAGGGTGGAAGTGTCAAATAAATAAAATAATTGCCATATGTGTCAAATTGTTTATCAAAATTTGCGTTTGTATAACTCTGATCAATATTAATGTAGAAGTTCGAAAATGCAACTTTTTCTGCAAGCTCTGAATATTGAATTGATAAATTTTTTCTAGTGTTCCAAGCTGGAGGAGTTACATATGCCGAAGCAATGAGAGGCGTAGCCAACAAACCACAGCAAAATCCGATAGATGTATAGACATCAAACTAACAATTTAATGAGAGGCTTCAAAAATTGGAAGATAGCGCATTGGGAGCAAACCCAAATCCACACAAAAATGAACAGCATAATGAAAATCATGTCAAGAAATGCTAATGGTCTGCTCCGGCATCGACAAGAACTACAAGCAGTCCTCGATATTGAAAATATAGAGGTGTCTTATTTCGGAAACACATTTTACTAAGTGATCCTTCATAACATTTAAAGGCTATTGCGTATATCACACTACTCTTCCAGATGATTCAGCCAGAGGAGGAAGTGCAGTCATCATAAAAAATATCCAACATTTTGAAGAAGTAAAGTATGAAAAAGAAGAAATACAGGCCACAATGGCATATATAAACACCAACAACTGGTGTTGTGGCAGGATTGTACTGTCCATCAAGACATTCTAAAAAAACAAACAATACTCAGGGTTTTTTAAGCGTCTGGGAAAAAAGTTCATAATAGGTGGTGACTTCAATACGAAGAATACTCACTGGGGTTCTAGATTAACTACAACTAAAGGAAAATAATTACTGATTGACATTACAGAAAATGAATGTGGATCCATTTCAACAGGAAAACCAACATATTGGCCACTGACCCAGGAAAAATACCTGACCTGATCGCTTTTTTTATAACCGAAAATATTTCTAATAATTTTATGAAAGTCGAAGAAAGCCAAGATATGAACTCAGATCATTCTCCGATAGTCCTAACCCTAAGCGAGTATATCATCCAAAAAGGGAATAATCCAGTACTAACCAACAAACATACGGACTAGGAAAGTTTCAAAGTACACCTTGAACAAAGAATACTTTTGAAAGTTGCTTTAAAAACTATGGATCAACTGGACAAAGAAGTAAGTAAGTACTCCAGATATCAGATCAAGGCTAAAAGGAAATAACTATCCAATAGAAATTATAAATCTTCTTAGGGATAACCGAAAATCAAGAAAAAAGTGGCACTCAACAATTAACAAGAGAAATTCAGAAACTAAAAATGAGTAAGTTAATTTCTACTTAAGTAAGTTGACGAATGACAGTAATACGGATTATTCGCTCTGGAAAGCAACTAAAACTCTGAACAGGCTAATGATGCCCATCCATCCTATCAGGAAAATGGATGGAACATGGGCAACTAAAAACAAAGAAAAAGCTGAGGGATTTGCTAATCATCTTGAAAATATATTTCAACTTCATGAATGTCAATTACGAGAAACATTGAATGAAAACATAACACAAATTCTCGAAGATGTCACACCTACATCGCCTACTGAGGTAACAAACGAAATTAAAAACAATTTAACTTAGAGAAAGCACCAGGGTTTGATCTGATTACCGGAGAAATAATAAAGCAGCTAGCGAGACGCTGCGTTCAAAACTTTGGAAAGGTTATCATGATTCCCAAACCAGGTAAACCACCACATCTAATAATATCATATAGGCCTATATCGTTGCTGCTAATAATGTCTAAACACTTTGAAAGGTTACTATTAAAAAGACTCCAACAAATAATTGAAAAATTCCGAATCACCAATATCGCAGTGAGCACTCAACTATTGATCAAGTGCATAGAATAACCCATATCATTGAGATTTTAGAAGAGAAAAGTTTGTTCCGCAGTATTCCTTGATGCAGCGCAGGCCTTTGACAAGGTTTGGCACGATAAACCTATCTATAAACTAAAATTAATCCTACCTAAACAGGAAAGATATTTCAGACTTAAAGAAGAAGGTGAATATTCTACGCTTAACGAAATAAGAGCAATAGTTCCATAAGGAAGTGTACTTGGGCCGCTTCTGTATTTACTATACACCCGAGATGTTCCAATCCCACAAAACAACACGATAGCCACTTTCGCCGATGACACAACCATCATGGCAGTAGGTGATAACAACTCAGATACTGCAAAGAAATTACAAACCGCCATAGAGCAAGTACACAACTGGATACAAAATGGCGCATCAAATTAAATGAAATCAAAACTGTACATGTCAACTTTACAAACAAGATATTAGTACACAAACCAGAATATATTTCAATAATCAAGAAATACCACGTACAAACACTGCCAAATATCTTGGTATGACATTAGGCGCTAAGCTTCGCTGGAAAGCTCATGTAAAGAAGAAAAGAGACGAGTTGGGATTAAAATAGAATAAAATGTATTGGTTACTGGGAAGAAACTCTCATCTATGAATCCCTAATAACCTTCTGCTTTATAAGCAAGTATTGAAGCCTGTCTGGACTTATAGTATACAGTTGTGGGGATGCGCCAAGCAGAACACCATGGATATTATCCATCGATTCCAAAATAAAGTGCTAAGAAACATCGTCAACGCACCATGGTTTGTCAGAAATAGCGACATCCACAAAGATCTGGGCATAGAATCCATCAAAACCGAAATTATAAAATTTGCTAGAAGTCATGAACAACGGCTACTTCACCATGTCAACATAAAGGCCATCCAGCTACTGCATAATATGGATTTAGTTAGAAGGCTTCAACGAGTAAAGCCTTTTGAGTTAGTTATCAGCTAAAACAAATCTCTATCTAGCGCACAACCAAAGGACGACAAATAATAAATATCAAAGCTAAGGAGTACACCGATGGATGAACCCTTAATTTCAGTAAAATGTAGTAATTTAAGTTAGAATAAAATGAAGTGTTCCAAGCCGTTCCTTTTGATTGGCGTTGAATTGAAGTAGCAAATAGTGCATTGATTGAAATTGTGTTACATAATTTTCCAAATAAATTTCCATACTAAAATCATTTTACATTTGAACGGGTGGCCCATTTAGCGTTTGCAATCTCAAGGACTGGTTATTTCGAGGGTGGCAACACTTACGTCATTCGTGTTAAAACAGAAAATTAGTTTATTGTTTGACATTTACGAAACGAGTCAAGTTACGCTTGAATAAAATTGGGAAATATTGAAAATTTACTTTCAAAGTGGTGAGTGTTCTACCCAAACTGTAAGAAATTTATGTGGAAAATTCAGTAGAAATAAAATGCCTACAAGGCAATTTGCGGATTAATTTGTGAAAAGAGTTATGGATAAACCAACACGTGCACGTGAATTTACAGCGCGTACTGCCGAGAACATTGCAGATGTTGCTCAGAATGTGTCTGAGCATCCATCAACATCAACTCGCCATCGTGCTCAAGAATTAAACATTTCACGCAGTTCTGTCATGAGAACTTTGCATAAGGACCTCGGTATAAAGATGTACAAAGTCCAAATTGTGCAGGAGTTGAAGCAAAATGACCATCCGCAACGTTTTCGATTTGGAACGCTTGGTAGACAATAAACAATTTTACCGAAAAATCATCTTGGCCAATTGACATCTCCGAATCCGTTCTGGACTCAAACTATCGAATCTAACATTTTTACCGATCTTTTTTGCAACGGAAACTCCAAAACATTTTTGAGGCTGAAAATGATAGCTATCAATAATTAAAAAAAGATTCCTGGCGAAAGAGTGTCCCTTGAAATCGAAGGTATTTTGGTTAATAATCCGGAAGTAGCGGCAAACGCAATGACTAGCCGTTTTTCTGTTCTACCATCCGTGTCAACAGGTTAAGAGAAGATATTTAACGGTTAAACTTTAAAAAATTCTGGAAAAATACGAATTGGTAGCTAATTGTGGGAATATTCCGGAATATTCCAGAAGTGGTGTAAGTATTACGGTAGTGGTGTTATTGTTTGAGAGATTACTTCCGGTATTTTCGGGAATATTTCGGAAGCGGTATAAATCATTAGAATTCTTGTTGTAACTGTTAAATTCTATAACTGAATTAACGGGGCTAATTCGTAACAATATTAATTCGAGCAATAATTGTATTGTTACGATCTCACAAAAATTAATAACTTTTTTGTAAGATTCGTGACATCTAGTTTGCAGCATATGAAATAGCTATATAACAGTTTTCTAGTATTGCAGATTATATCAGAATTAGTGTTGCACAAAACCGGAAGTCCTCGAAAAATATTCAGCACTGTATATAAATGCGGGTGCAACGAACACAATACTGGAGTCATTTGGGAGATTCGAGAGGCGAAAGATTAAAAGCGAAAGAAGCTGGAGAATAATAAGTGGTGTCTTGTAAATGGTAAATAATGAATTACTTATAATAGTGGAAACTATTTGTAGTGACGTTTTAGTGTTAGTGAATTTTGAAAATTTCGCAAAAAATATTGCTGGAATATTCCAGTGGTGCAGGTATTACGGCAGTGGTTTAAGTGCGTGAGAAAATATATCCGGTATTTTCCGAATATTTCGGAATCACTGTGAATTACGAGAATTGTTGTTATAACCGTCAAATCCTATAACAGTATTCACAATCCAGGGACACCAACCGGATTTGACAGTTCCGGTTCCGGCTTGAACGATTCATGGAAATTGCTGAGAGGTTTTCGACTAACAAAAATCGATCTCAATTGTAACGTCATGGTTTCGAGAAAATTCGATAAGAAGTCCTCCTGTGAAGCCCGGGAATCGATTGCGATGGATGCTGATTTCGCGAAAATTCATTTAACGAGTCTTCCATCGTATTGCGTGATGTTGCACCATTTTGTAACATGCTGCGTCACATGTTATGTGTTTTGCGATAATTAGATGCCTCGCTATATACTGTATCGTGTTGTGTAATGATGTGCCATATTGCATTATTTTAGTTAGGTTGTTAGTAATTAGTAACACTCCAAATTGGAATAGTGGATGAAAATGAAAATCTAAAATTATTTTTGGAGGAAGTTTGGAAATACAGCTAGTTTGGAACTACGCCATTGTTAACCACTATGATAAAATTTGGTGTGGTAGATGGAAATAGGATTCGAACATGATTTTTGGAGGAGGTGCTACTGGACGGCAAACCAGGAGGAAACTAGATCACTTTTCAACGATCAAGATAAAATTTGGTATGGTGGATACAAATAAGATATTGAAATAATTTTTGAAGGAAGTTCTATTTCAACAGCCCTGTTATTATTATTATTTGAATTCTAGAATCTAGTAAACTGAGCTAAAATGTTAGATTCTTTGGTTAGCTTGAGTTGCTGTTCCGGTATCTAGGTTAGATTTAAGCGCCGTCAAATTGTATGTTTGTGTAAAAGGTTTCACAAAAGATTTGGTTGAATTCCATGACGATTCATTAGGTGCTCGAGGCTGAAAAATTTACAATTGTTGTTGTTGTGTTACATGGCATTTACTTACTTCCTTGCTTTGTGATTTTAAGATGTAGGAAAATGAGCTTCTAAAATAATTTTTGGCGGAAGTTCTGAATATGGCCAACTGTGATGGAAGTATACCATTTATTAACATTTTTCATGGAATTTTCACTGGACAAGCTACACAACACTTTAGTGAGCTGGAGTTGCGGTTAGTTCCGTTACCTAGGTTTTGATTTACCGCCTTGAAATTTTATGTTACAAACGGCTCGGTCGATTTTCATGAAAACTCGTTAACGAAGATAACCGGGTTGTCAATTTTTGGTTTTGTTGTGTGGATTGAGTTAATTTTTTGTATTGTGAATTTTGTCACTTTTGTAGAGGTCCGGAAAAACGAAACAGGAAATTGGCAAATTTTTTTTTTACTTTATTTATTTATTTATTTGCTTATTGACAAACAATTTCGTGAACTCCACACCCTTTTTTGAGCATAAAAGCTCATTCATACAGGATGCGAAGTTCATAATGACATCTAAAACTTCATCTAGCGATTCTTTCCGTGTATTTATATTTTCCTGGCAATCGGCGTTTCCAAATTTGCATCAAATTGCAAACGTTTTCTGACTGAGATGCATCATTCAACTGGCAAACATCTTTCAATTTCAGCATTTCATGTTTGTTCATGAACGGTGTTACGCGACTCCCAACAAGACCAGTTGAAATTACTTATATTTAAAAATAAATATAATTACTTATATTCAAATTTGAACGAAGCACCGATAATTGGTTGGGATGAAAGTTGAATTACAAAGGAAGTAGTAGCAAAATAGTGAATTATGTGCAATTTACATTGTACGATATTTGATATGTACAAATGTGGATATGTACTTATGTGGATATGTACAAAACAATTGAAACGATTGAAAAAATAATAAAGCGGAAAAGAGAAAAGTGTTCCATCTGCTAAAAAATTGATAACGAAACCCGAGATACTATCGACATCTACAAAACGAAAAGGTATTAACTTTCATCTTTTTATAACATGAAGCTGTTGATAATCCAATAACTCGAATATTTGCACATCCACAGAATATCGCTGAATGTAAATTATTCATTAGTATGTAACAAGCCCATGATTAATTAGAATAGGCAGTTTGAATAGAACAGAGCCATTTTTAAAAATATCATATGAGTTCAGGATGTGATACTGAAAAATAGTCAATTTTAACAGAACTAAGCCCCTTCTCAACAAATTGAAATGAATCTTAGTGTGCAGTTTATTGTAAATTAACAATTTTAATGGAATAAAATCGTGGGACCTATTTATCTATAAATTGGTCATTTTGTTTTGAACTAGACCATTCCTTAACCCATTAACTGCAAGTAAGAAAATGATATTACTACTGTGATATGTGAGGCCATCGAGAGATAAGGTTTAGATCGGGTCAACTCTCATTTCTAAAAAGAATGATGATTCAAGAGAGTGAAGCACAGAAAAAAAAACATTCGTGAAAAGAAAAGAAATGTGCTTAATTGTTTGGTTCATTTATCATAATATTATTTAATTGGTTATGTTTAGAATAACATAATGTATAACAGTTTCGGTCAACAGAAACCTCCTATGAAATTTTGGGTTATTCTATATGACAGCCAGATATTGTTTTACATTGATATGAGGGTACCAAAACAGTTGGTAGTTTCGTTCCGAACCAAATAAAAAAAAATCGATCATCTCATCAGAGTGCAGTGGGCAAACGACGAAATTTATAAAATATGTGGAACTTATATTCAGCATAATCACAATGCTTTAGCGAATTATTATATTCGGAAATAATTTGCTAAAGCATTGTGACTATACTTTGTAAAGTTTAAAGAATTTTATATATTTTATTGTTTGGTCATTAGTCCGAAACCAAACCTCCAAACGTTTTGGTAATCTCGCCGCGATGTAGGAAACTCCTACTTGAACCAACATTGGTCGAGTGGCACTCGGCGCTTCACGAAGTATTCCTTATAGAGAGGCCTTTTAACATATCATAAGAAATTAGGGATTTGCAAGATATAAAACAATTGGAAAAAGTTTAAAATCATTTAAAAAACTCAGATTAATTATGATTAATTCTATTTCTACTTTCCTTACAAAGTAGAGAAGTATAATTATAATTCAAGTACGAAAATATGGTTTTGACAGTGGTATGTGTCGGTCTGCCTTTCTCTCTGTCGGTCTGTGTTCTCTCTACTCTTCAGACGAATTGACTGATTCAAATGAGATAAGCTTTTTTCATAAAATGAGAGGTCCGAGTGGAATCGGAAATGAAGAAATGGCAGTCGCCGGTTGAGCTGCTCGTGTTTAGCATATAATTTAAAAGATATAGCATTTACAAAAAATACATTTTGGAAAAATACTAAACTGTTCGAAACTAAAAGTTTCTCGCAAAAACCAGTATGGGAAATGCGAATATGGAAAAAACAATTAAAATCAATATGTCAAACTGTTCATCATCGAAACATCAACAGTCTAAAAATCGGGAAATTTAGATCAAAAATTTATCTAGAAATGTCGAAGGAAGGGGTTGTATAAACGCAGGAGTCACAATGATAATAATCAAAATGACTTTTACGGGTACGATATGCCCGATGCATATCGCTATATAATAGAGTTGGATTTTTAGGATTAAATGCAACTGTTGAATATGTTACCGTTTTTACCTAAAACTTGATCCTTTTGAGATATGTAGATGACCGTTCCGGGAAAAGTCCCGTTACGCAATCTGGTTTCAAGGTAGAAAACACGACTCAATACATTTTAATTGGGTCTGGCTTAACGATATTTAACTAATTTTTTTAAATAACGTTTTCATAACGAAGAGCATTTGATCGGAAATCTTAACATTTCCTAATTTAATTTAATATAAATGTTTCCAGACTTTTAAAGTATATTTGTGATTTCAAGTTAACGGAACGACGTGTGTTGGGCCAAATTAAATTAACAAAGAAATGAGTCACATATTATCCTTTTGTTGGCGTACGATATTTACGATAAAATTTCATTAGGACATAATTTTGTTTATCTTGTCTTCGATTCTAGTATGAAAATCATCATGTTCCACAAAACTGAAAAATTTCAAGTTAGTTGTGTACCGCTCATTTAAGAGTTCAAAACAGATATTGCCCTTAGCATCACAGCAAATAAATAAAACATATACGGATTATCTAGGGTTTAGAGATGAACAGATTAATCAGACCGTTCTACAGCGAAAAACATTAGGAAGCTAAACTAAATTTGCAGTTTAAGTAAAATCAGCGTAATAATATTTATCTCAACCGCATAGTTTCTTAACTTGCTCCAAAACTATTATGTCTGCTAACACAATATCCCAGAAATCTATACCAAAAATAAAAACCAACCCACATAATACAAAAAACCAAACGTTGTATAACTATGCACTAAACTACAACAACCAGCCATCGTTTCTCTATGTAAAAAGAAAGTTCTACTAAAATAGAAAACGAAAAGATAGAAAACAAAAAGGATGTTGAACTATATACTCGTAGATGTATACACACAGGAACAACATTAAAAAAACAGTTTTCCTCTTATTTTTTCCTCCTCGCATCGGCACAGTGAAACGACACAAAATATAAAAAGTGAAAAATTGATTTTTGTATTTTCATTAATTTTCTTTCATTTTTTGGGAGAGGCTAAATATGGTAAGTCGATAATTTTATATAGAGAGATCGAAATTAGTTCAGTCGTAACGTAATCTAATATCAAACCACACAAACAAACTCTTGATTAGGCAATTAGTCATCATTATCGCATATCACATACACACCAAACCAGAAAACATAAGGAAAAACAAGAAAAACGGTTTTACTTCTATAACAACATTATAAGTTTTTTGATAAATGATAAAATTAAATTCACATCGCGTAAATTTTTTTCTACTCTACACATTACTCGTTATATTTATTATTCGGGTACTAACAACGAAAATTTATATACATTTTTCTTCCTGATTACATAATTGAAACACGTTTTTCTGCTTCTCGCAGTATATAAATACTACTCCCATTTTCACTACTTTAAAACGTTTTCCCGATAAATAAATTTCACAGCTAGTTAGAAGTTATTAATTGTAAAATCTAAAACGTTACGAGGATTAGATTAGCGAGTTAATTGGCATTAGGCAGAGTAGTTAGGACGAACGCGTAAATTAAAAGAAATTGTTTTATATTGATTTTAACACAAGGTCAATAGAGATTAGAGAAAAATAATAATAAACTTTCCAGAAATTTAACCGCACACATTACGATATACGTAGAATGTGTGTATATGTGCTGAAAATGAAAAGGTAAAAGTTGAACGAAAACCAAAGTAAAAAAAGCACACTCAAGTGATGTGAGAGGTGGTAAGAACATAAATGGGGAAAAATACAAATAAAAGGTCAACCGCTATTCGCCCTTCAAAGCGGTTCATTTTGTACCTTTACTGTATTTTCATGATAATTTTAATTCGATTCCTTATCCGCTTAATTAACACCATGTATGTGTATATAGCATAGTACGATTCGTAAATTTCCTCATTTTTCCGCTTGACATCATTTCACTCGCATTTTCGCACATCGAAAAGGTTAACCATATCTAAAAGGAACAAAAAGGCAACAAGTTGCGAAGATATAAAATACAAGAAATAAAATCGTAAATGAATTTTCCATTTTCTTAGAAAATCAGCTTTTATCAAAATTCATTTGATATAATTTAATTCAGTGTATTGTATTTATCATGTACAACACAATCAACCATTAGAAATTAGCCAGTATCTTTTGAGTGAAAGGAATTTGTATTAAGTAAAATAAAACAAAAATACAAAACAAGAAGTTTGTTTTGTTTAGAAAATGTTGACGTAGGTATTCGTGTACAACGCGGTTGACACGCTTTAAACCAAAAAAAAAACATCAACACGAAATCACTAAATTAATTATTGAATGAAAATTTTATATTTTTTTTTATTATCCTAACGTATATTTTATTTCACTCACTTTCAAAATTTTTCACACTTTGCACTTGCCACTTTGCAAACCACATTTAGTGTCATTTATCACGCTTAAACACGACACGGCTGATTATAATTTTATTAATTATTTTTTTTTTTTAGAAACGTAATTAATTTTCACAATTTATTATTATTTTGATGTAAACTTATTTTTATAAATTTTATTAATATTATTATTTTTGTTGAAATCGGAAAAATTTTGTCTCGTCTAATACTATTACAATATGCGCACTAAAAATTTTCATATATTCTATCTGGAAGATTCCCATGCTGATTTTATAGTACGCATGCGATTTTCTTAAATGAAAAATACGTTGTAAAAAAAATTCATATGATATAACAACACAGCAATAATAACAAAACGAAAAACTCAGAGGTGAGAATTGTATTGATCAGCAAAATGGAAAATACTATCAGGAAAAAGAATACGAAAAACGTTAGATTTTTTTTTGTTCGTGGTGCCGCTCTATATGTATATGGGACGTATGGTAGGTAGGTAGGTTCACTCTGAATTCTAGAATTTATTTGTATTTGTGTGAATTTCTTTCCAATACCGATTACGACGACAAGGAAGTGTATAAAGTTTAAAATTTGAATTAGTTTTCTTCGTTTCTTTTTATTGATAGAGGAAGTAAGAAAATTTTAATGTGATAAATTGGTGTGAACTGCTTAGTGTCCGTAAAAGTGAAACTTTTTATAATTTGTTACAACATCTACTTTAATGGAAAATTCGTTTAGGAATAATTCGCAATACAGGGTTAGCTCGTTAGAAAATAATTTAATTTACATTATGAGACTTAAAAGTTTGGCGACTAAAACTGTGTCTTGGTCTGTTATTGTATATGTGATAAACGGATTGACATTACTCATGTTACACTATACCCTCGAATTAATTTTGGAAACTAAATTTTATTTTGCCATATTGCACGCTTATACAGGATGACTCATAAGTAAGTACAATCATTTCGGGAAGTGAAGGAGGACACTAATCTGAACAAAAAATTATATAACAGGACATATCCTATCTCTAACTGTTATTGGGATAAGGATGAAGGATCTACTGTAAAATTACTCACTTTGAATTTCACTCATAACTTAAAAAATATTACTCCCAAAATTCTTAAATCAACGTTTTCTTTTCGCAAATTAATTAGTATTTAACACAAAGCCAACTTCACACTAAAAAGGTGCGAAATTCTACTTTCAAAATATTTGGAAAATTTACTGTAATTTTGAGGTACTCGTATTAGTCGTACTGAACAGTTACATATTTTCCGAACAAATGCAATTATAACATCAATGTTTAATACAGGGTCTTTCAAAAGTCGCGCCTAGATGTTTTTTTTTAAATAAAACATGGAAATACTTAGATTTTTTCTGAATTTTATCTTTTGTAAAAAAATGTTCACCACGGACATGTCTACAGGCTTCTATACGAAAATCAAAATTTTTAAGAACTCGCTCACACATTAACGCATTAAATTCATCAATTTTAGACCGAATGTAGTTTTTCAGCTGTGCAATTGTTGTTGATTTATTCACATAAACTTTACTTTTCAAGAAACCCCAAAGAAAGTAATCTAAATCGCATGATCTAAGTGTGGCCAGTTTATGTCACCAGTTTATGTTCTGCATTGATAATGATCTGTTTGTTTAAATTTTTGTGTTAATTGAATTTTGTAAAGTTGCAAATGCAAATCCTTATGTACAATTCGCCAAACAGTCGAGTCGATGAATGCGTAATTCCTGAGAACGTCGTGATATCGATGTTGAAGGTTCGTTCCTCCGCAACACTTTCGGCCACAACCGCAATGTTCCCACTAGAACGTACACTTTTTGGTCTGCCAGACCTTTTCCGATCCTCGACAGAACCAGTCTCTTCAAATTGTGTCACTAACCTTTGAATTGTTGCCTCATTTGAACAATTATTTACATCAAAAATCACGAATTTTACGATACGTATTTTTTAAAGATGGATGATTTTCATAATAAGCTTGAATAACTTTAAAGCGTTCTTCTAGCGTGTACATCTGTCTACTTCACAAATGTCAAAGATGGCATAAAAAGGTTGTGTTTAGAAATTATTTACTACTGATATTTAGGCGTAAATTTTGAAAGACCCTTTATTTATGTATAAAATGTTAGAAAATAAAATTTTTCTTACATTTTACGTATAAAAAAACAGTATGACTAATATCTCAAAGTTACATTAAATTTTCCAAACATTTTGAAAATACACATAAAATATTACGTTAAAAACACATGTTTTAAAGAAATACGAGTATTGAACAAATTCAAGATTTTCCAAGACACTTTTTTAGTGTGAATTATTGACCCTGTGTTTGATAAACTAATTAATTTGCGATAAGGAAACGTTAAGTTGAGAAATTTGTGAGTATTGGTTTTTAAGTAATAGAGTGAAATTCAAAGTGACTAATTTTACAGTAGAACCTTGATTATCTCTATAACGGTTACATATATGATATGTACGGTCATAAAATTTTTTGTTCAGGTTAGGGTTCTCCACGCTCTTCCAAATTTATTGTACTTACTTAAGAGCCACCCTGTATATGTGATAATTATAGTGAAGTATTCTATTTCCCAAGTTGATTCCATAAAGAAAAAGACGGTTTCAAAGAACACGGAACCAATTAATTGTGTTCTTGGAGAGTTTCCTGAACATAAATTTTAAAATAGTGTTATATACATCAATTTTAAATTTATACGAATGAGTGAGTACTCGTAAGCTGTATCTTACAAAATGTTTATTTGGTCAGGGAAAGTGATCCCTCAGCACAATCAAATTTTTGATAAGTACTTACATATGTGAAATGTTGATTTTCAGTAAATTCATTTGTTAAGGATTTTAAGTCCGTGAAGTTTCTAACAAAAAATAACACGTATACGCATATGGTTCCAAATGGAAAATATGACGGAAACAGAATTCTTATTGGACTCAAATGGATTCAGATAGCCGAAATAATGAATTGTATTAGTATTGGTGCTTTTCATTGTTAATAATTTATAAGTGCAAATTAGTCAATATTTGATTAAAATTTATTTATTTATTTTTAATTTGACATAAAGATAAAAGGGTATAAGATATCAATATAATTTTTTTTATTTATTTTAGACATCCGTTCATGATGACGCAGGAATGCGAGTAATCGTCGGAGGAGAGGGAGGGCCTGTTTTGTGTTTCTTCGTACTAAATAAAAACATAATGAATTAAATACATTTTGTTTGATTTATCGAGTATTTGTTTTACCGTAAACGAAAGAAGTTTGACAAGGTAAATTTGTAAAAATATTGAATAATGTAATGTACTAATAAGGATCCACTACTAGAACAGTTAGATTAGTTGATAAACACAATTATAAAATCTATGTTTATAACTCAAATTATGCTTAATAAAGGAGAATAAACATGCATAAACTGCAGGTCGATTTTGTTCAAAATCCGAGGCACGAGACATGACGTTTTCGTATACGTATAAGGAGTATAGTATACAATTTTAAATTGGTGTATGTAATTTTTCTGTGGATATATTTGTTTGTTTTCTGCGAATGTAAGCATCAAAAATTATGAATCGGAATAAATCGGAACAGTTTTTATGGTGGTTACGTCGTTTCGTTGTCTCATTTTTTGACATCTCCCTTGCTTTTGAAAAAACGAATTAACACGTTTGTGCAAATGACTGCTATAGCAGTTATACAACTTCTTCGTTTTTTAACAAGTTCACGCAAATAAACAATATCGTCGTCGGTCTTCGTTTTTTAAGGGATAACGACATATTTTTCAATTCTCAACAATAAATTCCTTACCGCGACGAAATATCATTGCAATTACAAAAAGTTATCAAATGTGGGTAGCAAACACACTTCCTGAGTAGCAAACACATTTAGAAAGCGTGCTACAATGTGTTAAGAAAATTTTTTTAAAAATACATATAACGATTTTAATTTATGCGAAGAAAAAAATAACAATATACTAATAACAATAAAAGTTGTTGTCGGTTTTTTTCCAATGCGATGTCGAATAAATGTTTTTTCGCAGAAACATAGAATTTTCAATTATTTTAAAACTAAAATTAAATAATTAAATAAATTTAATTTTATTTAAAGCATATTTTAAACAAATTTTAAATTATAAATGGAAATATTATCTAGATATGTCATATCCAAAAAATTTAAATAGCGTGCATTCGCACTAACACAAACACATATACCACTACTATATACTTGCGGTTATTGTTTTGTCAAGTAACGGATTTCGAACACAATCGACCCCCTGATGTCTACACTAACGTATATCATGCGGATCTAGCACCATCACCCCATAAGGAATACTGATGTGAATTTTCACGACGATAACAGCAATTTTGGAAAATGGTCACTTGTATGGAAAAATATATTGTTCAAGGCTTTTCGATTAGGGACCACCACTAAACGAGAAAAACCATATCTTAGTTCCTTGTTAAAATATTATGACACGGCTTACAGTTCTCGATTGAGGAAGGACCCTAGCATCGCTATGTTAAATAACATATTTATGTAAATTACCTGGAATGATGATATTTTAAAATTGGGCGATCGAAACGACGCGTAACAGGTAATTTGAATTTATAATAGAGATTTTGCACAGGTTTGCAATTTTTTGCGACATATAGTGTGTGATAGTTTTAGCAGAGACAACCAAAAAGAGATATTTCATCCTTTGTAAACGTAAAAATTTAAAATGCGTGTTTATTTTCTGTAAATAAACGCACACAATCAAAAATATTGTGTTTTTTGTGTATACGTATACACAATTTAACGAAAAGCTACAGATACAACAATGGCATTGGAATTATCAGAAATAAGTTTTGTTCAATTGTTTAGTTCAATAAAACATCTCCTTTCGTTGGCTATGGTTTTAGATTCTGCATTTCAAGCTGAACACGAATCCGTCATAATAAAAAATTGTCCCATAATAAGCTAATTTTTGCAAAATTTTCATGTTTTGAATTTTTTTCGATTTTTTGTCAATCGACTATCTAGTGGGATTTGATATCAAAACTCACATATCACGAAAATATTTTTTTTGAGGGAGGGGGGGTGGGAGGGGGGGGGGGGTGAGTAATGACCGGAGCGAGGGATAATGATTATAATTATCACCCCTCATCCACTGTTACAAACTTTAACAGTTTTAATCGAGTAGGTTTGAAAATATTTTTGAAACCATTGAAAATTTCCGGTCGCTTTTCATGGTCCCGTCCAGGTTTTCTGTTTTTAAAAGTTAATAATAAAAGTTATTATCTATTTTATTTAATTGCGAATAAATTTTATATTTAAATAAAAAAATATTTATTTAAATAAAAAAATTTATTTAAATAAAAAAATTACTAAAAGAAACTTAATTAAGTTCCTAGCGTTAGAATGCCTGATTTTCTGGCTCGACCAGGGGCGTAGGTAAGGATTGGCTAAACCGTCATATACAAATATTGTATAATACAAAAACCGAAAAAACTCATATCATGCAGCAGAAAGCATTAGCACAAACAGAAAATTTCGTTTTTAAAATATTTTTTAGCAAACAATATTTGTCTTATTTATTTTTGAAGAATTGCGAAGAAGTGAAGTCTACTTGAAGTGACACTCACAAACGTATTCGCAGAATACATATTTGGATAAACTAACATAATGGTGACTCATTTCGAGCAAACATCAAACCAATCAAAAGGTGTTTCATTAAAAAATATGTGGTTGAAATGCTTGTTATGAAGGGTAATCATCCTAGACATACCACTTTTTGACCCATAAACTTCTTTTTAGAACTGCAACTTACACAACTTTCAGTTTGAGCGGTATTCTCAGAGCCGAAGGGATATACCACATATAACACGGTCACTTGTCAGATAAAACAATTATCTTGTTTAGCTATAACAATCCTCCTTTGTCAAATTATGAACATTAATAAACTGCGAGAATTTTATATAGAATTCCTTGATATCGAAATTCATCAACTGCGCCAACTAAGAAGCAATCATTAGAAGGGCATTGCGTGCTACTGTTTTCTATTGCATTGAAAAGTATGATACGTTGTCTGATGATACGACGATAGGGTATCTCTAAAATGTAATAATTTTGTTTTGTGACTCAAATTAAATAGATAAGGTATTTAAATCATGATCTTTAAGCGTGATATTAACTTGAAGACTTAGACTAGCATATGTAAACGAAAAATCATCAGCGGGCAAAAGCTGTTGGAGGTCCTCGAAATTGTTGTCGAAAGATTCCGTTTACATATACTAAAAATAATAAAGGCCCTAAAAAAGAACCCCGTGGCATTCCCTTATAAATGGGTAACTAAAATTGCGCCCGCCCTTTCAAGTACGAGTACAAGCAATCGCGGGTTATCCTCTTAATCCACAACAATATATATTTTTAAAAAGTGAGCTAAGTTGAACTTTGTCAAAAGCCTTCTGCTCCTTGTTCTAAGAAGGAGACAATGCAGAACAACAGTATTTTAATTTTTTCTAAAACCAGGAACTTTAGGAAGGAAACAATTTTACTTTTTATAGCTTTCTCAAATATTTTCGAGAATACCGAAAGCAGTGAAATTGGTCGATAGTTGTTCATACTTGTTTCATCATTATTTTTAAAGATTGGAACAAATAAGGCTCGCTTTAACGATGGAAAAATCCCAGTTACTAAGCTTAAATTAAAAATGAAAGATAAAATATCGACTAAAAATCAGGACAATTTTTAAACAACAGTATTGAAAATACCATACCACCATATTCGAAATAATAGTAAAATATAGATCTTCAGATGAAATTTCCGAAAACGCAACTATCTATAGATTGGTAATATTGACAAACTAATCTATTTTTATCAGCTGCATCCATGAGAAGGCTAGTAGCTTTTCCCTCACCAACACTCATAAAGAACTCGTTGGTTATTTGAACTGAGCCAGATATTATGCAACCTGTTTGATCAATGATTTCTGTAATATCAACTGGATCAAGCTGTTCGTTTATTATTTCGTTGACTGTTTTTCAATTTTTACGAGTATCACTATTCACTAGTGAAACTGACAAAAAAACTTTTTTCGCTATGTTAATTTGTAGGTTAACAGTTACATAGCGGCATATATTGTTTCAATCTATTGTTGTTATATTTTTTTGCAAAGCGACAAATATTATTTAGTTTACGTATTAATCTCAATTAATCATCGGACATTCATGGCTTTAAGTGCGTTAATCTTTTGGCATACATCTTAACGGAAAAATATGAAACTTTTAAATATGACCTTTACATATGTTAACAAAATTATAGTAGGCCTTGGAAGCATCTCGGCAATAATAAACTACAGTCCATTTCTCATACAATAGTAGTTCCAGTAGCTTATTAAATTCGATCGAAGGTTCCCATTCGAGCTGTAGGTTTTGTGGTAAAGACAGTTCCTGATAATTTAATTTCATTAAACAGTGATCTGAAATTTTTAAATCTAATACACTGAAGAGACTACCGGAAAATACCTTTGATCAACTCTATGCAGTGCATTATCAATACAAGTGGCTGTGGTATTTATAATTCATGTTGGGTCAAAGATATTATCCAATCCATGTTCCGATAATAAAAGCAGCAGCCTATCTAACATTGAATTCTGTTTGAGAAAGTCAAAATTAAAATCACCCATGATTCATAAGTTAGAATGGGATACGCCTTCCAAAAGCATTCTGAATTCATTACTAAAACCTCCAGTTATAACCAAGGCGATATATACAAAAATACAAACTAATTTGGAACTTATAAAGAAGGTCAGGCCAATCCGATAGCGTTGAATGTTTGAAAAACTAGATGAAATGCAATGATGATGTTTGCAATTCAAACTGCTACGAGCTTAAGCAGCTACACCTCTCGAACTTTTATCATGTAAGCAAGAAGTGAATAGATCATACCCTTAGAAATAATTCGCAACGTCACAATTTTTTTTTATATATTTTGTTTATGTTTTGTTTTCCGAACGTCAAAAAGAATAATAATTCTTTATTTAGCGGCAAACGTCACGCCGATCCATTGTCGTTTTAAAAGAGTACCAGTAAAAATTGTATAAATTATAATCCCTCCAGATGTTTCCTAGAAATTTTGTTTTGTATTTTGGGTGTCGCTCAAAATAGTTTCATGCGGATAGGCACCTATATAAGAAAGTGTGGATAGGTGGATATCATCAAATGGCTGCCCCCGGAATTCGAGCTCACAAAAACGAGACTGGAAAACCTTGCAAAGTATTTATAAAATATTTTTATAAAAAAAAAAGGAATTCACGAGATACAATCCGCGTGTGTAATAAGTGTGTGGTGTGTAAAAGTCATTTGTTGTGTTTTTTTTGTTAAGACAAGACAAGAGGCAGTCAAAGTGCGTAGGATTTATAGGCCGCAAGGGAAAAAAGTATTTTTTGTGTTTTTATTGAATAGAGTATTGTTCACAAGTAAAAGATATTTGCTGTGCTGCTTTTTGTTAAGACAAATCCAGAGGCGGTGAAAGTGGTGTTTATCAGCCGCAAGTATAAAGTTTTTTGTTTTTTTTTAAACAAAACAAGAGAGGGTCATATACAGGTGTACCATTTTTTTCGATATTGGAGTCGTGGGGCCGACAAGAACGATCGGGTGAGTTCCCAATCGATACAAAAAAAATTCTGATTAAAATTTTTCTTATTTTTTCATACAATTAGAACATTGATAGTTTATTTGCTTCCTTTTCTTGTTCTATTCAATTATCTTAGCAAGCTTTACCCACGCCGGGTGGATTGTTTTGGAGCTGAGCCGGTGCATTTTTGCGTGTAATATATGTCATGGCGCCCAAAACTGGCCCTAAATTCACCTTTTCAATTTTGGTGCGTTTCTTTGCTATAGTGTTTCGATGCTATCAATAGCATCTCGAAAAATATCATAATTGTATGGAAAACGCACATCTAATTCCGAAATAATTTTTTCGTCTATGTACTCGTATCCACGAAATTTGTATTAATCAATACGAGAAAGCTAAAATTATCCCGAAAAGTAACTAAATTGGAAATACCATATTATACAGAAAATAATAATAAAATTTAAAAAAATTGTGTTAGATTGTAAATCCTAGCAGAAAATCGTATTAGTTGCATACAGCGATTACATATCACCACGTTGACGAAAGCCATGATATATCTGAGATGGATGGACCTAACTTTTGAGCAAATAAACTTAAGGGGGATACTCCAGGGTTCCAGTAATTTTTAATTTAATCGATGTTTCACATAAAGCGGAAAAGTTCAATGCAACCATACTAACACATGGATAGAGATAACGCTCTAATATTGAACATTTGGAAGTGGACTGCGTTTATTTTGGACACAAAGGGTGCTAACTTCTAGCCCCAAATTCCCGATGAATATTTATTTGGTTTTCGTAAATGTGCTGATATGTAATCGCTATATGCAACTAATACGATTTTCTGCCAGGATTTACAATGTAACACAATTTTTTTACACTGTGCTAGTTGAAAAAAGTGATAAGCTGGACACGCTGAATACAACGCTGAATCCAATAGTGCTAGTCCCATCTCAAAGTTAGTCCCCAATTTTGAGATATCGCTTTCGACATGTTTTGGCTCTGAGTCAACAATTTGTCAAAATATACACTTATTTTCACGTTCATAGTTCTTGAACCATTAAAATTTTCGTTTTGCGTTCTTCAGCAAAGTTGTTGCGTTGCGCAAGCCAAAACAAACAACTTTGCCGAACATATGAAGACCGAAAAACCACATCCACCATATATGTGTGTTTTACTTAGGTCAAGATTAGGTTAGGTTCGGTTGGAGTGGCTGCTTCCGCACACTTAGACCAGTAGTGGCCCGTTGTGTTACCACAGGATCCTATTTCTTCTTTACCTCTGTTCAAAACCATTCGGACCTGCATACGTAGCGCAAAATATCTCGCACTCTACAGTCCGCGAGATCTGAAAGGCTGGCCATACTGTACACGCCCAAATACTTATGCTTTCTGTATGATAGTGCCGAACACGAGCATAGGAAATTATCTAAAGTCTCTTCCTCCTCTTCGTTCATGCAACTTCTACAAATTCGTCTGTAGGACCAGCCTTCCCGCAAATTCCCCAAAAAGGCAAGGTCTTTGCCAGTTTTGGCAAAAGCTTCTCACAGAAAACTCCGGCTCCTACCTTGCCGCCCAAAGAAACATGGGTCCACCTGTGCAGAGATCCGCATACACATGTAAGGCCAAATACAACTGGAGGTCGGCATACTTAGGCCAAACAGGACGCTCATTTCAAATAAGATACAAAGAACACATCAATGACATAACCAAATTTGAAAAAAGTACATAAAATGAAGTTTCGCACAACGCATAAAAACTGAAAATCTTAGGTACACTAAATTCAATAAACATTTAACCATTTTTCACAATCAAATCGGTATTTCTAACAAAGTTAAAAAATTGGCACAATAAGTAAGAACTTAAAACTACAATATAAAAATAAAAATAAAAAGTTTTTCATTTATATTTAATTAAAGTGGAAATCGGCTTGTGAAATCTGGTGAAATAAATAATTTGGATAAGTGTTTTAAACTCAAGTGCTTTTGTTATGTGTGTAGAAAATTTACAATTATGAGCAATCGCCGCAAAATAAGTCATGAAACCGCTGATTTATATCGACTATACTTTTCACAAAATGTTATTAGTGGTGTAAATTGGACGCCGTCTTTTCTTTGTACGGCATGCATTTTCCATCTGCATAGATTGCAAAACACTGGAACCGCAAAGTCATTTGGACATGCTCCAGTTCAATGTTGTGGGTGCATTTACAGGGTGTCTGCCGGGAAGGTATACTACTTTGTTTTGCCGCCATTTAGGCGAATATTAGTATTGACAGTTCATACTTGACAGTCGTGAAGTAGACACGTGGCAAATTCTTCCACAAGACCATTTACGCCGCCGTACATATGCCAATAGGATGTTACAGCTCGCCCATGACAACCCCGATTGTCATGAAAAAATCATAATGAGTGACGAGGCACATTTTCATTTAAATGGATATGTGAATAAACAGAATAGTCGGTTCTGGGCAATGGAAAACCCTCACATTATTCATCAGTCACCTTTACATCCATTAAAAGTGACAGTCTGGTGTGCAATTTGGTCAGGAGGAATCATTGGACCTTACTTCTTTGAAAATGTAAACGGCGTAACGGTAACTGTGAATGGGGGGCGATATTGTGATATGGTTGAAATTTTTTTAACGCCACAACTGCATACTTTGGGCTTGATTAACATGTGGTATCAACAAGACGGTGCCACATCGCATACAGCCAGGATTACAATGGAATTACATCGAGAACTCTTTCCACAACAAGTTATTTCAAAAAATGGTGATGTTGATTGGCCTCCACGGTCGCCTGATTTGACTGCTCCGGACTTCTTTTTGTGGGGATATCTAAATAGCAAGGCTTATGCAAACAAACCAGAAACGCTTGAGCAACTCAAACAAAATATTCGTGATGAAATTAATGAAATACCGCGTGAAACGTGTGAGAAAGTAATGAAAAATGTGCTCAAAAGGGCTCGCATTTGTGAGGCTAACAGAGGCGGACATTTATCTGATATTGTATTCCATACATAATTGCCGACATTATCATTCTCTTTCATTTAATCAAAAATCATAAACAAACAAAGTAGTATACCTTCCCGGCGGACACCCTGTATTATATTCTCGGTACAAACAGAAAAAAAAATTGTTTCTTTGACATACAGTGCAACGACAAATGCTCAACTACCGCTGCCGCATTCAGATGAAATTCCTGTTCCGGAAAGATCAAACCCAACTGAACAATATTTACCACCGACATTTGAATCTGATGAAAACGAAGAAACATCTGCATCAATATATCAAATGTCACTGCGCCATGCAATCATATTGAAATCTCGAAAAATCGTTTTGATATTAAGGTACGACGCACTGATATCCGTGGTTTGGTATCCACAATGCACAATACATATAATCCCGAAAACTGGCGATTATTAATCGATTCCTCCAAAAACAGTTTGAAGGCAGTTCTCCTTCACGTTTCAGCACAAACACAAAGGAAAAAAATCATTGATTTGATTAAATATATTGACTATCAATGGAAAGTTTGTGCAGATTAAAAAATGATAGCTCTTTTAAGAGGCATGCAATTGGGTTACACTAAAAACATGTCTTTTATATGATTATGGAATACACGTTTTAAAGGCGACCAATATAACGAACGGAACGCTTTACGTGAGAACATTAAATTGCGATACGACAACATCATTGAGGCTCCACTTGTGTCAATTGAAAAAATATTGCTACCACCACTTGGTGGTACTTAAACATTTTATAAAAGCGCTGAATCCAGATGGAAATGCGTTCATCGAATTGCGACGCATTTTCCACGGTTAAGTGAAATGAGAATAAAAGAAGGTTGGCGTTTGAATCTATTCGAATCTAAATTTTGATCAAATGAAATTTCATTTCGCATCTTGTTTTTTATTACAGGAATATTTAATCGACCAGATATTCGTCGTTTGATGAACGATGATGCATTTGAAAATTCTCTCAGTGAACGAGAATGGAAGTTATTAAGAATGTTCTCGGAATTAATCGATCCGATGATTGGCGCAAGTATATTGAAAATATGCTGACAGATTTTCATAATATAAAAGTCGGAATGTCACTGAAAATACATTTTTTGCATTGTCATGTGGAAAAATTCGCCAAACACTCACTAGCCGAATCCGATGAGCACGGCGAGCGTTTTCACCAAGTGACGGCAAGGCTCGAACATTAGTCCAGCGGCAAAAAGCTACATGAACTCTTGGGTGACATTTGTTGGAATTTGGAAGAGGAAGAAGATCCCGAAGACGACTCGAACGAATCAGAAAATTAAAATTAAAAAAGTTAAGAACACTGTTAATTGTTTAGGAAAAAATTCAGAAAAATCACCATAAAACCAACTGAATCGATTTAATTTTCTTTTACATAGTTTATATTGTATCTATATTTGTCGATGCGATGTTTATTCGATCGATTTCAATCGATTTAAATTCAATGAATGGATAAAAAATGATAAAAAAGTGTTTTTCGTCGAAATGAAAAGAAAAAAACAAAATAACACATAAATGTGAATGTAGATGTAGTTTTTCGGTCTTGATATGTTCGACAAAGTTGTTTGTCTTGGCATGTGCAACAACTTTGCTGAAAAGAGCAAAACGAAAATCTTAATGGTTCGAGAGCTATCAACGTGAAAATGAGAGTATATTTTAACAAATTTTTTACTCAGAGCCAAAACATTTCAGAAGCAGCTATTTCAGCAATTAAACAATTAAACAATTAAACAATTATTAAACAATTAAAAATCCATACGGGAATATATTCCCGGCCTAGGCCAGAAAAAATATTCTCGTACTATTATTACTTGTTGCTTAGGAACAAATACAACATACTGGAATCATGAGCTTTACGTTTCGAAAAAACAACGGAAAGATATATTTTTTCCTACGATCGGAGAAAAAAAATATTGTTCTGGTTGTTTGTTTATTTTTTTAATTTTTATTGTTATAAAATGACAATTTTGTCGGGCTTTTTTCAAATTTTTTTTTTTCGATGCACGCTACAGCTGAATACGCAAAACCATCCGTCAAATAATGTTTCCAAATAAACTGTAAAACATGTTACCCTTCATAATTGCTAACGACTTAAATGGAAGTTATTTTTTACGTGTTAGTGGGGCCGAACGAATTTCAAACAGATTAATAATGATTCCTACACGGACTAAAAATACCTCTGGATAAAAAATTCAACTATTTCCCTGAGTTAGAATATTTTGCCCAGATCGACACATATTGAGTTATACAACAGTAACAAATTACGTTACTATTAATCTTGAAACTTTTTGTGGATATTTGGCCATATTTAATAAAAAGTCAATGCCAAACAATATAATTCTGAACAGAGAAATGATGTGATAATAAAGCATAGAAGCGAATATTCAACATAGTATTAAACATTTTCAATCTAATTAAAAAAGCACTAAGTTATTCCCATCATAGTTTAGATCTAATGCATACACCAAAACATAAAGAAAACATGCACAGCATATTTTTAAAATCTATACAGTACGTTCATAAATTTGATAAATGTACTAATTATAAATTTTCCGTACCATCGTACACAAACATAATTGATTTTCGTGGTAAATTTGGCATAAACTTTCACGAACAAAATTAATAAAAATTGTAAGTAATAAATTATCGCGCGAGATGAATAAATACGTATTTTAGTTAAATTACTGCACATAGTTTATAGTTTTATAGCAACAAATACGATAAATGATTTACGATAAAATACAGGTATTCCGCTTTTAGTAGTTTACGATGTTTTTTATTGCTATTTACAAATTTAAAAGTTGTGCATATTTTATACAGAAGATATCTTTCTTTTAGAACACGTTAATTGGAACCAGTTGTTCAGTTTACACAATAAACAAACACTAAGCCACAAATCACTTTGCGTATGGACACCATGTAACTGTTATTACCAACAACAAAATTAGCAATAACAAGCCAGAAAATTAAAAATTTTGAAATTACCACAAATAAAACAACACAAGAGAAAAGTAAGAATAACTAAAAGTGGAAGAAAGGAAAAATATTGACCCAAATGGTTTTATCGTTTCAAATTAGAAATGTACAAGAATTTTGTTGCTGTACTAGAAATACAAATAATAAATGTTTGCTTCGGAAATGGTACACTAAACCTTTTTTCTCGTTTCTGCCTCTTCTCACATCATTGCTCTATAATAGAAAAATGTAGGCCAATTTTAAGTTTGTTCGACAAATTGAAATTATTTTGTCCAGACTTTTAGGATCCTTGTATAATTATCATAGTGTTTTTAAAACAAATAATCCATGTCTGATTATACCCATTATGTATAAGGATTTTGTCTATACCAATGTTTAAATACAAATTTAAAAACTTACATTATGCTTACGGCTTATGACTAAGTGGCTGGGGTTTCCAAACTTACCTAAAATAAATTAAAAAATGTATACTGGTTAAAAATATTGGTTGCACTATTAGTGAAAAATATTGTTACTAACTAAGATTAGAATCAGTGCCAAAATGCGCTTTATATGTAGCGAAAATAAAATAAAAAATTAAATGAAAATAAATAAAATTAAAATCAATAAAACATCTTACTAAGGAAGAAACAGTTTCCACCATTTTATCATAAATCATATCCATCACAAATCTTTAAATATTGTGTTTAACTTAACTATGTTTATGGCGAGTTCACAACACCTACAAATAAATATCAATTCTAGTGAAAAAAATGAAAATGTTGACATATTTAATGACATTATGCTGCAACGCGTCGAACATTATGTACCTATGTGCTGTAAACCACAAATTGCTCATCCTCAGTGGATCGATGATAAACTAGTGAACCTTAAAATATAGAAAGTCGAAAGCGTGTACCAAAATGTTAGAAAGCGGGTTAGAAGTGAACAAAACTACCTTCTACAACACAGTAACGAATTTGAAATTGATTTCAAATCAAAATACAGGCCGTATACGATCAAATTAAAAAAAAATCAAATATCCTGCAACTATGATCTACGACTATACCAGCTCACACGTTTGCGTCGTTTTTTCAATCAGTCTATAGACCAAGCGTTACTAATTTCAAAAATTACACCAATTATTAAACCGTTAGATGCAACAACTTTAAATCCACAATAGCACGTCATCATTAAACCACCATGGATTTATGCCCGATCGATCCACATCAACTAATCTGGTTGAATTCACCAGTAAAATAATTAACGAGATAGAAAAACACTCTCAAGTTCATATCGATCAAACCGGTCACAATTTGGGAAATGTTGGGGTAATAATGGGAAATGAGAAATCAAACGTTAATAAAGTTCAAAGGGAAACTTCAGGAAGATCATAGGTAGATTAAGTGAGTGGTGTGATCGAACCTCGCTATACATAAATATTAAAAAATGCAAAATCATGACTTTTCATGGTAAAAGGAGTTCAGTCAACAGTCGAAAACGGCAGTTTCAATAGGCACGTTGAAAATTGTTTTACGAGGGTGAGTGCCCTGTTTGGATTTGACAAATGGTAGACTGGTGAATTTAGATATTCAAACCTCATGGTCACTCTATTTCACTTACGTTCGATCTCAACTGGAATACGATGTAACGGTCTGGAATCCATACTATGCTGTGCGCATAAAAATAGTTTAAAGCATTCAAAAGAAGATTCTAATTTTTTTGTTAAAGAAAAATGACTGGATTATGACCAAAATTTACCACACCATGAAAATGTGGCTCGCTTATCTCTGTAATTAACAAGATGCTCAGATTACAAAATATGCACCCTTGAAAATAGACGACTTCCGGGATTGATTGAGCTTACATTTTGGAAAACATCAATTTAGGTACCATGCAGGATATTACGAGACCATGAGTTTTTAGCACTAGAACACCATTCCACATAATAACATAATATGGAGAAAGCAACTTCATTAACAGAATCTCAAAATCATTCAATATCAGGGATGACCTCTTTGACTCTAATTTATCAAAGAAAAACTTGAAGAAAACCCTGAAGAATTATTTTTAAATTTTTTCAATTGATTTTATTTTTGTTTTAACCTTCACTCTGTACATTTTTTTAAATATATTTATTTGGCTCTAGCCTCAAATTTGGTGCGATTTGGCCCAGTTTCAAATTACAATTTTTTACAATTTTTAAATTTTTTTTATTTATTTTTCAATCATTCAAGCTTTCACTCATCCCTCATACTTCTTCCCCTTTCATTCATTCCCATTCGTGATAATTCTGACAAATTCCTTGCACTCAAGAGAACATCGAACATTTGTCTGCTCTGATTAAATGCAGAGCATTTTAAAATCAAATGTTCGATGTCCTCCACAACCAAGCGGCTTTCACATAATTCACACTCATTCAAATTGCGTTTCTTCAACCATTCTTTCCAATTTCCATGATTCAGTCTCACTCGTTCCATTGTTTTTGTCATTCTAGTATCTTCCTTGAGTACCCCAAGGAAAGGTTTACTCAACGGAGAACTAACCAACTCAAAGTACTTTTTACCTTTCACCTGACATTTTTCAAGAAACTCTCTCTCCCATTTTCTCCACAGATTCACCTGAAACATGCGAAGTACGTCTCTGGCATCCATGAATTCATATTCATTTACCTCCTCAACCAAACTACCCCATTTTGCAAGTATATAGGCTATTTCATTACCTTCAATCTGTAGGTGTGAAGGTATCCATTGAATAATGACCTCACTCCTACACGATTGAAGATACTCATACAACATTTCCACTTACACATTACCATGAGTTCCCCACCCCTACTAATTAATTCCAATCCATTCCGTGAGTCGGAGAATAATACTACTCTCCTCCTCCCTTGTGTCATTACTAACTTGATCCTTTCCATAATTCCAATCAACTCTGCATTCATTATACAGATGCTGGCATTCACTCGTAGTATTTTCTCTTTTGTTATTGATGGAATAAAAATTCTTACACAAATTCTTAATTCTTCATCATTCACACTAGCATCTGTATTCCACATGGGCAAAATAATTCATTCGCATTTTTAAAAACTCACTCTTAACCGACAACTCATTCATCATCGCTTTTGTTGTATCACCAAACTTTAAACACACAATTAGATAGGAATTTCGTATTTACAGGTCGAATTTTGGAAAATACATTAATATTTTCCAAAATCACCCGTGATCTTTGTGTCCTTTGGTAGTCCGTCCCTCTTTGCAATCTCTCTTTCATTTCATTAACCAATTTATTGTCCTTAGTCAACATTCGCACCGTCTCTCGCACTATAATTAAGAAGTGACTCACCCAATTCAGACCACAAAGTGTGTATTAGGGTTGAATTAATCGCCCCCAATACCATCCTGGCACAGGCATTCTCCACATTCATCAACTTTTTAAAACCGACTTTGGATCCATCACCATATACACTCAGTCCATACGCAATTTTTGATGACACTAGCGCCTTTCGTAACATATCAGTCACACCAGGATGAGCTCCCCATTTCGGTTTACTCACCCTTTTGATTACATTCAATCTACTCTTGCAATTATCGGCTAAATTTTCCATGTCCAGTTTAAAACCCAATCGCTTATCAATCCAGATTCCCAAATACCTATTCAAATTTACACACTCAATTTACTCGTTATACACTTGCACGACAACCATACATTCGTTCGAAACGTCATACAATAACATTTTCTCGAATTTACGTGCAAATTCATTTCAGTCAAACATTCTGTTACCTGATTCACACATTCTTGAGCCCAACTTAAAGCCTCCTCGATGGTCCTCCTCTTGCTCATCGGGACAAAGTCATCTGCAAATTGCAGAATGACCTTGTCCGAGGAGTTAAACCTATGTATCGAGCTCGTGTAAAGGTTGAAGAGAGTCGGTGAAATTTTACTGCCTTGGGGGAGGCCTATATTCAGCGCTACCTCCAACCTGTGTTTGCGTGGTAGAACAAAAGTAATTTTCTTTCATTCATGAACTCATACACCCATTTGCAAATTTTCCAAGGAAACTCCAGGCTCATAAGGATCTGATAAAGTTTCCCCGGAACCACGTAGCCATATGCCCTTTCTATATCCAAAAATACCGCCACAACATGCTCTTCCTTTCGCACTTCCCACACAAACTTTTCTACACATTCATTAGCCGAGTGGTTGCGACGGAACCCAAAGGTGGTTACCCGTAACAAATTACCATCATTCACAAATTCACTCACTCTGTACATTGGGGTAAAAAACTACCCCAAACCTACAAAAATGTAAAAAAAATACTAATTACCCAAAATTAGTGAAAATCCATTTAGATATGCCTTCTTCAATTAGATCTACACCAGATAAAAAACACCAGTTATTGATTGATTTTATTGCATTTTTTATCGTTAGAATGAAACTAAACGCACTTCTGTGTGACGGGGTCAAAAATTACCCCATTCATTTCTATATAAAAATCTGTACAAAACAACTAAAATTTTACTGATATCCGTCGGCTATCGAATTTTTATATTATCTTCGGTCGATAATTGTGGGTTCTATTCTTTTTTTCGCCTTTTTTCATTCTGTGTAGGATTTTTAAATTGCTGTTATATCCTGTGCAAGTGTACTGTTGATGATTTAGATGCTCTGCGTATTTGGACTGTATTATGGTTTTCCCACATCTTTTACGTGTTCTTTCGAAAGTTCCAAACTTTCACATTTTAAAGGAAAAGAGAGGATTATCATCGGCCTCATTGGCCGAAAATCTAAATACACCACTAATGTGTTTCAAACGAGTTTTTCCACAAACATTAGTAAATATTATGGTATGTGAGAGAAACAGAAAAGCCAAAGATTATTATTGCAACATTACATCTACAGCTGACTACAGCAGACTCCGATGAAATATATGCGTTGATTGATGTATTTTCGTACACCGGTTTTCGTAAAAACTGAGACGAAAGATTAGATGAATTCTGGCAAACTGATAATCACTCTTTGTATAGAGCTGGTATGTCTCTGGCGAAAACGCAACAACTTTTACGGTTCCTTCGGTTTGATAATCATCGCACCAGAAAAGACCGACTGAAAGAGGACAAATTGGCAGACTTTAGAGATATTTGGAACATGTTTTTAGAAAGTTTGACAACCATATACGCCATCAGCTAATCTCACAATTGACGATACTACTTGCAATGTAATTTCCGACAATATATTCCCAGTAAACCTGGGAAATACGGAATAAAAATATTCTGGGTGTGTGACTCAGAAAACACTTATCCTCTGAAAGGAGAAATATATGTTTGACGCCAACCGAATCAAGTGAAAGTGTCAAACTTTGCTGTTAGCTTGGCGCATCGTTTGGCTTTGCCGTACCTAAACAAAGGTAGAAATATCACAATGGAAAACTTTTTGATAAGTTGCCAGCAAGCAGAACAAATAATGGAGAAAAAACATCGATTATTGGTACCATAAAATCAAATAAACCTGATTTGCTTGCCCAATTTACAAAAATCGATGAAATAAAAAAAGAGATATTGGATCATCACTTTTCTGTTTTGATGGAAACATTATATTAGTTAGCTACATTCCCAAACCAGGAAAAAACGTATTATTACTGTCTATGTCTACGTTACACAACAACACCACAATCGATGAAATCACTGGCAAATCGAACATCACAATCGATTATAACCAAACTAAAAGCGGTGTAGATACTTTTGATAAATTGGTTAAAACATATACCTGCAAGCGAAAAATTAAAAGATGGCCAATAGTACTCTGGGTTTTGCCGCCTATAATTTGCATAAATTAGCAAACCAGCAACTCTATAACTCATTGGTTTCTTCAGAACGAAAAAAATTTCTCAAGAAATTGACATTGCAGCTGATGGACAATAAAATCAAGAAGCGACTTGCTTCCCAGGGGCTTGAAAAAAAGCGTAAAAATCGCTATGAGTCAAATAGAATACGATGGTGTAGAATTGAGATTAGCACCAGCCGCTCAAATCCAACAAACCAAAAGTCGTAAAACACAAAGATGCAATTTATGTCCACGGAGTGCTGACGTGAAAACAAACGTAACTTGCCAATTCTGCGATAAAATAGCATACAAAAGGCATCATCAAACCGTGTGTGATGATTGCATTAATTTAGAAATAGTAGATGATGAAATTGAACAACATGAACAAGTTGATCAGTCTTCTTTTTAATAATTTTAATAATCAAAATTTAATGAATTAATTATAAGTATCTTTTGTTATCTTGTACATTTAGTTTTTGTATTTTTAATAAATTATAAGTAAGTAAAAATAATAATTATTTTTATAGAAAATAAATTTTAAGTACAAAATACATTGGGGTATTTTTACCCCATGCACAGATAATAATGTTTCACTTTACTATATACAGAAAGAAGGTTAAACTGATTGTCCTTTTAAATCTGAAATCATATAACGGGTGATTTTTTAAGAGCTTGAGAACTTTTTTTTAAAAAAAAACGCATAAAATTTGCAAAATCTCATCGGTTCTTTATTTGAAACGTTAGATTGGTCCATGACATTTACTTTTTGAAGATAATTTCATTTAAATGTTGACCGCGGCTGCGTCTTAGGTGGTCCATTCGGAAAGTCCAATTTTGGGCAACTTTTTCGAGCATTTCGGCCGGAATAGCCCGAATTTCTTCGGAAATGTTGTCTTCCAAAACTGGAATAGTTGCTGGCTTATTTCTGTAGACTTTAGACTTGACGTAGCCCCACAAAAAATAGTCTAAAGGCGTCAAATCGCATGATCTTGGTGCCCAACTTACCGGGCCATTTCTTGAGATGAATTGTTCTCCGAAGTTTTCCCTCAAAATGGCCATAGAATCGCGAGCTGTGTGGCATGTAGCGCCATCTTGTTGAAACCACATGTCAACTAAGTTCAGTTCTTCCATTTTTGGCAACAAAAAGTTTGTTAGCATCGAACGATAGCGATCGCCATTCACCGTAACGTTGCGTCCAACAGCATCTTTGAAAAAATACGGTCCAATGATTCCACCAGCGTACAAACCACACCAAACAGTGCATTTTTCGGGATGCATGGGCAGTTCTTGAACGGCTTCTGGTTGCTCTTCACTCCAAATGCGGCAATTTTGCTTATTTACGTAGCCATTCAACCAGAAATGAGCCTCATCGCTGAACAAAATTTGTCGATAAAAAAGCGGATTTTCTGCCAACTTTTCTAGGGCCCATTCACTGAAAATTCGACGTTGTGGCAGATCGTTCGGCTTCAGTTCTTGCAGGAGCTGTATTTTATACGGTTTTACACCAAGATCTTTGCGTAAAATCTTCCATGTCGTCGAATAACACAAACCCAATTGCTGCGAACGGCGACGAATCGACATTTCACGGTCTTCAGCAACACTCTCAGAAACAGACGCAATATTCTCTTCTGTACGCACTGTACGCATTCGTGTGGTTGGTTTAATGTCCAATAAAGTAAACTGAGTGCGAAACTTGGTCACAATCGCATTAATTGTTTGCTCACTTGGTCGATTATGTAGACCATAAATCGGACGTAAATCGCGAAACACTTTTCGAACCGAACACTGATTTTTGTAATATAATTCAATTATTTGCAAGCGTTGCTCGTTAGTAAGTCTATTCATTATGAAATGTCAAAGCATACTGAGCATCTTTCTCTTTGACACCTTGTCTGAAATCCCGCGTGATCTGTCAAATACTAATGCATGAAAATCCTAACCACAAAAAAATCACCCTTTATATAACTCACAGAATAGATTTCATTATAAAATAAATAAATAAAAGAAACCATCCTCGCCTACACTATTAAAAACCGGTTTTCCAGAGGTCCGATGGTTATGAAATGTTTGTAACCTTCTCCTTACATCCCCGTAGTTTCGTTTATCCTCATTAGAGGACGAAGCGTCATGAGAGGCACAAGAGTTAGTAAAGCCGTTAGTCCCTACTAGTCCAAATTACATTTTGCACTAATACCATAAAAAATACCCCGTATGATGAAAGGTGAACCATTTCGAGAATAAAAGACTCTCATTTCATAAATTTCGAAACAATAAAACACTTTCCAATTTACCGATTATGGACTTTTACCGTAACATATATTTCAAAAACATGCAGTAATGACTATTATTTTGCAATTATCTTTCTTAACTTCCAGACGCTGTCATTACATGAAAATAGATTTTTAATTCGTGATAAAAGGTTCGAGCTAAGTTAGTTTATGGAAAATGATTCAGCATCATAATGTGTGATCGTGCACCATTCTTTCATTACTTTTTGAAAATTATTTGTATGTCAATTGATCTTGTTTCTGGTTCTAATTTCGGTTTTGGTCCGATTTTCGATTTGGGTTCTGCTAGCTTTGGAATAAATGGCCTGAAGTTTGGACAAAAACGAGTGGAGTCCAAAATTTTTTAATGGGACATTCGATTAGACCACAATGAGCCTAAATTTATTTGTTTGTCAGTAGATCAAGTTTTTCGTTCTAATTTCGTTTTTGGTCTGATCTTCTACTTGGGTTCTATTAGCTTTAGATTAGATGACCTGAAGTTTGGTCAAGAACGAGTGGAACCCAAAATTGTTTATGGGGTATTTGATTAGGCCATAATGAGCCTAAAATTATTTGTATGTCAATTGATCTTGTTTTGCGTTCTAATTTCGTTTTTGGTCCGATTTCGATTTACGTTCTGCTCGCTTTGAAGTGATAAAGTCTAATGTTTTTTCTAAAATGAGCAGAATAAATAAATTTAAATAGGGCATTTAATTAGTCTATAATTAACCTTTAATTTTTCAATTGCTTTTAATTCATTTTTTGATGTAGGTTCTGCTAACTTTTTCTAAAGCTAGCAGAACCCATCGTTTTAGTTGGAAGGGATGGAGCGCAAAATTGTTTAATAAATCATTTAATTAGCCTATTATTAGTCTAAAATTATTCATACTATCTTATAATTTTCGCTGTGTGGGTTCTGCTAGCTAACGGGACGTAAGCAATTGAGGCTCTTGAAAAATCGACAACATTAAAAGAATTTTGGTCAAATTACAATATATTGCAAGGCCTCAAAAGTATGTATAGCACGTGGGTGGCACAAAGTCATGCCGTCTTGTATGAGCAGATCAGATCGTAGAGCTTAGCCAGCAGCTTAATCTCGATGTCAACGAAGTTAATATTAACCAAATTCATATGTCCACGGAGTGCTGACGTGAAAACAAACGTAACTTGGAAATTCTGCGATAAAATAGCATACAAAAGGCATCATCAAACCGTGTGTGATGATTGCATTAATTTAGAAATAGTAGATGATGAAATTGAACAACATGAACAAGTTGATCAGTCTTCTTTTTAATAATTTTAATAATCAAAATTTAATGAATTAATTATAAGTATCTTTTGTTATCTTGTACATTTAGTTTTTGTAATTTTAATAAATTATAAGTAAGTAAAAATAATAATTTTTTTTATAGAAAATAAATTTTAAGTACAAAATACATTGGGGTATTTTTTACCCCACCATGCACAGATAATAATGTTTCACTTTACTATATACAGAAAGAAGGTTAAACTGATTGTCCTTTTAAATCTGAAATCATATATATAACTCACAGAATAGATTTCATTATAAAATAAATAAATAAAAGAAACCATCCTCGCCTACACTATTAAAAACCGGTTTTCCAGAGGTCCGATGGTTATGAAATGTTTGTAACCTTCTCCTTACATCCCCGTAGTTTCGTTTATCCTCATTAGAGGACGAAGCGTCATGAGAGGCACAAGAGTTAGTAAAGCCGTTAGTCCCTACTAGTCCAAATTACATTTTGCACTAATACCATAAAAAATACCCCGTATGATGAAAGGTGAACCATTTCGAGAATAAAAGACTCTCATTTCATAAATTTCGAAACAATAAAACACTTTCCAATTTACCGATTATGGACTTTTACCGTAACATATATTTCAAAAACATGCAGTAATGACTATTATTTTGCAATTATCTTTCTTAACTTCCAGACGCTGTCATTACATGAAAATAGATTTTTAATTCGTGATAAAAGGTTCGAGCTAAGTTAGTTTATGGAAAATGATTCAGCATCATAATGTGTGATCGTGCACCATTCTTTCATTACTTTTTGAAAATTATTTGTATGTCAATTGATCTTGTTTCTGGTTCTAATTTCGGTTTTGGTCCGATTTTCGATTTGGGTTCTGCTAGCTTTGAATAAATGGCCTGAAGTTTGGACAAAAACGAGTGGAGTCCAAAATTTTTTAATGGGACATTCGATTAGACCACAATGAGCCTAAATTTATTTGTTTGTCAGTAGATCAAGTTTTTCGTTCTAATTTCGTTTTTGGTCTGATCTTCTACTTGGGTTCTATTAGCTTTAGATTAGATGACCTGAAGTTTGGTCAAGAACGAGTGGAACCCAAAATTGTTTATGGGGTATTTGATTAGGCCATAATGAGCCTAAAATTATTTGTATGTCAATTGATCTTGTCTTGCGTTCTAATTTCGTTTTTGGTCCGATTTCGATTTACGTTCTGCTCGCTTTGAAGTGATAAAGTCTAATGTTTTTTCTAAAATGAGCAGAATAAATAAATTTAAATAGGGCATTTAATTAGTCTATAATTAACCTTTAATTTTTCAATTGCTTTTAATTCATTTTTTGATGTAGGTTCTGCTAACTTTTTCTAAAGCTAGCAGAACCCATCGTTTTAGTTGGAAGGGATGGAGCGCAAAATTGTTTAATTAATCATTTAATTAGCCTATTATTAGTCTAAAATTATTCATACTATCTTATAATGTTCGCTGTGTGGGTTCTGCTAGCTTACGGGACGTAAGCAATTGAGGCTCTTGAAAAATCGACAACATTAAAAGAATTTTGGTCAAATTACAATATATTGCAAGGCCTCAAAAGTATGTATAGCACGTGGGTGGCACAAAGTCATGCCTTCTTGTATGAGCAGATCAGATCGTAGAGCTTAGCCAGCAGCTTAATCTCGATGTCAACGAAGTTAATATTAACCAAATTCATTCGAAACGAATAATCTCACGAATGAAAACTTACAGGAAATTAAAGAACAAAATGTTGCAGAGCACGCAGGTGAAAGTCACACAAATGATGAATATAATCCACAAAATAAACTCAAGACAGAAATGGCTGCAGCTTTTCACCAAATTAATAATAAGGGACTGCAAAAAATAGAACTAATGTATGCAAACGAAGAAAGGCTTTCAAAAGCAAGCCGACTAGTTAAAGAAAACATTTCATGTTATTATGAAATTTGGTGGAAAAATGGTTCAAACAACATTATATCAATTTGTCCAAAACACTAGCACTATATGTGTTCCGTTGCTGGAGGCAGCTCAAAGGATTGCACTTATGTAGTAAATTCGGATACTGCCGATGTCTAGGAACCTATTTCTGTTGTAAGTCGAGGAATACCTGTATATTTGTCTCATAGACTTTGAATTAAAGGTACCTGAAAAGTTTGTTGAGTTTGCTTTTTGACATATTACATCGATTCTCTAATTCTTGAATTGTTATATGTAATTAGCCACCTTGGCACCTGAATTTAGACAAAGTAAATATCATTCTGTAAATATTTTTTTTTTTTTTGCAAAACAAACTTTAGTACGTATTAGAAGCACGGAAATTTTCAACTTTATTCACAGGATAAGTCAGTAAATATTTACTTATCTGATTTCCAAGAAAAAACAAATGCAGATAGGATAAAGGATATATGAGTATGAGTATACGAAAACATAAAAAAG
Source organism: Nephrotoma guestfalica (assembly GCA_963691935.1). Lineage (NCBI taxonomy): Eukaryota > Metazoa > Arthropoda > Insecta > Diptera > Tipulidae > Nephrotoma > Nephrotoma guestfalica. The sequence continues at coordinate 105,877,282 of OY829914.1, forward strand.
TAAAAGTATTTTATGAAAAAATTACGATATCATTCAGGTTCAAAAATATAAATAATTGATATACATTAAAGACTTACAGTGCTACAATATCAAAACCTTGTATTAAAGCCACCCGTAGTAATCCGTTAAATTTGTTTAACGTATTCTTGTCTAAATCCGTTTTAAAATTCACTTAACAATTGAACCAAAAGATCTAGAACTAAACTAAACAACGAGATGTATATAATTGTAAACACAAGCAAAAGAACAAAACTGAAAAAAATACGAATCCTAAAATTTTAATGATTCCCACAATCCCACCTTCAGCATTTCATTTATACATTTATGTATACATAACCAAGTACAAAGTCTCGTTAGATTTATATAATAGGTCTTTTGCATTTTAGTTAACTATTCTCATGTAAAGAGCATTGTTCACTGTTCGTATAAACTAACAACTAAAAGTACTCCCACACACGAGACAATAAAAATAAAACAAAACGGTATATTAACTTCCAAGATGTAGAGACTACGAGTATATCGCATGTATTACGTACGAGTAAGAACATATGTAACTGTCTGTATATAATACATATGATATACAAATATAGAAACTACAATGTTGTAACGATGAAATTAAAAAATAGTCTTAAATAAACTTACACGAATATAAGAAGGATGATAACAAGATATCTTGATCTTGACTAAAAAGTTTATTACAAATTGACGTCGTCGCTGCACGTTAAAGTTGAGCTATTGTGGTAGTTTCGTTGTGAATGAAATTTTTATTATATTTTTTAAAAATGTTGATTAGTAGTTTTCACAAAATTTGTCAATGTCAATATAACATTTTTATTTCTTGAAAAAAAAAAGTTATACGCAAAACCAGCAGTAAAAAGACAACTTTTCCGACGAGTTTTCTTGCGACTCTTTCCATTTTGCAGTTAATGAAGAACATCGGGTTTTAACACGTAAAAATTATTTCTCTAGAATTCAACCGATGTGAAGTTTGTACTAAGTTTGTCCTAAACCAACAAAAACAATATAAAATGTTTGTTTGTATTTGTGAAATGTAAACATTTAGGCGATCACACGATGTATTTAAATTGTTAATAGAAATTTAAAGGGATGTATAATGTATAAAAGGAACAATGAGGAACATTTAATTACAGTTGGTAACTTTGCCAATAAACAAAACTATTATTAACAACTTGCTCTATTTGCTTCAAATAATAATTAAATACAGTAATTAAAATAAATCTAAACAAAGAACTAATTTAAACTACAAGTTTCATAAATTTGACATAAAGCCATCAGACGTTTATATGAATTTATGTCTACCGACTCAATCTATAAGTTTCATACATTTATAATGGAGCTCACTTAGTGGAGCAGACGTTTATGTGAAAGTAAGTGTTAAATCGCTTAGGAGTGCCGTTTAAGGGTAATACTAAATAGGGTTTCAGATTGTTCTCATCGGTTTCACTTGTAAGGGAGCAAGGTAATAGTACTACCGACTCAATCTATAAGTTTCATAAATTTATCATGGAGCTCACTTAGTGAGACAGACGTTTATGTGAATTTATGCCTCTTAAATCTCTTAGGGGTGCCGTTTAAGGGTAATACTAAATAGAGTTACAGGTTGTTCTCATCGGTTTCACTTTAAAGGGAGCAAGATAATAGTACTACCGACTCAATCTATAAGTTTCATAAATTTATCATGGAGCTCACTTAGTGAGACAGAAGTTTATATGAATTTACGTTTTAAATCGCTAAGGGGTGCCGTTTAAGGGTAATACTAAATAGGGTTACAGGTTATTCTCATCGGTTCCACTTATAAGAAAGCAAGATAAACGTCTGTCTCACTAAGTGAGCTCCTTGATAAATGTATGAAACTTATGGATTGTAAACCTGTTTTTTTTTCACATTTATGATAACAAATATAATATTGTGTATATACTCGTATTAGAAAATATTTTTGTAATATGAGAATAATATTTTTTCATATAAAAAGCTGAATTAAATTGACATTTAATTGTAAGAGTTTAATATGATTTATTTTTATTCAATTAAAGCGTATTTTTTATTTGTCAGTTTAAGTTTTTAGTTTTACATGATAAAATTTAAAAGTTAATTTAAAACAAGCGATTATTTTGTGTAGTCGCCTAAATGTTTACATTTCACATATACATATAAACAAGTTACATTGTTTTGCTGGTTTAGGACAAGCTCAGTACAAACTTCTTATCGGTATTATGAAGCGTGAACTTTGTCTTAAGTTTGTCCTAATTTTTTAATTTTTATTTTTAGGACAAACTTAGTACAAAGTTCCCGTGCATAGAATTCATTGGAGATAGGCCGTTTAGAACAACAATATTTCTTTGCTAAGCTTTTAATGCTGACGTTAAACACTTTCCGTGCAGGCTGAATGGTAAATGGCACTTCAAAATGGTTTCCGCGTCAAATTCCACTAATTATGAAAAAGACGTACAGCTCCGCTGCGGATTATTATTTTCTTTTCGACCACACTTCGTTGCTTCCAAAAATCCACTAATCGATTCAAGCAGCGAAGTACTTAAAGATCAACCCTATTTTTTCGTGTAATCACTCCAATTAATGGTGATTAAAAAATATGCTTTAATAAGCCTCAGCTGTGGTTTAATCTAATCTCTACAATTAACTACTTTTAACTTCTACGAATTTACAATATAAAATAAACTTAAGCCTGCCCAGTCCGTATGTGGCTCAAAAACTACAAACAGTAGAAGCTTGAATTTTGGTTTGTAAAAGAGATATCGATAAGGAAAGTTCAAGCAGTAAAGATAATCTCGATAAGTGGTCGGGAAGTCGAGTTATGGAGGCGCACAGATATTAGACCACACTACTAGAAAATAAACTATAATATGATTGATAAGAAACTTTTACTTCTGTTATCATTACAATTGTTTTGTTTTAAATAAATCCGTTTAAATAAATAAATCCTATAAAGTTTAGGAGCAGTCTTTGATTGAAACTTCTTGAAATGTTCTTTCAGCGGTTTAAAATTTATAATTTATTTATAAATATTACATAATTTACTTTCAGCACAGAAACTATGCTTCTAAACTTGGTTTTTAACGGTTGCAGCCAACTAATGCAACCGAGCAAAGCAGCTTCGGTGAAATGTATAGAAGCTTACATTTGATACCCACCGAATAGAGACGAGGTAACATGTAGGACGCGCGTCTTATTTTTTTAAAAATATCTATACACAGTAAAAAATGTTTGATGGATTTTACACGGCTGAGTTTTGTTCACGTAAAACTAAGGCATATAAAAATTACATTGCAAACTGAAAATACCCCACTTGCCAAATCGATTGATTCCGCTTTCTGATTTTTTTAAACTTTAGTGACAAACCACTTAATTGACTCCTATCTAATCTAAAAAATAATTTCACTATTCGGCTTAAAATAGTGAAATTTGTCCTAAATCCTAAAATCATTTGAATGTGGTAGTTAGTAGGATATATCAAATTCGGATAAGCCGATTAAACCATTGATTTAATCGTTTTTACGTACTAATGTAAGAGCGAAATTGCTACAAATTATATTATTCCTAGTATTCTAGGAAACAAATATGGAACTGAAATTGAATCATTGAAATTATGTTCAAAAATATTTAGTAGCAATTCAACTAAGACAAAAATGGAGTATGTGTGCCGTCAGGTCAGAAAGATTTGGCTTGGAGTGCTATAATCCTAACGACCAATTTTCTGAAATTTTCCGATGAACTTCTATAAGCCAACATGCTAAGTGTCGTTATTCTGTCATATTCTGTGATACTACTAGGCTCTATTTAATAGAAAACTCGTTTATTTTGATCAAATTGAGAGTTTAGGGAGTTTAGGATAGTTAAATTTACCTTGGAGTACTATAAATCGAACAAACAATTTTCTAAATTGTTCCTAGGAACTCCTATAAATCACCATGCTAGGCTAGGTATATTTTGATATGTTACTAGGCTCCATCTAAAAGAAAAACTCGTTTCTTTTGATCAAATTGAGGATTAAGAGTGTTTAGGATAGCCGAATTTGCCTTAGAGTATTATAATTAAAGCAGCATGCTAAGCGACGTAAATTTTGGGAAGACACTAGACCTTATAAAATAGAAAAATTCGTTTATTTAGATCAAATTTGGGGTTTAGGATGATGAGGACAGTTACATTTTTCAGCTTTTCCAAGAAACTCCTATAAACTTGCGTGCTAAGTAACGTACCTTCCGAGATGATACTAGATCCCAGTTCTAATTTGTTTTGTTCAAATTGGGGGATTAGGGAGTTAAGGACAGCTTAATTTTTCTTTAAGAACTATAAATCGAACGTACCATTTTTTTAATTGGTCCTAGAAACTCCTACAAAACCCTATGCTAAGTGACGTATATTCTGAGGTGGTTCCATCTAATATAAAAACTCGTTTATGGCTTCATTTTATAGAAAACTTCGTTTATTTTGATCAAATTGGGGGGGTTTAGGGGGCCAAACTTGCATTGATGTTCTATAAATCGCATATAAGGTTTCCAATAATTTCCCAGGAAAACACTATAATGCGCGTCTCTAACTAGCGTTTATATAGCGATACTACTAGGTCATATATAATAGAAAATCACGTTTATTTTAGATTTCTGAATTCCCAATTTGGCCAAAATAAACGAGTTTTCTATTACATAGGACCTAGTACAATCTCTATATAAACGCTAGAGACGCGGACTATAGTATATTCCCGCCAAATTTAAGAAAGCCGTACATGTGATTTATAGAAGATCAATGCAAATTTGGTTGTTCTAAATTCCCTGAATTCCCAATTTGATCAAAATAAACGTGTCCATCTATTATATAGAACCTAGAAGAATCTCTATACAGGGTGTCCCAGAAGTGGATCAAACGAAGCAGGGTGATAGGGGAGCTCATGTCCAACAAAAACATTCAAGTAAAGTTTGGTCGAATTGTTGATGGTGCAAGAGTTATTCCACTTTTAGTGATTTTAATGAAATTGCATGCGCACCCACCAAAAAATTAACTTAAAAAAACCAAGAGTTATTTTGCTTAACTTTGTTTTTAATACGATCTAGAAGAGTGCGCCTTTCCAATAAAATCATTTTTATAAGCTGTATCTTCTGTTAAACAAAAACAATGGTTTTGTAAAGTCTTTTTGTTGACCAAAAATTGTTGTTAATGTTTAAGTGACGCCAGCGGAAAAACAATGTACTACAGAAAGTTGACCCAGTATCAGAAAAATATACGAAACTAATGCAGATTTTAAAATGGTATCACACACCGGGTTATTGGCAGCAGAATGTTTATTATCAATTTTTTTCATAAGGTAAGTCATCATTATTAAAAACAATGCCCAAAACAAAATTACGAGTTCTAGAATAGGCGCTTCGTCGAAAATAAAACAAAATGAATAAAATAATTGTTTTAAAATAATTTTAAGTATTATAATAAGCGTTTGAAGTGTCCACCATTTGCCAAAATAGAAATCGGCATCGCCGTTTAAAATATCGCTTGATTCGTAGAAACGCACGTTCGTTATTTTTAATAATATTTCACGCTTCGATTATACGTTACCGCATCTCCTGCTCGGTCATGCTGCAGCTACATATTTACACGTGTGTAGAGACACGTCATCAAGTAATTCGTACAAGTAATTTTGTATAAAACTTAGATAGACTTCCCCGTTGATCTAACGTGGGAGTTCATATAGGCCAATCAATTTTTCGTCGACTATTCCCGCCCACATGTTCACTCCAAATTGGCGTTGAACCCGACTATGTCAAATTTGTTTTTGGATTTACGCGGGCCCAATAGTGCAAATTATGGATATAGAATATCCCCTCCTTTTTAAACATGTTTCATCACTCCATAAAATGTTGTGAAAAACTGCGAATTTTCCTGGCATCGACGCAGCATTTCTTCACAAAATTGCACTCTTTTTTCATGGTCAGCAAATAAAGGGTCTTGTGCACGTTGCACATGGTAAGGGCACAACTGATTTATTTTTGAAATACGATGCAACGTGGACCGTGGATTCCAATTACTATATCTTCGTTTATATCAAGTTGATCGGCTGTTCTATCTTTTCTCGGATGACCACGGGTTTCGCCTTCACTGATCATTTGATGTACGTTTTGAAGTACTCTGTAATCGGGAAAGCGTTCCCAATTTGGATATCGTCTCTGGTATTTTCTTGCTGCAGCCCGGCCCTTGTCATTACAAAACCATAAATGAAATGCTTTTCCGCATATTCGGGGTGGGAGTAAGCCTGAATAATTTTGTTTATTTCGGGCGACTAAATTTGCTTAAAAAAATTGTTATACTTTAGTTTGTGTTCATCATTTTGTTTCGTTTCTGACAAAGCATTAATTTTAGATTTTGTTAAGGCTGTATGGTACTGAGAAACACAAATTGAGAAAACTGAGAAAAGCAAATTTCTTTTTAGTATCGATATTTAAATGCCCCTAAATGTATGTACTGGTTTATTTCTTTAATAAATCGAAGTACCATCATTTCGTGTAATTTGCTTACTAATCTTTACTTACATTGTTTATATGTATAAAATTAATTAATAACTTTATTGTTTTTCAATATTAAGAACCACTTATCTTGGACACACATTTTATTTTCAATTTGCCACCTAGTGACAGCAAATTATACAAAAATAATCGTCATTGCGGCGTAAAAAGAAATAAACGAAATTTTTAATATTTTTTAACTAAATTTTATTTTATTACGTCAATTCAAGACTAATACTGTTGATCATGTATTAATCCCCCGATTTTATGTTTTTTAACACCATGATGCAAAAAAAAACTCGCTGTTTAGAAGGAAAATATTGAAAAAAATTATTTGTCCGTTTCAAAAAAACGATAAACTTTGAAGCCTACCCATAGATAAATTAAACGTTCTATTTGGATAATCATGAATTAATTCCTCAATTATACATCTAAGTTCATGCTAAAAAAAGAATTAGGTCAATTAGTAGTTGTTGACCATAAAATGTCAACAACTGATTTTTACTAAACATCGTTTTTGACAATTTGACTATACCCCATACAGCCTTAAATACATTTTTTAATAAACATGACTAACTTTGTAAACAAAAATTGATAAAAAGATTCTGTTGTGAATAGCCCGGTGTGTGATACCATTTTAAAATCTGCAAATCAACAAAAAAAATTCTATAACAAAAAGACTTTACAAAACCATTGTTTTTATTTCACAGGAGATAATACAGCTTATAAAAATGATTTTATTGGAAAGGCACACTCTTCTATATCGTATTAAAAACAAAGTTAAACAAAAGAACTCTTGGTTTTTGTTAATTAATTTGTTGGTGGGTGCGCATGCGATTTAACTAAAAGACACTAAAAGTGGAATAACTTTTGCACCATCAACAATTCGAAAAAGTTTACTTGGCTGCTTTTGTTGGAAATGAGCTCCTCTATCGTCCTGCTTCGTTTGATCGTCCACTTCTGGGACACCCTGTATAAACGCCAATTAGAGAGGCGAATTATAGTATTTTCCCGGCAAATGTAGAAAAACCGTGCAAGTAATTTATTGAAGATCACACCAAACACATCTACACATTTTTTGTTGTTGTTGCTTTTAGGACAGAATTAGAACAAATTAGTCCATTATTAACGCTAAATGACAAATGTATACTATTTGATCACTTTAAGCTTTATTTTATGGAGTTAATCGAGTTGACAAATGAGGCAATTCATATGCGTCTAATTAAAAACAATATTACATGTCAAGTCATGTAAAAGTTTGTACACTATTAAATTATTTTTTGTCGTAAGATTAGTACGTCAATTCAAATTAACAAGACATTGCTCGTTTTTTAACTACAACGTCTTTTTATTTTACATAGATAGGTGAGCGAAATTTAATGAATTAACATGTCATATTTTTTACCGGTCGTATACAATTTTTTGAAGTGTTATCTGAGTTTTACGTGATTAGTCCATTTGATAGTACAATAAATTAATGTAAAAGTGCTTTTAAAATCATTTTTTGCAATTAACCGGATAAATTACGTTACGAGTAGATTAAATTTTATTGAAAAATAAAGTTATTTTTTTACTATGTATGTGAGTTTTATTAAAATAATTGAAAACTACCGAGTGTCCCATTTAGCGTTTGCAATTTCAACTACCGGCTATTTCGAGTGGCAACACTTACGTCATTCGTGTTAAGACAGATTAGTTTAATGTTTAACATTTACGAAATGAATCGCTTTACGCTTGAACATAATTGGGAAAAATATTGAAATCTTACTTTCAAAGTGGTGAGTGTTCTACCCAAACTGCAAGCAATTTACGTGGAAAATTCAGTAGAAGTAAAATGCCCACAAGGCAATTTGTGGATCAATTTGTGATGCGCATTCGCTAAACTGGATTGTTATTGGATAAACCAACTTTTTCCTTCTAGCAATTTATCTTTCAAATTTTTACAAATTTTACATATCCTAAACGATTCTGATATGATGGGGTGAAACCCACTGGTTAGTCCCAAAATTAATTAAACCTAACTACATGCTTTTAGTATGGTATAGAATTGCCTCGGCAGATCTTTATGCAGCTTGAATTCCAGTCCACTGTGCCAGACTTTATCGAATGCTTGGACGACGTCCAGGAATATGCTGGAGCATACTTTTTTACGTTCTAACGTTCTTTCAATAATGTTGGTGATTCTGTGCACCTGTTCAATTGTGGTGCTTTTCTCTGAATTGGTGTGTAGGAATTAGTTGTCGGTCCTCAATTATTGGCTTAAGTCTTTTTAGTAATAATTTTTCAAAGAGTTTTGACATAATTGGCAGCAATGAAATTGGCCTGTATGATTTTTTATCGTTAGATGGTTTATCAGGTTTGCTATCATGATTACTGCTGGTACTTTCCATTGCCACGGAACATATTTTTACCGAAAGCTTGCACTGATTATGTAATAGCCTACGAAATTCATTACCTGGTAGAGCCTTGATTATTTGGCAAGTAATCAAGTCATGCCCTGAGGATTTTTTAACAATCACGTCTCTTTACTTCTTCTTTAAATTCTTTGAGGGTTACTGGGCGTATATCAAAATCATCTAGCTTGTGGATTGATATTATATTTCATTGGCCGTTTGTTTGGCAGTGGTTGGAAGGTACAGGGTGGGTCAAATAATTTTATTTTTTGAACTAGCGGTTTTTTTAGTATGGTAAGGGTTATGTCACTTCTGATTTGACAGAAAGTTAGTTTTATACTTCCGCTGAACGAAAATGGTTGTGTATTCGCTTGAACAACGCTGGGAAATATTGAAACATTAATTCACAAATTTTGGCAAAAAAATCATCTTTTCGGATGAAGCGCATTTCCATCTTGGCGGCTACGTAAGCAAGCAGAATTGTCGCATTTGGGGCACGGAGACTCGCACGTGAGCGTAAAGAAGCCGATGCATCCTCAACGAGTGACTGCTTGGTGCGGATTTTGGTCCGGTGGCATCATTGGGCCATTTTTTTTTGAAAATGTGCAAGGAGCCGCCGTTGTCAATGGTGAGTGCTACCGCGCCATGATAAACAATTTTTTGTTCCCGGCACTTGAAGAGGAGGACCTAGGCAACATTTGGTTTCAACAAGACGGTGTTCCGTGCCACACAGCACGTTTCAATTGATCTTTTGTGCACTGTCTTCGAAGATCGAATTATCAGCCGAAACGCTGATGTGATTTGGCTACCTCGGAGCTGTGATTTGACGCCGTTGGACTATTATCTTTGGGGTGCCGTCAAAGATAAGTGTTACGCCGATAAACCAGCAACGAGTGACGCTCTCAAGAACAATATTCGCATTGCCATTGAAGATATAATGCCGCATACCATCGAAAATGTGCTCAAAAATTGGACCGACCGTATGGGGTACGTCAAGGCCAGCCGAGGCAGTCATATGAATGAAATAGTATTCCACAATTAATCGGAAGGATTGTTCTTTTCAATGAAAAAATAAATGTGAAAAAATATTGAGAACGTTTTGTTTTATTGCATTTAAAAAAAAAATTATTTAGCTCACCCTATATACTCGAGATACTCCGCAAACAGATCAGCCTTCTCTTTAGGACCTCTTGCCTAGGATCCATCCTCCTTTCTAAATCGAGGCACTTGCATTTTGGGTATTTTCAGTCCCTTCGTCGCCTTCCACAGTGAATAATCAGAATTTTTTTCATCGGTTAGGCTAACTAGATATCTGTTGATTGATGCATTTTTAACTTCTTTAAAAAGACTGTTTCCTAAATTGTTAAATATTGGTTTGTTTTCCGGTGTTCTAGTTATTTGCCAGGTTTTACGTGCTCGTCGTTTTTCTCTTACCAACTCTCTAACTTCCATTGGGTAGCATATGTTAAGCTTCTTCTTATTTGGTATAATGGGGTACTTGCCAAAGCAGCATAGTGAATTGTTTCATTGAGTTATTCTAATTCATCTTCCAACTGGCGAGAATTTCTTATCGGTACCTGAAGATTGATTGACCAACACATGCACGTGCATTTACAGCGCGTACAGCCGATAACATGGCAGCTGTTACTCAGAATGTGCCTAAGCATCCATCAACATCAACTCGCCATCATGCTCAAGAATTGAACATTTCACGCAGTTCTGTGATGAGAATCTTGAGCAACGACCTCGGTATGAAGGCGTACAAAGTTCAATTAGTGCAGGAACTGAAGCAAAATGACCATCCGCAACGTCTTCGATTCGCTAATTGAGCTGTGGAAAACTTGGAAATGAGTATTTTTACCGAAAAATCATCTTTTTCGCCAAAGCTCATTTTCAACTCGGAGTAACCATGGAGAAGCCGATGCATCCACAAAGAGTGACCGTTTGGTGTGGATTTTGGACTGGCGGAATCATTGGTCCATTTTTTTCGAAAATGAAAAAAGAACCGCTCTTACAGTCTGGGAGCGTTATAAAGCCATGATAAACGTGTTTTTGTTACCCAGAATTCAAAAGGAGGACACACACGACATTTGGTTTCAATAGGACGGCGCAACTTTCCACACAGCAAGCGCAACAATCTGTCTTTTCCACACAGTATGCAAGACAGTCTTCGGAGATCGAATAATCAGCCGTAATATTTCCGCTTTGAAAAATATGCATCCGTCTTTGGATTGCAGCCAAATTAAATTGCAAAAGTTAGATGGGCCACTCATGTTGTTGTTCTTCATTTTTCTGGACCTTTATTTATCGAACTTTACTTCAGTTTACTCTCAAACCATGCCATATACACAATCCTTTGTGCTAAAGTTATCAATCTGTGAATTTTTCAACTCATGTCACGTGAGAATAATAGTGCACAGACTGTATCGTGAAAAAATAGAGTAATATCAAACTACTTGTATATCAAACCTATAAAGTATGGTTAAGCAACAGGTTACGTAATGATTTTACGTATTTTATCGTATCGATTTGTTTATGAAATGGATACCGAATTAGGAAAATATCAATAGTGCGGAGATGAGATTTGAAGGTGTCAAAACTGGTCAAAAGGTTCAGTGTTGTTGATTATTACCCTAATAAATAGAAAAGAACCACGCATTCAAGTCGGAGTATTAATATTTCCTAACCTGAACACTAAGCAACCGCAACTCGAGCAACCTAACATAAACTACTATAACCGATTCATTATCGGAGCAGATCGCATTTTTGAGTTGGTTGCGGATGCCAAAGTATCAGTCAACAGCCAAACCAAAAATCAAGGAGTATTCTTTGAATAAATAATAAAGGAGTTAATTTATGATAATTTTGAAAACTTAAAAGTATTGATGAGAAACCTACTAACCTGTTAGCAAAGGGATCTTGTTGTCAAAGTCATTTTAAGTCATATATTAAATGATACAGGAAGATTTATTGTAGGTCTTCCCTTTAAGCTGCTCAACCGTTCTTGGAGATTCAACTCAAGCTACCTTACAACCAATGCGCGCAATGTTATGAAAGTTGAATAAAAACGAAAACTTAGCTACAGCAGGGACAACCAAATTATGACTATCCCGAGACTACAACCGGGAAATCATTAAATGATTGCTTGACGTCAGCAGTTGACTAGTTACGCGATCTTAAGATGGTTTAGGGACTTCGAAGCATCCATAACTTCTGTTTTTATATTGAGAAAATAATTCGATAGGTTCGTCTTGCTGAAGAATACGGTAAATATGATCGAATAATCTGGTGGGATTCACCAAACAATCTTTTTAGCACTATGAAATGCCACGTTTATAGAAACAAGAGGTCTAGTTGAGACAACGGAACGTTATGAACGTTATAAAGAATTAAACATAAGAGGAACCAAATTCATAATTAGGCGCTGATTCACTGTACGAAACTAAATAACTAAAGTTAATTCTCTACTAACAATGGAATTCGAATGAAGCGCTCGGAATTAACTGAAATCCAAAGAGAGACATATTCGAATTTCGAATGCTATTAAACTACCAACCTGGACTAACCAAAGAGGGAATTCTCTCTGATGCAGTTTCACTAGTACTTTTATAAATTGTAACTTAAACTTATCGATTTGTTACAATTCCCAAAGTTGTAACCAAAATTATTTGTTTACTTATTGCCGTTAATGCTATAAGTACTCAGTGAGTGTTCTGTATTATGTATAATAATCTAGTACAATCCGATCAGTTCATCATTCTTAATTTATAAATTAGACGCCGACACTTTTATAATCAGTAAATCAACCAAAAAGACGAAATAGCTCTATTCGTTTACTTCAAAATCAGCATACAGAAAGAAATTTCAATGCTCCGTACAACTGGTTACTGAGTACGAGATAAAATTTCAATTAAAACGGGAAAATGTTTGAAAAATAGTAGCCCCACCCCTGGAACTGTAGGAGGTAAACCAACTGTGAATTTATTATCTTCTCTAAAATTAAATTAGGGTGTCCGGGCCTTTTCCGCAAAATCATATATTCTGAAAGTTATTCAGAGTATTTCGTAAAATGGAACACTCTGTGTTTTGGCAAAGCCAAACAAAAAAGTTTCGAAGAATTGTAAAGGGTGTTTTTTTAAGAGGTTGCCGATTTTTTTTTTGAATAAAACACATATAAAATTATGAAATGACCAAAATTTTTTTTTATTTGGTAGATAATTTTTTGGCATTTAACATTTAAACACAATTTCTGGCATATGGCTACCACGACTATTTTTCACAAATGTCATTCTGGAGGTCCAATTTTCCAGCACTTTTTCAAGCATTTGAGGGCGTATGTCAGCAATGACACGTTGAATATTGGTTTCCAAAGCGTCAATCGATTGAGGTTTATCCACATAAACCAATGACTTCACGTATCCCCACAAAAAGTAATCGAGTGGCGTCAAATCGCACGAACGCGGAGGCCAATTCACCGGACCATTTCTCGAAATAATGTTGTCGTTGAAAGTTTCTTTCAATAAGTCGATTGTTTCACGTGCTGTATGGCAAGTGGCACCATCTTGTTGAAACCACATTTCATTCATATCCATATCTTCAAGATTTGACAACAAAAACTCATTTAACATGGTTCTGTATCGATTTCCATTCACGGTAACGCGTCGTCCTTCCTCGTTTTTAAAGAAATATGGACCGATGATCCCACCAGCCCATAGACCGCACCAAACAGTACATTTATCAGGATGCATTGGTAATTCTAGAACGGCGTGTGGATTATCTTTGCTCCAAATGCGACAATTTTGTTTGTTGACGTATCCATTTAACCAAAAATGCGCCTCATCACTGAAGAGAATTTTACGGTAAAAAAATGGATCTTCGTTCAATTGATTTAACGACCAATCACTGAATTCACGGCGCAAACGATGGTCGTGTGGCTTTAATTCTTGCACCAATTGAATTTTTTATGGCACCAAACCCAAATCTTTACGTAAAATTTTCCATAAAGTCGATGGACAAAGTCCAATTTGCTGAGCACGACGACGAATCGATAAATTGTCGTTTTCTTCGACACTGGCCTCAACGACAGCAATATTTTCTTCTGTACGAACTCTTCTCATTCTTGTCGGTGGCTTGGCATCCAAAAGAGTGAATGTAGACCGAAATTTGGTAATTACGTTCTTTATGGTGGTCTCTGACGGACGATTATGTGCACCATAAAATTCACGAAGTGCTCTATAAACATTTTTAATTGAACACTGATTTTGAAAATAAATTTCCACGATTTGAAAACGTTGTTCTGGAGTTAACCTATTCATAATGATTTGCCAAACAATACTGAGTAGAAATGCCACTTTGAGCTGTCAAAACAACTGTCATAAAATAAAACGACATCTATCGGAAAAACAAACCTCCTAAAAAAACACCCGTTACAAATGAAATTAAATAGTTGCTCAAAACCGTACCGCCGTACCAAAATTACTTAATCGACCTTTCAAATTCAGAAAAAGAATATAAAATTGTTTAAGATCATTCGCACATTTTTTATAACGTTAAGTAGGTGGAGTTACTATGGTTTGGTTTATATTCCACATGCACCACAAAAAAAATTCTATTGAATTTCCGTAACAGAAAAATTTCGAATACAATCATAAAAAATTAATAATTATTAAAAATTTACATTTTGCTTGTTAATCCTATAAAGAAAACCTCGAATACCAAAATTTTTATTATCTTTTAGCTCTCAAGGAAACAACAGAAAAATTCAACAAGAGCAAGTAAGTTAAGCAAATAAATAATAAAAATTGATTTAATTTATATAAAATGGAAAAAGACGAAAAACCAAGAAAAAAAACTTAACATTAAAATTAGAAAATTTAATTTGTTTTTGTAGGTGTTTTTCATTTTTATTCTGCTTCAGTTTTTTTTCTTCGTACTACACACACATACACAATAATAATAATAAATTCGAATTTGAATATAAAACATCTTGACTTTTGAAAAAAAAAATTTTTATGAAAATCTGCACACAAATGATTTTCTTAGGAAATAATTAAAAATGAAAATATAGATAAATTTTTCCGAATTATAAATAATAATTTAATTTTTGTTGTTGTTGCTTGTCGCCAATTTCGTTGGCAAGAATTTTGTGCATGTTTTGCTGATTTTAATGGAACTGTTAAAATAATATAGGATTACAGAAATTCTTAACCCCTGATCCTTTTATGTCATAAAAAAGGTTCGATAAATGCGTGTAGTACATATATTATGAATTTATTATCAACCGTTTTAATCATTTTTCAAAACATACCCGGCTTAGCGCCAGTTAAGCTTTTGTATAAAGTTTTAATCATTATGCCACTACAAATACAATGTAACTTTAGTTAAACTGGTTTGCCAAATTATAGGAATAAATTAAGTACCAGGGGTGAACACCGTGACGTGATGATTTTACGGTTCGAAATTACTTCGAGTACGTGATGATAAAATCACAGCTCAATATTTTCCACTTTGGTGAAAACCTAAAACTCATTTCCGTTACAATTTTAAACTAATAATTTGGACACATTTGGTTGCAAATTTAATTTTGTTTTTGATTATTTTCATAAATGCTATACTTTCCGAGTATTTACAAAAATTTATAAAGCTAATATTGGAGCTGCCAATTCCGCTGGGCTAACTTTTGCCAATCGGGACGGGCTTTAGAGGGGACCAAGAACTATTGGCAAACAGACCGACAGAACAGGTGGTGGTCTGTCTGATAAACACTACCTCGAAATTCATTTTTCGAACTTCGGCGACGTAGCGAACGATAAATCTACAAAACGCCCGTAAAGGTCGAAAATGAGAGAGAAATTTTGAGATTATTATATTCGAATGCGACATACCTAATAATAAATATATGTTCTCGAGTTCTACAAGAACCTGTTTATAGTATTTTGAGAGTAGGTTTAAACTCAAAACTTATGAATTCGTTAAAATTTCACCTTCGCATCTTCGAAATTAATGCGCCTTGTTAGCATATAACCAGCCGAAAGCCGAATCAATTAATGATTGGTAAGTACCCATAACTTTTGTAGATTTTTATCGTAAATACCAGCTGCAATTTTTAAATTATATAGGAAACAGATTTGAATGAATACCAAGCAACAAATGGTATAAAATATCGTTGTATGCGTGAAACTGCTTAGTAACGAACAAATAGATTAAGATGGAGAAAAAGGGGAAAACAAGTAGGGGGGAGGGGGGGGGGGTTGTAGAGAGAAATGACGCGATAACTTAGTAGAAATTTGGATAACCGCATGAAGAGAACATGCCCCTCCTACATGCCAATATGTCTTAACCAGCAGCACTGGCTACGATTCAATGGACCAATCAAACATTTACCCAAATTGAAACTTGACTGTAACCTCGGAAATGACACGGTCAAATTCCTCTATGGGTTACATAACAGCAAATATTTGATAACGATTTAAATCAAATTTTCCAAGTTTTGATACTCGGATAAGGCGACCAAACTTCGGAAAATTGTTTAAGTTTATATGTCTCTCAGTTCGTCATTCTAATCGACTTTCGTTCCAATCGAACAGATTTTTCGAATTATAATTGAACTGGTCCCTTACTATTGAAAACGATCGTTCTCGTTCATTATCGCCTCTAGTTAAACGCCTGCGTAATTTTGTACTATTGCTGTCGATGCCTCACTATGCAAATTTTTTTGTCTATTCCAAATTATTTTGCATGTGTAAAAAAATCAATTTACATAAATGTATACAAAAAAATAGAACTCGTAGAAATTTTTTTATATTTATTATTATGATCGATGAAAGCCGTTTAAAATTGAAAGCGTTTGAAAGCAATACATAGAATAAATTTAACAAACGAAACATAAAACTAAATCGGTCGTTTTCAATAGTAGGGGCCCTGAGTTAAAGAATATAAACTTAATTAAAACTTAAAACTTAATTTAAAACTTAATTTTTTATAAACTAAACGATGGTTGAAAATTGTTTTTAGTATGTCTAGAGCTTAGGTCCAAAAGGTAGAGGTAAATTATGGTAAATAAGACATAGAGATGCCCGCCAGACAATAAACAGTGCTGGGAAAAAATTGGGCAAACATATTTTATTGAAAATTGTCTTTTTTTCCTAAAATTACAAAACTTTTGAAAGCAATTGGCTTATTGTTTCATTTAAATGACGTAATTTTTTGAAAAAAAAAAAAATAACCTGCAATTTAGGGGCAAAACCCCGAAAAATGCCAAAATACTCAAAATACGTTGATTGGAGTTAAAGTAATGGAATAAATTATGAGGTGTTTTATTGATTTATAGAAGTTCTATCTTTAATATTAATATTTTGTTGGACCGCCGCTTGTTTTTATTACACCGGTACAACCCCGCAACTGATGTGCAAAAATATTGCACGGTTCAACAAAATATTAATATTAAAGATAGAACTTCTATAAATCAATAAAACACCTCATAATTTATTCCATTACTTTAACTCCAATCAACGTATTTTGGCCTTTTTCGGGGTTTTACCCCTAAATTACAGGTAAATTTTTTTTTTTTTTGGATGAGTAAGTTGTAAATGATGATAAACATTTGACGTCTTAGTAAGCCTGGAATATATGTAGGCGAATTGAATATTTGTTGAAGTTTTGAACCATACAGATTCTATTAGCTCCAATTTCAATCTTTTATTGAGAAGTTCTGAACCGCCCAAATATTATTTTAGTTCACGATCTAATTGTTGTGCCTGAAACTACTTGTTGATATATCACCAGTACGAGAGAGAGAGAGAGGGAGTGAGAGAGAGAGTATCAACTATGTTGATACTACGTTCGTTTTGGAATTTATTTCAAACGTAGTCCTACGAAAATTGCGAGTATTTCGCGATCAAAAATAGAGCATTTTTTTATAAAACAACCACAAATGTTCCCAATTTTGTCGTTTATCTGTTCAAGTACACCACTTCATGCTGTCTTTGAAGCGTTCCGTCTTATAATAAAATAAATTAACTTTCCTAATGCCAAATTTACATTTAGATGCACTAATTATGATGCGTAAGTGATTAAAAACGTTTTTTGGGTGTTTTGCTTCCTACCCATACATCGCCTACATTTGCGAGTAAAAGGTTCATTTTGCCCATAAAACTGCGAAATATTTGATCTGCGATTGTGAGCCCGAAAGCCATCCAACAGAAATCAAACTTGTCAAATATTGTTGTGATTGCAGTTTTATATATTGGCCTTCTCTTGCGACTGGAATTTGATGGTACGCGTGACAAAGACCAATTTTTGAGAAAAATTTTCAACCATTTAGTTGTAAAATTTAATCACCACAAGGTGTCCAGTTGTTGTTTTATTCATTTTAGATCTTAAGTGTAGTGGAGAATAAGTTTTTGCTCATAACTGCTTCCAAAGACCCAAATTTTGCGAATGCTGGAAAAATTTTTACCTATTGCAAATTGTTCAAGATCTAGACGACGAGGTTTGCAAAATGGAAGTTGACCTTATCTATTCTGCAACTTCCCTAAGGAATGAACCATATAAACCTTCGATATAATAAATCCAGGCCAACTGTGAGATGATGTACGAAATTTTTCTTGAAGTAGTTATAGTTGTATTGTGATAGATTAAGACTGCGTGCATGACATCGGGAGTATCGCACAGAATGTGTTAAAACGGTGTGGTAGTGTGGAACTGGTAGACGGGGCAAAAATCATTTCAAGAAATTTGATTAGTTTTGAGTGCGAGAACGAGTGTGATTTTTATTTCCGATGTCATGTACGCAGCATAAGCGTTTATTTTTCGAACCGACTGAAATCTGCAGAAATGTAAGGTTGGTGATTTTACATTTAATAAATAAACGGCAAACTACGGACACTTATTTTGTTTTTCGCCAGTTAGGTAACTGCAAGTCGATTTCTCAAATTTCTCCGCTTTATCGCTAAATTACCAACACATTCGATTATTTGTGAAAAGAGATCTAGAGCTTAATATTAAATTTGTATTTGAAAAAATTTCTATAACGGCATGTTTTATTATTTTCTTGATGATTTGAATGTGTTACGGATAACTGAGTTGGGGGATTGCAAAATGGTGAATAACCCATCTCCAAAATATGTCAGCTCTTTCACATAGTCGTCCGATGTCGTCACCTTCCATCCCGACTGAAATCATCGCCCTGGTAGTTGGCGGTAACCTTGAAATCCACAGTTGTTTAATTAAGTCAGATGCCAGGGTACTTAAATCGTCTGCCATTCATCTTAATTGTCGATGGGAACTCGATGATGATTGGTTCCCTTTTTCACCGCGTGTACTACAGAGTGAGGGGTGACGTTGCGTGTCTGGTGTAAGGGCGGTCTTTGAGTGTTATGTATTTGTTTTCTGATGGTGGATCAATATCATATCTGATACTACATTTGATTTGTAATTTCTCTAAGTATTTTACAAAATGATTGAATTGTGTCTCATCCGCCATGATACGGTCGGATAAGAGACAATTCAATCATAACGAAAATGACGGTAGATTGTTCGATTAAATTTGGAAATAATATAGGAGGTTCATTACGTTGTCCGTTTCATCAGATGTGATTGTAGTTTTGGTGGGGTTTAGTTGGCGACAGAAATATTACTCGGGATTTATAACCTTTAGTGCAGAAATTCGCTGTTGATACTCCATATTTTTATTGTGTCCATCGGGATCACTTACCACTGTTGTAACCAACTATGAACTCTTATGTTCTATTAGACGTGTTATAATATTAATGGCCGAACGTAAAGTAAAATTAACGCATCAAAATTGTTTAGATTTTCCGGTACACAATTTTTTTATATGCCAGGTTATATTAATTTATTATTTAACCAGTTAGCTCAAGACTCTTAAACTCTCTACTTAATGATTAACGAATCGAATATATATAGGTGAATGGGAAATAAATTTGTATAGGAAAACGATATGACATGTGCATATCGTTTATGGGTCATATTTATGAGACAATGTTGAGGAATAAGCAATTATGAATTTTACATTTATATTCTGTTTTGTTCATTAAGACATTTTTGGAAGTGCGTTGAACTACTGAACAATGCAGTTTTTTAAAATACGATGTGGAACAATTATGGTCGATATTCAATAACGCTATAAATATATGTATAAGGGTGGCTAAACACGTAAATGAAATTAACCTGCATACGTGGTTGGGACGCACCGCACGAACGAATGTAAATTCTTGTAGGAATAATTCGGAAAGAAATTTATATTTATCATCCGCAGCATTACCACCACAAAAATCAAAGAACGAGAGATTTTATATGTTATATAAAATATTAGTTAAAAGCATCTAAATCGATCGTTAAGATCGTTCATCTCTAACAAGCATCATTTAATGACCAATTTGAAATAAACAACAGATTGGTTGTTTATTTCAAATTGTTCATTAAATTTTGCTTGTTGAACGTTTAAGTGTTGGCTAATTATTCTAAAAATATTGTCATAACACGGCATATTAACATATCAGTAATCCACTGGTTATTTCGTCAAAATAAGAGCCGTTATCGTTCGTTTCCTTGAATCATGTATTCTTCATAATGAAGTGTGAAGTAACAACTGCTAACCAGCGACCATACCAAACTCAATCAAGAGATTTATTTATTATAACTTCATAAATATGGACCAAAATATCTTTCATGTATATATATTGAAAGCATCAACTCACTCACAAATTGAAGAACTGCAGTGTTGATATCAATGTAAAAAAATTACAAAATGGAAATTAAAGCTCAAACTTAATTTACACCAGCTCTGGAGTTTGTAAAGGTTCTCATGTGAGTTCTTGGAGATTTATTATATTTATATGAGATTGAATTACTTCCAATCCACAAATGTGGGATGATTAACCTTTCAAATAAATAAAATAAATTTTCGAAAATTAAATAAAATCAAAATAAATTACCTTTGTAGCAAATTGACTTTACAAAGCGTAAGATTCACTGTGTAGCTAAAGCCAACTATATAAGCTGGGCTTTGTTAAACGCTGGACAAGAGATATTTATGACCCAATTAATATCTTATATTAGGCATATCACTCAGACATACAGCAGAAAGTGCAACAGCTATCAGATCTAGCTAACGAAGATAGTCTCAAGATAAACATCAATAAAACCAAGACGATGAGACTCAACACAAATATAACCACACCGATGCACATCAACAATGTAAAAATTGAAGATGTAAATAAATTTGTAGAAATAAGAGCCGTTATCGTTCGTTTCCCTGAATCATGTATTCTTCATAATGAAGTGTGAAGTAAAAACTGCTAACCAGCGACCATACCAAACTCAATCAAGAGATTTATTTATTATAACTTCATAAATATGGACCAAAATATCTTTCATGTATATATATTGAAAGCATCAACTCACTCACAAATTGAAGAACTGCAGTGTTGATATCAATGTAAAAAAATTACAAAACTTTGGAAATTAAAGCTCAAACTTAATTTACACCAGCTCTGGAGTTTGTAAAGGTTCTCATGTGAGTTCTTGGAGATTTATTATATTTATATGAGATTGAATTACTTCCAATCCACAAATGTGGGATGATTAACCTTTCAAATAAATAAAATAAATTTTCGAAAATTAAATAAAATCAAAATAAATTACCTTTGTAGCAAATTGACTTTACAAAGCGTAAGATTCACTGTGTAGCTAAAGCCAACTATATAAGCTGGGCTTTGTTAAACGCTGGACAAGAGATATTTATGACCCAATTAATATCTTATATTAGGCATATCACTCAGACATACAGCAGAAAGTGCAACAGCTATCAGATCTAGCTAACGAAGATAGTCTCAAGATAAAACCAAGACGATGAGACTCAACACAAATATAACCACACCGATGCACATCAACAATGTACAAATTGAAGATGTAAATAAATTTGTATACCTTGGTTGTACAATAATGAAAACAGGTGGGACAGAGGAAGACATAAACAAACGCATAAATAAAGCCAGGCACACATTCAACATGTTACATAAAGTCTGGAATTCTTCTGTCCTGTCACGCAAGACCTAGATACGAATGTTCAACTCGTGTGTGAAATCGATACTACTGTATGGGTGTGAGACATGGAAATACACAGAAAAAGTCAGAAAGAAGTTACAGGTGTTCGTAAACCTTCGACGAATACTGAAATGCTTCTGGCCTAACACCATAACTAACATTGAACTGCATAGAAGAACAAATCAGTCAGACATAGAAACCGAAATAAAAAGACGAAAGTGGAGATGGATTGGCCATAAGCTGAGGAAATCGCTAAGTGATATAACGAGGATGTCATTGGACTAGAACACGCAAGGGAAAAGGAAAGTAGGAAGACCCAGCGATGATATGGAAGAGAATAATGCTAGCTAGCTGAAACGAAACAACTTCGTAAATCATGGGAAGGGATAAACGTTGTAACCCACAACAGAGTAAGATGGACCAGACTAGTAGACGCCCTATGCTTCTAAATTGGAGATACAGGAAAAAAAATTAGTCATATATGAGATCCCAACTTGAATATGCGTTAATAGTTTTGGTGTTTTTGATAATTTGGACTATGACACCGGTTTGCCATTTCATATTACATATCAATTTTTTTTTCTCTGAGATCAGAATACCATTAGTTAGGTTTCAAACTGTCCTTTTCAAAATTTTATTTAATATTAGCGACTCAGCAACTTTTTTAAATATAAATTGCCTTAAAATTATACACCAAGAACATGTATTTCCTTTCAAAACCGAAAACGAAAACCTCCTTTCCACGTTTCCATTAGTGTTTAGAACATTTAGGGTTATAACACAGACAATTATAACCAGATAGGTATCTTTCGTAAAATCTTGATGTATATGAATAAATAAATTTCTGATGTGCACACGCAGTTACAATAGGATTCCATGGAATCTACAGTAAACAGAGTAAGAAACCTTAGCTACTTAATATATATCTCTCTTTCTCGCCCATGGATTGGGTCAAACATAGAATTAAAAAAATATATTTTATTTGTTTTTTATACAGTATACACACAAATTATTTTTCAAAATTGCCTTTGTATGTAGCTATTCTGAAAATATTATGTTTTGGTGTGCTAAATGAAATGTAAATGTAAATGATATGAAAAAATATGAAAAACTTATCAATGAAAAGGAAAATTTTTTTAATTAAATTGTTTTCTAATGATCGCAGTGATAAACAAGTAATATATTTATACATAATTGTGTTTGTTGTACATTATCACCCTTATTCCTTTAGTCGCATCACTTCATGCGACCTTTACTCATCTTCATGGTTACTAGATTGCGGCTGATTTTAAATCTTAGTAGCTCCTTTATAAATATATTCTTGCGACCTCTATCATTTCAAACGTCAATTTCAATCACTTGAAATTTTGATGCGACAAATAAATAGAATTTTTTTTTTTTCAAACTAAGGCAGCCAACTAAGATTAATAAAAAGTACTCAATTTACTGTTTTTTTCGAAGTTAAAATGTTGTATTTTCCGTTCTTTAAAAGATATTGTTTTCGTTTTTACTACGTTAGAAAGGTGAATATTTATGGTTAACAAATAAATTTAAAAAAATTCCGAAGTACCGTTATTTTCGAAGTAATAGCAAGATATATGTGCGCACAGCTTTTTACCGCTAGAGGGCGCAGCTACCAAAATCTTAATACTATTTATACTAGGTTTGAAAGGTAGAGGTTCAGCCTTTTAAACAAGCTATAAATCATATTTGCACTGCATCCAGTTTGGCTGCTACACGACTTTAAAGTTGAAAAATTACAATATTTTAATATTTTTTTTCATTGTGAATGTGAATCAAATTTAGGGAAAAGGGCAACATATATGCTATTCCTAGGAATAACTTTGATCACAATTAAGAAAAGCTTCAAATGAGTCTAAAAGCAAAACTTTATGTTACATAATTTGAGCACCAGAGGATTTCAAATTTAAAATTCACATATAATTTTCCTTTTAGTAAAACAAATATGTAACTTAAATGCAATTTTAATGTGTTTTAAGTTTTAAACCTGAAAATCCAATATTTTAAATGAGATTAGGAAATGGTGTTTGATAACAAGAGAATTTTATCGGCGTTTTATAGTAAAATAACTTTGGTCTAATTATAACAGCGAGTGAGCTGTTACATCTATGAAAGCCAACTTTGTTTGTTAGAAAGTTTATTGGGATGAGTCATGGCTAAGGTAACCTAAAACATAACGCCCTTATCATCAAAATTGCACTAGCATGACGTAATTTATTAGCCCTATGAGTTAAGTTTATTGTTAGTTGTATAGTTTTCGTGATTTAAGGTTTCTACTCGAATATAAATTTTTTGTATCGAAGCATATGGTTCGATACGCCTCTTCCAATGTTTGCTATTCTCAACTATAAGTGGATCTGACGGTAATAAAAGATGTCACATTTAAAACTTTTACTACTTTATTTTGTTCTCAATATAAATAGATGAATAAATGTTTACTTTACTTAGTTAATACTTAACAGTAATCGACGTAGTAGTGCTCTTGTAAATTTTTAAGTGAGATATTTCTCGTAAAGTAAAAGATGGTAAATCCACAGTGTTGGAAAGTCATAAAAA
Organism: Nephrotoma guestfalica; assembly: GCA_963691935.1. NCBI lineage: Eukaryota > Metazoa > Arthropoda > Insecta > Diptera > Tipulidae > Nephrotoma > Nephrotoma guestfalica. Next base: position 105,901,850 of record OY829914.1, read on the forward strand.
TATAAAACAACAATCTAGAGCCGTTAGTGAAGCATTAGCTGAAAAACCCAAAAAGTATTTAAACCGCGATTTATCCAGACAGAGAATTTGTGGAAAATGCAGTATAAAATTATACAAATTAAACGATGTACCAATTATACCAAACCCAGCTTCCGATTTTGCAAGTCAACTTCCATCATCATCTGGGTCTTCTTCAAATCAATCGCAGACACTGCCATCAACGGAAATGTTCCGAGAAGGTTATATGGAAGGGTTCTCTGAAATATGTGTACGTTTGGGTGAATCACCAGCAAATAAACACAGGCTCATTGAGCCAGGTTATAACAAAAAACAACTAGAAAAAGTAGTAAACTCACTTGTGAAAATTTTCTACGCATACCGGTTCAAAAAATATCACCAATAGATGAGCCAGATGACGAACATGAACTCATGAACTATATTATGGAAGCATACAACCAGCAAGGGACATCATACGCAAATCGAATGTTCCTCCTAACTTTGTTACCAGAGAATTGATCAGTGGCTAAAATTATGGATACATTTAATACTTTGAAATATTTGGACATGGTAGCTTCCCAGGACCTAGAAAAACTAGATCTGGAGTCTCTCCTGAAACAATTACATTAATAGAGGAATTCTACAGAAGTATGGACATCAGTCGTCAGCTTCCTGGAACCCACGACTTTGTTAGTGTTCCTGATCTTGATGGAGGTCGTATTAAAAAACAGAAAATGCTAGTTTTATGCAACTTAGCATACCAACATTTTTTGGAACAAAATCCAAATCAAAATATTGGATTTTCTAAATTTGCCAAGCTTCGCCCAAAAGAATGCATATTAGCTGGAAAACCAGGTTATATGAAAATTTTTAAATTGCGATCCTACCATTATCAATGAAAAACAGTTATTAAACACCACAGGATAAGTTGAACATATGCTGAAAATTTGACGTGGCATTGTTGTGAAGGTAAGATTATTAGTTATATTATGCAATTCGAAAATATTTAAAATTGGTCTACATGGACGTTACTTTTATCTTTGTTTACAGGTAAATGTAGAGAATGTAACAGTCTGGTGTATAAATTAATAGAACAACTGAAAGATGCTGCAAAAACTGGGGTAATAGATGAAGTGACATACAATAATTGGATTTCCTTTCAAAATATATACAAACTGATAAAGGTCACGTCTTCAGTTGTCGAAATTGCCGACATTTCATCAGAATCCTCAAAATTCGGCCTAGCAGCACTTCGCAACCATGACTACATAACCAAAGAACAGTCAAGATATCTAAAGTTAGTAAAAAGTAATTTACAAGAAGGAGAATATGTAGTGGTTTTGGATTTTTCGGAAAATTTTAAATTTGTCACTCAGAATGAAGTACAAGCAGCACATTATTTTACACCGCAAACAACATTTTTCCGATCGTAGCCTACTATAAATCAGCAACAGGTTCAATAAGCATACTCTCCTACGCAATAATTTCAGAAGAAGATACGCATGATACTGTAGCACTGTACACTTTTCAAACGAAATTTGTAAAATTTGTACAAGCAAATGGGGCTGAATATCCAAATCCAACGAAATTATATTATTTTTCTGATGGAGCTGTATCCCAATTCAAAAATAAGAAAAATTTTGTAAATATCAACTATCACAAGGCGGATTTTGGCGTTAACTGCAAATGGAATTTCTTTGTTTGAGCTGATTCGCGTGTTTGTTTTTTGCGACTGCCAGCAAATTATTTTTTTTTTCCATTACAGTTTTTGTATATATATTTTGGGGGTTTTGGGGCTCGACTATAGTTTGAAGAGTTTATAATTAGATAAGTATCGTTCCTCTATTACCGTTTATATTGCTGGTATTATTTGGCTTTATTTGTTTTGTTTCAGATTTGATATTTGAAGTTAACCTGGTTTTTGAAGACGAACTTAATTATTTATTTCAAAATTGTTCATGTAAGTATTGTTGTTGAAGTGCGCCACGATTCGCGATGTCCACCGAAAGTATTTCTTTGCCCTCCATTTTACTTAAATCCATGCTTTGGACTAGGTCCAATTTACTTAATGTGGTTAGTTTAAACGTCCAGAGTCTTATTTTAAATATTGACGAACTTCGTCATACTTTTAATGGGGTCCCAATTGATGTCATTTGCTTATCGGAAACATTTCTATCGTCCGATATTCCCGATTCCGCGTTGGCCTTTAGTGGTGATAATTTGTTCAGGCGTGATAGAGCTAATCCACCGGTTAATTATGGCAGAGTATGCCTATATGTTAAAGAGCATATTAAATGCAATGTTGTATCGGTACTCCTCTCAATTTCTCAAAGGCTCGTTTCTGACTTTGAGTTTCTTTTTCTAAATGTCTTCGTCAATAAGCGGAAATTCCTGTTTGGTGTAGTTTATAATCCTCCTAAAACGAACAAGAGGTCTTTTAGACATTGAATGTCTTTTTAGTTATTTTTCCTGTCGGTATGATGAGGTTTTCATTTCGGGTGATTTCAACTTTGATATTTCTCAAGAGACTTTATTTTCTCGTAGCTATTTAAATATCTTAAATAGCATTAATCTTTCAGTTTATATTATAACACTGAAGCGCCCACATACTCTTATGCAACCGCAAGTGGTGGTTCTTATTCTCTCATTGATCATGTTGTCGCTTCTGCTGATAATTCCATTTGTTTTTTCAATCAATTGTCTCTTGGTATTGGTTCTCATCACGATCTCCTTGTTTTTTCTGTTAATTATTACTCTCGTCCTAAACCTCAGAGTTTCAACTTTAGGGATTTTTCGAAAATTGATGAATCTCACCTTTCATCAATTTGTGGCTATATTCTCTCACTACTGTTTATTTTAGACCTAGATCCCCCCCTTGGATGACGCAAGAGATTTCGAATGCTATTTCTGTTCGTTTTTCCAAATATCGTCTTTGGAAAATGAGCCCTAATTCTATTTTTTATCTAGCTTATAAGCAATCTCGAAATAGAGTGGTAAGTTTAATTCGTATCGCTAAGCAAAATGTTTTCAAGGATAAGCTAGATCCCTCTCTTCCCTCTAAGATATTTTGGCGTAACGTTCGCAATTTGGGCCTTGGTAGTTGCAAAGAGGGTGCTTCGGTAAGTTTCAAAGCTAATGATTTTAATCATTACCTAAGTAATTCTAGTTCCATCCATGATATTTCCAATATTGATTTAGTATCCGTAGAATCCCTAAATTCTTTTTCGTTTGCAAATATATCAATTGCCGATTTGCATTCTGCAATTTGGGAAGTTAAATCGCAATCCACTGGTCTAGATATGGTTAGTTTAAAATTTGTTAAGCGTATTTTTCCTAATGTATCAAGATACTTGTTACATATTTTTAATTTTATTTTAACGACCTCGTTTTATCTCGCTCAGTGGAAGTTGAGTAAAATTATTCCTGTTCCTAAAATTAGCAATCCTTCTGAGCTTTCCCATTTCCGACCTATTAGTATTTTAAGTTCTCTGTCCAAGGCGTTTGAATTGGTAGTAAAAAACCAAATTCAATCTCATATTGATAGCTTTAATTTGCTTAGTATTTCTCAATCGGGTTTTAGAAGATTCCACGGTACTACCACTGCTTTACTGAATGTTTGTGATGATATTCGTCGTAGTATGAGTAAAAGAGAAATGACTTGCCTTACTTTGTTGGATTTTATATTATATTATATATTATATTATATTTAATCAAAATTTGGTGATTAATTGAATCGAACGCTTTCGAATATAATATTTTATATTATATTCGAAAGCGTTCGATTCAATTAATCACCAAATTTTGTTTAATAAGCTTATTTCGAACTTTAATTTCTCTCTCTGCTGCTAAATTAATTTTAGACTATATTTCGGGTCGTTTTCGGGCAGTCTTTTTTGACAATTCGTTTTCTGTCTCTTCTGGCGTTCCTCAGGGGTCGGTTGTTAGTCCTTTACTATTCTCAATGTACATTAATGACGTAGCATGTTCGATTCGCCATTCTTCGTTTCATATTTTGCTGATGATGTACAAATTTATAGGAGTAGTCGCTTAGATAATGATTCCATTAACTCTGATATTTCTCTTATTAATGAAGATTTGGTAAGAATTTATAATTGGTCACTATCTAACCGGCTCGCTCTTAATGCCAACAAATCTCAGTCTATTATAATTTATAAAAAATCTATAGATACTTCCTCTTTTCCTGGAATTTTTCTCGGTGATTCTTTAATTCCATTCTCTAATACAGTTAGAAATTTAGGGTTAATTTTCAATAAAACTCTAACAGGGTGATCATTCGATTAAGGTTAGCAAAACGGTTTTTGGAATGCTTAGTTGTTTGTATAAAGTTGTTGGGTTTTCTGATAGTAATTTTAAAAAGCGTATGTTCCTCTGCACCTTCTTCCACATTTTCTATTTGGGGATGTTGTTTTGTTTGGTATGCTTCAGGAGAATATGAAGGTTCTCCAAAGATGTTTCAATGCTTGTACTCGGTTTGTTTTTAGTATTAGGAAATATGATCACATTTCTCCCTTTTTGAATTTGATTCTGGGTTGTAATTTAGTTGATTTTTATGAACTTGGCGTTTGTCTTCTCAGGACTAAGCAACCTCCCTATTTATTTAATAAGTTATTGTTCAGTAGGTCTAATTCTTCAAATTTACGATTACTTCCCCCTATAAACTTGTGTAGGTCTCTAAATACTTCGTTTTCTGTTAGAGGCATTTCTCTTTGGAATTCTATTCCATTAGATATTAAGAGATCGGCGTCGCTTAGATCTTTTAAAACGAGTTATTTAGCGTGGCGCGCTTGAATGACAATACATTTGTATAATAATATTTTTATATTTATTTATATTGTTTTTGTACGTAGTTTGTAAGCATTCACTTCTTGCAGTATCCTCCGTAACAAATGAGCTTGAGCTCAACATGGAGGGTATTAGCATGGAGTGGATTTGTTTTTTGAAAAAGCTGAGGTTTTTATGCCTAATGGAAGTATTTTTTTGTTGATGTTTATTTATTATGCGTCCATATGTGATTTTCCTCTACTAAAATTGTTATGTCAATCTATCAATAAATAAATAAATAAATAAATGCATGGAAAGGGACCATCAGATGGTATAGGAGACACCATTAAGAAAATCGCTAGATCATTGAGAACTGTTGACGACAATCTTTCAATAACCCTGAAGAATTTTTTAAATGGTGTAAATTTAGAAGTAACATCAAGTCCGTGCACTTTGACTATGTATCTAAATTAGAATACACATCAACTAAAAAGTTACTAAATAAGATATTTCGTAATATTAGCACAGTTAAAAACACTAGACAAATTTTTCAGGTAACGCCAAATGCCGATTTAAACTTTATTAATACTAAAATGTTTTCCAATCAATAGTTGTAAATAAAAGTTGTTTATGAGGAAAAATTATTTCTGTAATATTTAAATGTGTTTCTTAATTTGTGCTTGTTGACTCATTTCAATTATTGTATTATTGTGTTTTAAAATCATAAAATTAGTGCAGGACCGAGAAATTCTCTTTTCTTCTAACTTTAAACAAACTTGTAATGCATAATAAAACTGAACAAAAAAATAAAGTTTTAATTTTTAAAATCCTCTGATGCTCAAATTATGTAACATAAAGTTTTGCTTTTAGACTCATTTGATGCTCTACTTAATTGTGATCAAAGTTATTCCTAGGAATAGCATATACGAGTATGTCGTCCTTTTCTCTAAATTTGATTCACATTCACAACGAAAAAAAATAAAAATTTTGTAATTTTTCAACTGTAAAGTCAAGTAGCAGCCAAACTAGATGCAGTACAAATATGATTTATAGCTTGTTTAAAAGGCTGAACCTCTATCTTTCAAATCCTGTATAAGATTTTGGTAGCTGCGCCCTCTAGCATCAAAAAGCCGTGCGTACCTATAGCTTGCCATAACTTCGAAAATAACGGTACTTTGAAATTTTTTTAAATTTATTTGTTTAACCATAAATATTCACCTTTCTAACGTAGTTAAAACTAAAACAATATCTTTTACAGAACGGAAAATACAACATTTTATGTTTAGACACAATATTAAAAGTGCGAAAGATGTCAAAACTGACATATCGAATAATGGGAATTTTGAATGTCAAAATAAAAAATAAAAATACATGTGTCTTCTTTTTTTATCCGAGCAACAATAAAAAAAGAACAAAAATTAAAATTTAAGAAGGTCATTTTGGGCGGTTCCCTGAAATATAATGGAATGACCCAAATATGAAATATAATGAAATTCGTTTAACTGTGGAGCGTTTAGCTGTGCCAGAGAAAATTGAAATGGTTCTGGTTTATGGAGAAGCTGGCAGAAATCTTGAAAAGCTGTTGCTATTTACGCTCAACGTTTTCCGGATAGGATTCGTTCACGTGCTTCATTTGGTCGTACTATCAAACAATTTATTACTGATGGAAATGTTCAACCGAAAAAGAAGACCCGTATAGCAACAGTCACTGGAGAAAATAATGAAATTGCTGTATTGGCAGCAGTGGCTCATACTCCTCATGTTAGTACACGAGAAATAGTTCGCGATTCCGGATTGTCCCTCACCAGTGTTTGGAGAATTTTAAAACGGCACAAGTATCATCCACATTATGTGTCTTTACACCAAGATCTTCATGGCGCTGATTTCCAAAATCGGATAACTTTTTGTCAATGGGCACGTGAACAAATACAACAAAACCCCAATTTTTTTCGTTGCGTAATGTTCTCTGACGAATCGTCTTTTACAAACCATGGAACGGTTAATCGACACAACATGCGTTATTGGAGACTGTCAACGTGTGGTGTGGAATAATTGGCAACAAACTCATAGGCCCCCACATTATTGAAGGCAACTTGAATGGTCAAATGTACCGAAACATTTTTGAAAATTAACTGCCAATATTACTTGAAAATTTGAGCTTAGAAGTGAGACGGAACATGTGGTTTCAACATGATGGTTGTCCTGCACACTATTCGGTGGTGGCACATGAAATACTTGATCGTGATTTCAATGGTCGCTGGCTTGGTAGAGCTGGTCCGGTAAATTGGCCTGCCAGATCACCAGATCTTACTTCGCCAGAATTCTTTTTGTGGGGCTATCTCAAAGACAAAGTTTACAAACAAGAACCAACAACACGTGAGAACATGATTGAGCGAATCAGAAATGCGTATGCTGAAATTCAACCAGACACACTTCTCTGTTGTGTACAATCATTTGAAATGCGTATTAATAAGTGCATTGAAGTCGCAGGCCATCATTTTGAACACTTATTTTAATAACGACGAATTTCGAGTATTTCCAATGAAAACGTGATGTTTTTTATTTCAAACGTATTGCAGAATCGAATGCGTGTGTTCTAAGAAGGAGAAATTGAAAAAATTGAATTTCGTCGATTACAACACCATCTATCACGAACCGAACAAAATATTTCATTCTAATCATACGTACTTTTAGTCGTAGAATCCGTATCTGCAATACAAAATATGGCTTCTTATCCTAGTTTAAAAGTTACCCCCGCCCCACCTACAAAGCGGGGGATGGGGGACTATTTTTTTGGACTAATGTATTTCCCCCGCGGTATGATTAAATTTTGATTATGGACATTTTTTCCGTAGTGGCTATTTTTCGAGATATTTGATCGTCTCAGTTTAAAAGAAACACCCGGTATATATATATATATATATATATATATATATATATATATATATATATATATATATATATATATAAGTTATCACATCCTAAACTAGGTTCCCACATTATGCAAGGAATCATATTGCTATACGCTTGCAATATGACCTATTAATAACACGCGCACCTTGCATCGCACGTTTCGCAAGCACGCACATTCTTCGTAGAAGTGTATGACTCGCGTAGAATAAGTAATTAAGTTTAAGTTAGTTGTAATTCAGAATTCTAGTAGTTAAGTTAATAAGTAATAAAATATTGTAATATCGAAAGTATAGTAAATTAATGTCAAAAGTGTAATAAATTACATAGTGATTAAATAAATAAAATAATAAATAAATAAAGAATACATAAAAGAAAAATTAAAAATCATAAATTGATTTTTTTTAATAAAAGTGAACTAAAGAAGTTTAGGCGCCGAAACAGGGACCCCGCCAGGTGTCAATTAATAATATACCATTTTTAATAATCTAACCAGTGATTATAATTGAAAGTGAAATTGATTTTAGTTAACCATACTAAAATAAAAATTCGAATGTGAACACACCACACACATTCAACCACAGTTAAAGAAGCAGAACTAGGAAGCGAAGCTACTAAGTACTCCTAACCAAGGAAAAACAGGAGTTGAAGTAAGACGACGGACACCAAGCCGACCAACTAAAATTCTTCAACAGCGGCCTAATCACCTTTAACGACACTTGAGCAGGGGGCAAGGATTACAACTCCAAATGTTAACCACACATTTGCTTATTAGTGTGTAAGTCTATATTTTAAATTTATATTAAAGAAAATTTCTATGAATCAAATAAAAGAATCAGTATAAAAGTGAAGAAAATTTAAAGAAAGAAATTAGTTAAAATTATTAAATTAAATTTCTATAAAGTTATTAGAATACTCTAAAAATTTCTAAGCTAAATATTGAAAAATATATAAAGTAACAAAAATTAAAGAAAGTGTAGCAAATACGTGCTTATTAAAGTTTTATAAAGAATCTAAAAGAAAGTAGAACCTCAAAATTAAAGAAAGTTTAATAAAATCATTCCAAGTTGATTAATAAATGAAATTTGAAATTATCCGAAATATTTAAAATAGTGAAATAATATACTACATACGATTTTGTTATAAAAATTACAGAAACAAAATCTTATCTTATATTAAGTTATATTATATTTCATTGAAGTTGCTTTAGTTAAGAATATTGATATTTAAAACACCGTATATCTATTATACCCATTTAAAATCATATCTGTAAAACAAAATCTCACACGAATTCAATGTCTTGTACATAATTCTGTATCATAAAGTTCGATTAGTTAAATCTCTATTAATTGGAATCACAATTGCTCACGCGCATTAACATATTATTAATCGAATTTAAATATTAAAATAACAGCAAATTTTCTCTTGTTCTCAAAATGGTTAATGAAACAAAACCCTCGACCTCGACCTTAACAGCTAATCCAAACACAAAAACGGAAAACACATTTGACCTTAATAAATTAACAGAAATTATAACAGAAATCGTAAACGGACAGAGTCAGGCTCACAATAATATTAGATATGACATAGACCAAACAATAGAAGACCGCTATAAAGGAAATCTCACAGATCTTGACAAAATCCCAGATATCATGAAATGTATTCGCGAATTCTCAGGGCAACCTGGAGAATTCGGGTCGTGGAAAAAAATGTAGATAGAGTGTTACAAATTTACGAACACCTTAGGGGTACTCCAAAATATTATGGCATTTTAAACGTCATACGAAACAAAATTGTAGGTCATGCAGACGTAGCTCTAGAGTCTTATAATACCCCATTGAATTGGCAAAAAATAGCCAAATGCCTTACCCTGCACTAAGCTGATAAACGTGACTTAGGCACCCTCGAATACCAAATGATGACGTTGGTACAAGGCCATCAAACTATTCAAGAATTTTATCAGCGAGTTTATCAGCACCTTTCATTAATATTAAATAAACTATCTTCAATGGATATGGGTCAGGAATCCATGAATAATTTAACAGAAAATTATCGAGACAAGGCGCTCGATACTTTTATTAGAGGTTTAAAAGGAGATCTGCCGCGACTATTAAGCATTCGTGAGCCTAGTGACTTGCCTCAAGCACTACAGTTATGCCTAAAATTGCAAAATATGGACTATCGAGCGCAATATGCTAATCACAGTGCGCAAAACGTTCAACGCAAGCCACCAGTGCCCCCACCTCCGTTCATTCGAAAGAATCAAATGCCTATGCCCGTTAACGGACCACGTAATTTTTCCCACAGCTCCTTCACAACCCTCAAACCTCGTTCGAAAGAACAAAAATATTTCAACATAATCGACCCCAATTTGTGTATCAAGGCCCACCATTCCCAAGACCACAAAATCAACCTTTCAGACCACAATTTGAATATCAAAATCACCCACCAGCATATCCACCTAAGCCACAACCAAAACCGACACCTATGTCAGTAGACGGCAGTGGTCAATCAAGACATGTAAATTACATGAATCGGCCACAGAATGTCCGACACCCCATAAAAAGACCTCTATTCAACTCTTCACAACATCATCATCATCCAAACAAAGCTCAAAGGGTCTATCATTATGAGCAATTCAATGAGGATCCTACCATCCAACACTATCAAGACGAATTAGCTGAGTACGATTCGCAATATGAACAAACTTTAGTGGAATACACAGACGCGGAGAATATTCCTGAACTGAAGGAAGATGACCCTACAGACATTTTCGAGGAAGAAGAAAACCCCGAACAACTTGATGATATAAATTTTTTAGATTAAAGAGTTCTTCGCTCCCTTATCTAGAACATCGAGCGAAGAACGACAAAATTGTACGGTTTTTAATAGATACGGGATCTAATAAAAACTACATTCAGCCCCAATATATTCGTAATCCTATACGGAACGAGAAACCATTCATGGCTAATTCAGTAGCAGGGAGTATAAAAATCACTCACCATGCTATGATAGATCTGTTCGGTCCTGAACGGAAATTAAAATTCTTTATTCTTCCTAGCCTAAAATCTTTTGGGGGTATAATCGGTAACGATAGCCTTAAAGAACTTAGCGCTACCATCCATACAAATAGGGGGTTTATGACCATCTACCCTAATATTAAGATACCACTTAAACAACACGTATCGGATTCTGTAAACACTATCAACGTAAGAACCGCACATCTCAACACAGTACAGATCAAAACTTTAGATAAAATAATAAAAAACAATCCTAACTTATTCATTGAACCAGAGGAAAAGCTAACGTTCACAACCACAATAAAGGGAGAAATTAGGACCCAAACTGATGAGGCAGTCTATACTAGGCCCTATCCTTACCCTATATGTCTCAAGGATGAGGTAGAGAAACAAGTACAACAATTATTGTCGGACGGAATAATTAGACCATCGAAATCACCCTATAACTCTCCAATTTGGGTCGTACCCAAAAAAGAAGACGCATCGGGAGAAAAAAAGTATAGGATGGTCATCGACTACCGCAAACTAAATACGGTAACAATCCCCGACAAATACCCAATTCCTGAGATTAATCATATTCTAGCGAATCTCGGTGAAAATAAGTTATTCACTGTTTTAGACTTGAAGAGCGGCTTTCACCAAATCTCGCTCAAGGAAACGGATATCGAGAAAACAGCCTTCTCTGTCAACCATGGTAAATATGAATTTACTAGGCTTCCTTTCGGCCTGAAGAATGCACCATCTATATTTCAACGTGCTTTAGATGATATCCTTCGTGAACATATAGGAAAACGCTGCTATGTCTATATCGACGACATAGTCATATTCGGAAAAAACGAAAACGAGCACTTTCAAAACATCGAAATAATATTCGAAGTTCTTGAAAGAGCTAACCTCAAAATTCAATTGGACAAATGTGAATTTCTAAGGGAAGAAGTTGAGTTCCTAGGATTTGTCATCAGTAAAGACGGAGTCAAAACAAATAGGAAAAAAGTCAGGGCTATAACAGAATTCCCTATCCCCAAAACGGTGAAGGAGCTTAGATCCTTTTTAGGAATGGCTGGATTTTATCGCCGTTTCGTCAAGGATTACGCTAAATTAGCTAAACCCTTGACTGCACTTTTAAGAGGGGAAGATGGACATGTGTTCAAAACGATTTCTAGACATAAACAAATTCAATTTAATGAGGAACATATCTGTGCTTTTAACAAAATAAAAAACTCTCTTACCTCAAACGAGGTCATATTATCATTCCCCGATTTCAAAAAAGAATTCCAACTGACCACAGATGCCTCAAACTTCGCACTAGGTGCAGTACTTTCTCAAAATGAAAGACCAATTACCTTTCTGTCTAGGACATTAGATAAGACAGAAGAAAACTATGCAGCTAACGAAAAAGAGATGTTAGCAATAATTTGGTCTCTAACTTCATTAAGGAATTTCCTATACGGAAGCAAGATGGTTCAAATTTTTACAGATCATCAACCACTGACGTTTGCCCTAAGTAACAAAAACAATAACTCCAAGATTGGAAGAATATAATTATGAGTTAAAGTATAAGCCGGGCAGAACGAACGTGGTAGCAGACGCTCTCTCAAGAGTGACAATCCCCACTGAGGCGAATGCAATAACCTCAACGCAACACAGTGGCGAAAGTTCTGCACACGATCTCATTCCAACAGTCGATACTCCTATTAATGTTTTCAGGAATCAACTGATATTGAAGACAGGAGATGAAGATTCATATCAAGTCCAAACACCGTTTCCAAACTACCTAAAACATACCATAATTAAACCAAATTTCACTCGTGCGGATATAATAAATATATTCAAACGATATTTAAATCCAAATATGATAAATGGCTTAAATACTACCGAAACTATTTTGGGTATAGCCCAAGAAGTGTACGCAGTACACTTTAGAAACTATAAAATACGGTATACGAGCAGAATGGTAACCGATATCACGAGCGAAGCGGAGCAAGAAGAAGCAATCTTAGCGACACATAGACGGGCCCATCGCAATGCCGATGAGAATAGAGAGCAAATCATCCAAACTCATTACTTCCCAAGGATGAATAGGAAAATTAAATTACTGGTCAAACGATGTACTACATGCAAAGAAAATAAGTACGATCGGCACCCGAATAAGCAAGTGATCAATGCTACTCCTATTCCTAATTATCCCGG